>SJYF01000068.1:7734049-7765263 GCA_006410515.1 Procapra przewalskii
GGGACTCTCAAGAGTCTTCTCCAACACCACAGTTCAAAAGCATCAATTCTTCGGCACTCAGCCTTCTTCACAGTCCAACTCTCACATCCATACGTGACCACTGGAAAAACCACAGCCTTGACTAGACAGACCTTTGTTGGCAAAGTAATGTCTCTGCTTTTCAGTATGCTATCTCGGTTGGTTGTAACTTTCCTTCAAAGGATTAAGCGTCTTTTAATTTCATGGCTGACCCTGTAGCCACAATCAAATCTTTCCTTTCTCAACAGAGTCCCTCTCTCAGGTCTGTACTCACCTCAAGCTCCTGCCACTTCTCTACTGTCTTACTCCAAACCCTTAGAAGAACAAAACATATTTTAGGGTCTTTGTGTTTCCATCTTACATTCCTAAATTTGAGATTTCCAGTCTTATTTTGTTCTTATTTTCTATTTCAAATCTTCTAATGCAGTTTTTCAAAATCTGTAATGTCATATAAATGTACAAATGTGTTAACATTTTGTTAAATTTTTACCTTGTATTAGGCTATAGTTGATTTACAATGTTGGTTAGTTTCAGGTGTATAGTAAAGTGGTTCAGTTACTTACATACATATATCCCTATTTTCCCATATATCTTATTGCAGAATATTGCAGTAGGTCTTTGGTGCTTATCTCTATTATATATGTGTTTGTGTGCTAAGTCATTTCAGTCATGTCCAACTCTTTGTGACCCTGTGGACCTTAGCGTGCCAGGCTCCCCTGTCCCTAGTATTCTCCAGGCAGGAATACTGGAAAGGATTGCCATTTCCTACTCCAGGGGATCTTCCTGACCCAGGGATCAAACCTGCATCTCTTATGTCTCCTGTACTGGCAGGAGGACTCTTTACTGTGTGGGAAGCCTATATAGTACTGTGTGTGTATTTATCCCCAATTCCTCATTTATCTCCCACCTCTCCCCTTTGGTAGCTATAAATTTTGTTTTCTGTGTCTGTGGGTCTGGTTGTAAATGAGCTCACTTGTATCATCTTTTTAGATCAAATGCATAAGTGATATCAAATAATATTTGTCTTTCTCTAGTTTATTTACTTTGTGTGATAATCTATGTTGCTGCAAATGACATTATTTCATTCTTTTTATGAGTGTAATATTCCATCACATATATGTACCATATCTTTATCCATTCATGTATAGAGGGACATTTAGGTTGCTACCATGTCTTAGCTACTGTAATAATGCTGCAGTAAACACTGGGATGCGTGTGTTTTTTCAAATTATTATTTTCTCCAGATATATGTCCAGAAGTGGAATTGGTGGATCATATGGTAGTTCAATTTTTAGTTTTTTAAGGAACCTACATACTGTTCTCCATAGTGGCTGTATCAGTTTATACTCCTACTAACCGTTGGAGTATTCCCTTTTCTTCATACCCTCTCCAGCATTTATTATTTGTAGGCTTTTTAATGGTGGCCATACTGACTGGTATGAGGTGATACCTCATTGTAGTTTTGATTTGCATATCTGTAATAGTGATGTTGAGCATCTTTGCATGTGCTTTTTTGGCCATCTGTATGTCTCTGAAGAAATGTCTATTTAGATCTTCTGCTCATTTTTTGACTGGGTTGTTTGCTTTTTCATATTGAGCTACACGAGCAGTTTGCATATCAATCCCTTGTCAGTTGCATCATTTGGAAAATATTTTCTCCCATTCTATGGGTTATCTTTTTGTTTTGTTTATGGTTCCTTTGCTGTGCAAAAACTTTCAACTTTAATTAGGTCCCATTTGTTTGTTTTTATTTCAATTACTCTAGGAGGTGGATCCAAAAATATATTGCTGTGATTTATGTCAAAGAGTATTCTGCTTACATTTTCCTCTAAGTTTTATAGTGTCCAGTCTCACATTTAGCCTTTAATCCATTGAGTTTATCTTTGTATTTGGTGTTAGAGAATGCTCTAACTATTCTTTAATGTGCAGCTGTCCAGTTTTTCCAGAACTGATTATTGAAGAGACTGTCTTTTCTCTATTATATATTCTAGACTCCTTTGTTATAAATTAATTGGCTGTAGGGGTTTATTTCTGGGCTTTCAATCTTGTTCTGTTGATCTACATGTCTGTTTTTGGCCAGTACCATACTGTTTTGATTACTGTAGTTTTGTAGTATAATCTGAAGTTAGGGAGCCTGATTCTCCCAGTTCCATTTTTCTTACAATTGCTTTGGCTATTTTGGGTCTTTTATGTTTCCATACAAATTTAAAATCTTTTTTTCTAGTTCTGTGAAAAATGTCACTGGTATTTTGATAGTGACTGCATGGAAGCAGTAGATTGCCTTGGGCAGTATAGTCATTTTGACAATGTTGACTTCTTCAATCCAGGAACATGGTATATATTTCCATATACTTGAATCATCTTTGATTTCTTTCACAGCATTTCTTTCACAGTTTTCAGAATATAAGTCTTTTACCTCCTTCAGTTCAGTTCAGTCACTCAGTCATGTCCAACTCGTTGTGATCCCATGAACTGCAGCACGCCAGGCCTCCCTGTCCATGACCAACTCCTGGAGTTCACTCAGACTCACGTCCATCAAGTTGGTGATGCCATCCAGCCATCTCATCCTCTGTCGTCCCCTTCTCCTCCTGCCCCCAATCCCTCCCAGCATCAGAGTCTTTTCCAGTGAGTCAACTCTTTGCATGAGGTGGCCAAAGTACTGGAATTTCAGCTTTAGTATCATTCCTTCCAATGAACACCCATGGCTGATCTCCTTTAAGATGGACTGGTTGGATCTCCTTGCAGTCCAAGGGACTCTCAAGAGTCTTCTCCAACACCATAGTTCAAAAGCATCAATTCTTCGGTGCTAAGCTTTCTTCCCAGTCCAACTCTCACATCCATACATGACCACTGGAAAAACCATTGCCTTGACTAGACAGACCTTTGTTGACAAAGTAATGTCTCTGCTTTTGAATATGCTATCTAGGTTGGTCATAACTTTGCTTTCAAGAAGTAACCGTCTTTTAGTTTCATGGCTGCAGTCACCATCGGCAATGATTTTGGAGCCCCCCAAAATAAAGTCTGACACTGTTTCCACTGTTTCCCCATCTATTTCCCATGAAGTGATGGGACCAGATGGCATGATCTAGTTTTCTGAATGTTGAGCTTTAAGCCAACTTTTTCACTCTCCTCTTTCATTTTCATCAAGAGGCTTTTTAGTTCCTCTTCACTTTGTACCGTAAGGGTGGTATCATCTGCATATCTGAGGTTATTGATATTTCTCCCAGAAATCTTGATTCCAGCTTGTGTTTCTTCCAGTCCAGCATTTGTCATGATGTACTCTGCATAGAAGTTAAGTAAGCAGGGTGACAGTATACAGCCTTGACATACTCCTTTTCCTATTTGGAATCAGTCTGTTGTTCCATGTCCAGTTCTAACTGTTGCTTCCCGACCTCTGCATATTCCTCCTTAGGTAGGTTTATTCTGAGGTATTTTAATCTTTTTGCTGTGATGGTAAATGGTATTGTTTCCTTAATTTATTCTTAAGTAACTTGTAACTTTTTATAATCTTTTGCTTAGTATATAGAAATGCAACAGACTTCTGAGTATTAGTTTTGTATCCTGAAAATTTCCCCAATAAAGTTTTGAGCTCTAGTAGCTTTCTGGTAGCACCTTCAGTATTTTCTTTACTTTGCCGACTAAGGTTCGTCTAGTCAAGGCTATGGTTTTTCCTGTGGTCACGTATGGATGTGAGAGTTGGACTGTGAAGAAAGCTGAGCGCCGAAGAATTGATGCTTTTGAACTGTGGTGTTGGAGAAGACTCTTGAGAGTGCCTTGGACTGCAGGGAGATCCAACCAGTCCATTCTGAAGATCAGCCCTGGGTGTTCTTTGGAAGGAATGATGCTAAAGCTGAAACTCCAGTACTTTGGCCACCTCATGCGAAGAGTTGACTCTTCTCTGATGCTGGGAGGGATTAGGGGCAGGAGGAGAAGGGGACGACAGAGGATAAGATGGCTGGATGGCATCACTGACTCGATGGATGTGAGTCTGAGTGAACTCCGGGAGTTGGTAATGGACAGGGAGGCCTGGCGTGCTGCGATTCATGGCGTCGCAAAGAGTTGGACACGACTGAGCGACTGACCGGAACTGATGTATAGTATAATGTAACCTGCAAAGAGTGACAGTTTTACATCTTCTTTTCCAATTTGGAGTCCTTTTATTTCTTTCTTCTCTGGCTTCCATGACTACGGCTTGCAACATTATATTGAATAAAAGTAGTGAGACTGGACATCCTTATCTTATTCCTGATCTTAGAAGAAAAGCTTTCAGCTTTTCTCCATTGAGCATGATATTTGTTGTGGGTATGTCATATGGCTTTTATTTTGCTGAGGTAAGTTCCCTTTATCCCCACTTTCTGGAGAGTTTTTTCATAAAGGGATGTTGATTTTTGTCAAAAGCTTTTTCTGCATATATTGAGGTGATCATATGGCTTTATTCTTCAGTCTGCTACTGTGGTATAGCACACTAATTGATTTGCAGATATTAAAAAATTCTTGCATCCCTGGGATAAATCCCATTTGATCATGGTATATGATTCATTTATTTTATTGTTGGATTTGGTTTGCTAATATTTTGTTGCGGGTTTTTGCATCTGTCTTCATCAGTGATATTCACCTGTAAGTTTCCCTTTTTTTGTGGTGTCTTTGTCTTGTTTTTTATCAAAGTGATGGTGTACCCACTGAAGAATTTCAATTTCAGTACTTCTGATTGGTCTGTTCATGAAAGTCACTCAGTCATGTCCGACTCTTTGTTACTCCATGGACTATAGAGTCCATGGAATTCTCCAGGCCAGAATTCTGGAGTGGGTAGCCTTTCTCTTCTCCAAGGGGTCTTCCCAACCAGGGATTGAACCAAGGTCTCCTGCATTGCAGGCAGATTCTTTACCAGCTGAGCCACAAGGGAAGCCCAAGAATATTGGAGTGGGTAGTCCATCCCTTCTCCAGTGGATTTTCCTGACCAAGGAATTGAATGGTCTCCTGCATTGCCTGCATATTCTTTACCAACTGAGCTATGGTCTGTTCTATTTATTCCTGATTCAGTTTGGGGAGACTGTACCTTCCTAAGAATTTGTTCATTTCTTCTAGCTTGTCCATTTTATTGGCATATAGTTGTTTGTAGTAGTCTCTTACAATCCTCTGTATTTCTGTGGTGTCCTTTGTAATCTCTCCTTTTTATTTCTAATTTTACTGATGAGTCCTCTCCCTTTTTTTTGATGACTCTGACTAAAGCTTTATCAATTTTATTTTTTCAAAGAACCATCTTTTATTTTAACTCATCTTTTCTATTTTTTTGTCTGTATTTCATTTATTTTTGCTCTGATCTTTATGATTTATTCCCTTCTACTAACTTTGGGTTTTGTTTGTTCTTTCTCTAGCTGCTCTAGGTGTAAGATAGGTTGTTTATTTGAAATTTTTCTTGTTTCCTGAGGTAAGGTTGTATTGCTATAAACTTCCCTCTTAAACTGCTCTTGCTGCATCCCAGCGTTTTTGGATCATTGTGTTTTCATTTGTCTGAGTCTTTTTTGATTTCCTCTTTGATTTCTTCAGTGATCCTTTTTTTTGGTTTGTTTTTAGTCTCCATGTGTTTGTGTTTTGGGCAGGTTTTTTTTTTTTTTTTAAATAGGTGAGGTCTAATTTCATAGTGTTGTGGTTGCAAAAGAAATTTCAATTTAATATACCAGGGTTTTCTTTGTGGCTTAGTATGTGATTGATCATGGAAAACGTTCCGTGTGCACTTGAGAAGAATGTATATTCTGCTACCTTTGGATGACATGCTCTATAAATATGAATTAAGTTCATCAGGTCTAATGTGTCCTTTAAGGCCTATGTTTCCGTATTGACTTTTTTCTCTGATCCATTCATTGAGGTAAGTGGGGCATTGAAGTCTCCCACTATTCTTGTGTTCCTGTTGACTTGTATTTTTATGGCTGTCAGCATTTGTCTTATATATTGAGGTGCTCCTATGTTGGGTACATGTATATTTGCAACTATTATCTTTTTGGAGCGATCCCTTGATCTTGCAGTATTCTTCTTTGTCTTTTTTAACAGTCTTTATTTTAAAGTCTAAGTTGCCGGATATGACTGTCACTACTCCAGCTTTCTTTTAATTTCCATTTGCATGCAATACTTATTTCCATTCCCTCACTTTGTCTGTATAGTCTCTAGATATGAAGTGGGTCTCTTACACAATATAGATGAAACTATTGGTATGTATGTTCTTATTGCCATTTTGTTAATTCTTTAGGATTTGCTTTTGTAGGTACCTTCCTCTTTTGTTCTTTTCTATTGTGATTTATAACTGTCTTTGGTGTTGTGCTTGGATTGATCTTTCTTTTTTGTGTATGTATCTATCATAGATTTTTGGTTTGCAGCTATTAATACCATGAGGTTTTTATATAGCAGTCTATTACAAGATTGTATTAAATTGCTGGCCTCTTAATTTCAAATGCATTTCCAATATCCTGCATTTGCATTCTCCTCATGATTGCTGGTTTGATACCTTTTTTGTTTGTAAATGATTTTCTATCTTTACAGTTTTTTGACTTTACCGATGAACTTTCCCATTTGTAATTTTTTTTTTTTTTTTTTTTTTAGTTGTGGCCTTTTCTTTTCCACCTAGAGAAGTTTCTTCAGCATTTGTTGTAAAGCTGGTTTTGTGGTGCTAAATTCTCTTAGCTTTTGCATGTCTATAAAACCTTTGATTTCTCTGTTGAATCTGAATGAGAGCCTTGCTGGGTAGAGTATTCTTGTTTATAGGTTCTTCCCTTTCATCGCTTTAAATATATCATGCCAGTCCTTTCCAGCTGCAGAGTTTCTGCTGAAAAGTCAGATGATAACCATATGGGGATTCCCTTATATGTTACTTGCTGCTTTCCCTTTGTTGCTTTTAATATTTTCTTTTTGGTCTTTAATTTTTGTCAGTTTGATAAATATGTGTCGTGGCGTCTTCCTCCTTGGGTTTATCCTGTATGGGACTCTGTGCTTCCAGGACTTGAATGTCTACTTTCCCATGTTAGGGAAGCTTTTGGCTTTTTCTTCAGATATTTTCTCAGGACCTTTCTCTTCTCCTTCTGGGACCCCTTTAATGTGAATTTTGGTTCTTTAATGTTTGAGAGGGCTCTTAAACTGTTCTCATTTCTTTTCATTCTTTTTTCCTTATTCTGTTCTGTAGCAGTGATTTCCACCAATACCACTCTCTCTTCCAGTTCACTTAACCTGCTCTTCCGCCTCATTTATTCTGGTACTGATTCCGTCAAGTGTATTTTTTTATTCTTCTAGTGTATTTTCATTTCAACTCTGTGTTTTGTTTTTTCTTTTAGTTTTCCAGGTCTTTGTGACACATTTCAGGTATCTTTTCAGCCTGTGCCTCCATTGTCTTTCTGAGATCTTGGATCATTTTTACTGTCATATCTGAATTCTTTTTCAGTCTGATTGCCTTACTCCACTTCATTGTTCTTCTGGGCTTTTATTTTATTCCTTCAATTGGAACATACTTCTCTGCTGACTCATTTTGTCTAACGTTCGGTATTTGTGGCCTCCTTTCTCAGGCTGCAGGTGTGTAATTATGCTTGCTTCTAGAATCTGCCTCTGGTGCATGATGGTGGTCCAGAGGCTTGTACAGGCTTCCTAGTGGGAGGGATTGGTGCCTGCCCACTGGTGCAGCTAGGTCTTGTCTGTCTGGTAAGCAGGGCCATGTCAGGGCCATAGCTGTGAGCTCAGGCGTTAGGCAGTCTGAGTGTTTTCACCCTGCTGGTTGTTTGGCATGAGGTGTCCAAGCAGAGGAGCCCGCAGTCTGTTGGGTGGGCCCAGGTCTTGCTATTGAGACCTCTGAGAAAGCTCATGTCCATGAATATTCCCTGGAGCCTCTGCCTCTAGTGGCCTTGCCCACACAGTGAGCCTGAGCTGACCCCTCCCCTCCAAAAGACCCCCAGGGAGATATGGCTCAGGCTCTTATGTAGTCACCGCTTTACTGTGTTCCAGGGCATGTAAAACCTTGTGTGTGCCTGCCGAGAGTGGAATTTCTGTTCCTCCCATTCCTATGGAGCTCCTGGCCTTCAAAGTCAAATGCTCTGGGGGCTTCTCCACCCAGTGTCAGACTCACAGGCTAGGGAGCCTGACATGTGGAGCTCAGAACTCTCACTCCATGGGAGAACCTCTGTGATATAAATGTTTTTCACTTTGTAGGTTGTCCACCAGGTAGGAGTGAAATTTGATTACATCACAGATGTGCCCCTTCTGTCATCTCACTGTGGCTTCTTCTTCATCTGTGGATGTACAGAATATCATTTTTGGTAGGTGTCAGTCTTTTTCATTCGGCAGGTAGTTGTAACTTTGGTGATTTCATGACAGGAGGTGAGTTCAAGTCCTCTACTCCCCCATTGTGTCTGCTCCCTGCTCTGTGATCATATTCCTTTACAAGATTTTCTTTGTGCAGTTTTTCTTCTTTTGCTTGGCTTCTTATCCTTTTTACCCTTCTTGTTCACCAAAGCCAACCCATTAACAATCTAATATAAATAACATCTATAGTTAATATAGAAACGATACTAACATATTTCTTTTATGTACACCCGTAGCTTTCCCTAAATATATAAATACACTTCCTTTTTTCTCTTGTTACTGTTTGTTTTCCAGTCACAGAATCTTTTCTACACAAGTTACATATGCTTTCCTACATCTTAGTGTTCTCACTAAAGGATGTCTCATGGAAATTCCTCTAAGCCCAACATTCCATTCTTTATAATGACAACACAGTGGTTTATGGTATAGATATGCCATAATTCATTCATTCTTTTTACTATTAATAAGAATTTAGCTTTGTATCCACTGTGTCTTTGGAAAATCCTGACAGCAGCTTTATTCATAACTGCTAAAACCTGGAGGTGCCAAGATGCCCTTTGGTAGGTGAATAGATAAATAAACTGTGGTAAAGTCATCCGATGGATTATTTTTTGGCACTAAAAAGAAAGGCGCTATCAACCAATGAAAAGACATGGAGGAAACATACATGTATATTACCAAGTGAAAGAAGCTGATCTGAAAAGGCTAAATGCTGCATAATTCCAACTACATGACATTATGGAAAAGGTAAAGCTAGAGAGACAGTAAAAACATCAGTGTTCCCAGAGGTTGGGGGAGGGAAGGATGACGAGGTGAAGCATAGATTTTTTTGGGTAGGGAAGCGATCCTGCATGATACTATAATGGAGGATACATGACACTGGAATACAGAACATCAAGAGTAAATTCTAATGTCAACAATGGACTTTTGGTAGTAATGTGTCAATGTAGGTTTATCCTTGGTTAAAAAATGTACCACTCTAGAAGGAATTTGATAGTGGGGGAGACTGTGAAGGAGTTGGGGCAGGGAGAATTTGGAAAATCTTTCTGTTCTACTCAAGTTTGCTCTGAATCTAAAATTCCTCTAGAAAATACGTTTTATATCAAAAGTCCTGCAATAAATAGTAGTCTTATGAAATGGAAGGTTTGTTTTTTTTTTTTATAAGAGAAAAGGTTTATTTCTATGCACATAGGTGCCAACCAAAAAAGTAACATGTTTCATGGTGAAAGTTAAAGGCTTATCAACCAGACTTAACAGCAGAAATGAAAGGGGGCTAATTGGCTTTTATGAGAAGAACAGACAGGGTTCTTCAGAAAACAATGAAATAAAAGAGACTATATGATAATGTTTGTCTGTACAAGGATGAATGATTTTTGCATCTTCTTCAGGATCATAAAATAGCCTGCAGGAGAGATTTATGGTAGGGTTACGCTATGTCTCTCTCCTGGGACTAGACTCTACTCTGAAGAGGTAATTGATAGTCATGGTCATTTCTCAGAAGTGTCTGCTTTTACTCAGGTGAGGGGAGCTCTAAGAAGGCTTTCTTGTACATCTGTTGAATCTCAAGTATGAAACAGATTCTATAAAGATCATGCTGTATGATCTCCTCTCTCAAGTATTATAGACAAGTTTTATTAAATATCACTGTGTTACAAATACTTAAAGTAGCCATAGAATATTACATTTAAATATTTTACTAGGAAGCTCAGTCTATTAAATGGAGTTTATCCTAAATGGTCCAACAGGGAGGGTTTTTAACTGTTAGTATCATGAAGATAAAGCAAGGGCTTCCATTTATGTACCTTGACAACTCAGCCCATCACTGGTTCTTCGAAAGCCAATTCCACAGCGGACTACACAGCGATAGGATCCGATGGTATTATCACAGTCCTGACCAGCATGGCAGGTATATCCACCCAAAGCACACTCATCAATATCTGCAACAAAGTGATTCATTTAACTAAGAGGAGTGGGGAAAAAAAAAAAAAAAACAACAGCTTAAGAACCTGCTGTGAAATAAGAATAAGGAAAGCAATGAGTGACACTTGAAACACACAAGAGCAAGAATGTTGAATTTGGGGGTAGGTCCCTTCAAATGAGTTGAAGAGCTGACAAGCTCATAGCAGGACAGTGTGTATCTTCAAAGACCAAGCCATCCATCAGACCACTTATAAATTAGGTAACTGAAAAATGGTACTTCTTTCTAACATCTGAGTTATCATTTGTAAAATGAAGATAATATCTGTCTCTCAGTACTGCTTTAAAAATTAAAGGAAATAATGTATACAAAGTGCCCAATCCATACTGGACATTCCTATAGAAGTTATTCCTATGCCCTCTTATGTCCTTACTCCCTTTCTCTTTTGTATTTAGACCGAGGCCTCCTTGGGCATAGAGGGAGAAATCCTTTCTTCTTTTCATTTTTTATTTACAAATTAGGCTCCTATACAATTTCTAACTTAGAAGCATACCTAGAATCTGATAGAAATGTGTGATTTTTTTTTTAATGTTCCTAAAGTCCTATCGGGATTGTGCAGTTCACTTAAATTCTTTATAATCTTATTTTCCCTTGGGGCTGTCCCTGTAAAATGCATATGGTAATAGGCCTGCGTGCCTCTCATCATTGTGCTGTGGGGATTGAGCAAATCATTAGAGGCATCCCTGCCCAGAGAGTGCCCCATATGAAGGCAGTGTGTCAGCAGTCTTCTCTCTGCCTTACGTTTTCAACTTAATGAAGGCAGAGGCAGAAAGAGTAGTAAAGAAGAGCCTTGGTCTTCCATGCTTTCCCTAGGCCAGAGATTGCCATGCCTGTTGCTCAAATGTGTTGATTAGATTTAGCCATGTAAACTACCTTGACAAGTTCTTCCATCGGCGGCTATGGTGAGGCCTTTGGGGCAGGAACAATAATAGGTTCCCATGGCATTGTGACAGAAATGAGAGCAGGGATTCCCTGTGGCACATTCATCTTCATCTGGAAGAAGAAACAAGACCCAATTAGTATGGAGAAGCCCTACTTTCAAGAAGTTATTAAAGTGGGTGAAAAGAGTTGCCTGTAGAGGCCAATGAATGGATTCAACGTAACAGAAAATGCTCCATATGCCACAGAACAGAAACACAAAATGAAATTACTTTTAGGTCCTCACATTATCTCTGACAGTGGCTGCTTTAATTTTAAAATAACAATGGTGAAAGCTAAGACATAATAACCATTTACTGTGATTGAAAGGCTTTTTATTATACCTATGTTAAGTATTTTTATTCCTATTCTCATTTGCATGCTAAAACTGAGGAACAAAGAGGTTAACTGAATTGCTGAAGGTCACCTAAGTCATTATCGGCAGTGCTGGGATTTGAACCTGGGCAGTACAGTTTCTAAAGACGATGTTTTTATCATTGTATGATGTTTCCTCGCATACCAACAAAAAGAAAAGCACTGTGTGTGCAAGTTTGAGCTCCTCTAGCCATTTATTTAGCTGTTTACTTATCTGTGACTCTCTTGCACTGGCACACGGATGGCACAAGGCAGGTTTAGTTGTCAGTCCTCCACCCACAATCCAGCCCTGTGCTACAGCCGGGCAATTCTAGGGTTAGGTGACTTAGAGTTGAATTACTGCTGTTTCACATTCGTGCAAGCAGGTGGCCAAACATAGTCCAGTGTTTGGTTCCTATGTTCAGTCTACCCCTGTACTTGATCATGATCCCTGACACCCTTGATTGTGGAACTAACTGAAACAGCATGGGCTTTGTATCTATCTTAAATTCAAATCTAGCTCTGCCATCTGATAGCTGAGTGAACGTAGGCACCCAACTTCTTCACATCTCAATTTCCTCACTTGTAAAATGAGACAGAGGACTATTGTGATTAATAAATATCTAGCAAAATGACAGTAAATGTCCATTAAGGACAGCATGAACAGATTATGAAAAGCAAAAACGCATCCTTTATTTTTGTACTTACCAGCACAAAAGGGTCCGACCGAGTCTAAGGCAAACCCAGAGGGACACTGATTACTGCGTTCTCCTACCACAGAGACAAAAGCAAAATTAACTGACTTGTTAGAACTTTAGCACCTTCTTTCTTTCCAGAACCATTCTCCCTGGGAAGGTGTGCCCAAAGTGGAACGCATGACACACCAAGTGCGACAGGTGAAAACAAGCTGAACGGAAACACGTTCCTGTTTCCTGACTGAGAACTGAATGAATCACAGTGCAGAGACTGTTGGCAAGCAGCCGGTGGAAGCAGATTTTCTGCCTAAGTGGCTTACATGAATCAAAAGAAAATTAATTATTCTTTGATAACAAAAAAGGATACAAATCAATGTGACTGCCAGGCATAACCACAGGCAAAATCCTATTCTTCCAGCCATTTACTTTCTCTGTTCTAGAAGTTGGAATGGTATTTTGAAAACCCTTAAAATAATTTATGCCGGTGAAAAACAAACTCTAATGAAGAAAACCTCCTTTTGTCAATTTCCATTTGCACAGTGAAGCATCTGGGTCAAAGTTCCTTTCTGTGTAACCAAGTATTCTTTCCATGTAGTCAAAGCAAGAAGAAACAGGCATATCATAATGGAATAGATGTCAGATTAGTGTTAGAAGAAAACAGATAAACAAGAATAGGTAGCTTAGGGAATCTCTTTTCTTAGGAAGTAACTCTGTTTTGATGGATGTAAGTTATTTTACAAATATAAACATTAATGAGATGCAAAAACTTAAATTCATTTTCAAGTTACCAAAGTAATATAAACACACACACACACCTTAAAAGATAATCACTGACATAATAGATTTCTCTTAAGGGGAATTTTATTTAAGTCATATAATATACTGAGTTTATATTCAGTCTCTTAGAAATTATCTTAGATTTTCCTTCAATTCCAAATACATGAGTTGGTTTACTTTTATTGCTTTAGGTGTTCTTCATAGAGTGAGTCTGGGTATTTATTTTTCATATTCATTCTACTTTGGAGAGTCTCTGCAAAATTATTTAAGCCCTGCTGAGACCATGACACTGTTCAAAACTCTCATACGTATTTGTGGAGGTGGAAGAAATACTACTCCAGTGAATACAGTTCCTTGACTAGAAAGCTAAAGCCATACTTGCTATTTCTAGGCAATCAAACTGCTTAAAACCTTGAAGAGAAAGCAGAGGTTCATGACCCATTTCCTCTCCAAGTGTAAAAATGACCCTGAGAGTATTCAAGCCTTCCTGTACTTTCAAGGGAATGGGGGCAGGATGGATGGGATAGAAATGTTTGGTAAGTGATTGTTGACGGTCATACAGTACTGTGAGCGTCATGTGCTATATTACATTTAAATCTCACAAGTCCCCATCTCCCATCATAACCAATTTTCAGATGAAGAATTTGAGACTGAGGTCATGTAAGTAACCTAAAGTCAAAGGTAATAAAATTATAAAGATAATCTGGAACAAGGATTTTGATGCAAGTCCGTGTGACTTTCAACCACTGAACTCAAGAATACAATTCAGATGACCCAATCTCATTTCTTTCTATGGCAGAGTAATGCTCCATTATGCATATGCACTATATCTTCTTCATCTACTCATCTGTGAATGGACATTTAGGTTGCTTCCAATGTCTTGACTGTTGTAAATAGTGCTATGATTATTACTGGGTGCAGATGTCTTTTTGAATTATGGTTTTCTCAGGGCAAATGCTCAGTAGTGGAATGCTGGGTCATATGGTAGTTCTATTTATTTTTTTAAGGAACCTTCATACTGTTCTCCATAGTGATGGTATCAATCTACATTCCCACAAACAGTGCAAGAGAGTTTTTTCCTCCACATCCTCTCCAGCATTTTTTATTTATAGATTTTCTGATGATGGTGATTCTGACCTGAGTGAGATGGTAATACTTCATTGAAGTTTTGATCTGTATCTCTCTAATAATTAGTAATTATGATCATCTTTTCACGTGTCTCTTGGTCATCTGTATGTCTTCTTTAGAGAAGTGTCTGTCACACAGAATGAAGTAAGAAAAAAATGACATTAATACATGTATATGGAATCTAGAAAAATGGTCCAGATGAACCTATTTGCAGGGCAGGGATAGAGGCACAGGTGTAGGGAATGGATGTGTGGACATGCCAGGGGGAGAGGCAGGTGGGATGAATTGGGAGCTGGCATTGACATACGTGTGCTGCCATGTGCAAAACAGATAGGGGGAGCCCGTGGTCCAGTGCGAGGAGTTCAGCTCCAAGCTGTGTGATGACCTAGAGGTGTGGGATGGGGAGCTGTACACACACAGCTGATTCACTTCACTGTGCAGCAGAAACTGACACAATATTGTAAAGCAACTATACCCCAACATAAAGGTTTAAAAGGAATACAATTCAGGTGGTAGTAATTCATGCTTCATTTTTATTCACTTATTTACATATGCCTTAATGTAGCCAGTATGCTGTGTACAGCATTGTGTTGGGGCCACAGTTGTGGAAAAATGTGTCACATATATATAAGTTATTACCTGATAGAAGCTTTAGATTTTTGGTTCTAAACAGGGAGATAGCTTCCATAAGGCGACATCTGGGAAGTTTCCTGGGAGAGACTTTTGTTGTCCTGATGATGACAGGATTTAATAGGAAGCCTATTTCGTGAGTGGGGTGGACCCCAGGGCAGGTTTTAAATATTGCAATGTGTGGGATAAGGATGCAAGATGAAAATGTGTCCCTTTCCCCAAAAGATTTTTGTGGAATCCAGAAAGCTGTTTGTAATTATCTATGGCTAGAACTCATCTTCCAATTATTAAACATTTTTGTGTGTGATTAAAATATACAATAAACTTTCCAGGAATGCAGCTGTCATGTAAATAGATGGTTCATTGTACATTGTTTTTGTCGGAATGTTACCAAGAATTACTGTTTCTTTTGTTTGTTTGTTTTTAAACATACTTGGGCTCTAAATATTGGTTCAGCCATATAAATACTTCTATCTATAATGTCCAAAGATTTTCATATCAAAGTATATAAAATACATATTTTTCTTTTATTCTTTCTCTTGTAGTTAACGTGACTTTGAATTGTGATCTTCTTTTTTGACATAGTAGGAAGGTAATATAAAATGTTTGTGTGTTATGGTAATATGTAATTTTAAAAACAAGTATAAAATTCTCTGTACCCTTTCACTTGAGACAAACTACTGCAAGATTTTGATGCTCTTCCTTGCAGTCACTTCTACCAGTATACTATCATATTAGTATACTATCAGAATATGCTCCAAAAAATTGTTAGGATCTTTATAGACTAATAACTGCCAAACTTAACTTCTCCACTAGATTATACTATCAGTAATTAAAAATATAGATCCCTTGGTTCTGCCCCAGTCAGAATGGCAATGGAAGAAGCCTGGGAAATCTGTGTTTTCAACCAGTATGAAGGTTTCCTTACAGTCACTATGATGTGGGCAACTTAGGTTTGGATCGTATAGTAAAGACTAGATACAAAAGAATCATTCAGAGGCTGTGTTAAATACACAGACTCCAAGGTCCTACCTTAGACTAGGTAAACCAAAATCTTTGTGTCTAAAAATCTGAACTATCATCAAGCTCTAGCTCTGTACAAGTCTAACCGCATTGTAACCATAGTTCTAGTTTAGACCCAACAAAGAGAAAGAACGTGCTGGTTAAGCAACTCAGAATGCAGGCTTGCCCCCTGGTGGTCATTTAAAAAGAAACCGCAGGTGCACAATTATTACAACAAACAGAACAGTAACAACCAATGGGCACCTACATCAGCTGTGATTCACAGAATCATAGTATCCAAGAATAGTAAGAGGTTTTAAATGTCTGTGTTTCCTTCTACTGTGGGACTCAAATCCCTCAGTAGATAGAAACCTTGAAGACCATCAAGCAGTTTCGAGTTCAGAGGACTTAACACGATTGGGTAGAAAGTACTTGACTTTTCAAAAGTCATTTTAATTCCTCTAGTCCCAGATAATATAAATTCATTTTAACCAAAATCTTGTGCTAAAGTTTAAAAAAAAATTGTATGGAGTACTGGAAAAAGTAGAAGTGCACATTAACTTTGAAAAGTAGGTATTACTGGGGAAAAGAAAATATAACTCTTTGTTCCAGTGGCTCTTTTCTCTTGTCCAAGTTAAAGTAACATGTGTAACAATAGTAAAATAAGGTGGTGGTGATGGATGTGGGTGGAGAAGGTGTGGCGCTATGAGGCTGCGTGAATCTGAGATTAGTTCAAAAAATGTGAATATATTCTTACATTACTATGACCTCAGATTTGATGAAGCAGTTCTGATGCTGAAGAAGAAAACAGTTACATGCACAACTGATGAGAACAAGGGTAAACAGTGAAAATGAATTTTTACCGTATGTGCTAAACATGATCATTTATTTTAGGAAAGCCAGCACAAAGCAAACACACACTCACCAGACTACTCCGAACCATTTTAAATATACTCATGGGAGCCTAAAGTTCAATATTAAAATCATCCAGTTAGTGTCTATAACAACCTCACGCAAATACCTCCAAGCGTCAAAACCCCATAGGATATGGAATGCTAATTGTCATAGGTGCCTCTTACCACTGAAAAACGGTACTTATGAATCTATATGCAGGGCAGGAATAGAGGCAGATGTAGAAAATAGACTTGTGGACACAACCGGGAAAGGTGACGGTGGGACAGAGAGAGCAGCACTGAAACATACCCATCACCAAACGTAGAACAGACAGCTAATGGGAAGCTGCCGCAGAACACAAGAGCTCAGCCCAATGCTCTCTGCAACCCTGAGGGGCTGGAGGGGCTGGGAGGCTCCAAAGGGAGGGGCCATATGTACCCTTATGGCGGATTCACGCTATTGCACAGCAGAAATCAATGCAACAAGGTAATGCAATTATATTCCTAAAAAAATAAATATTTAAATAAAACAAAAATGAAAAAGGATATCTCAGAATATAGAGACATCAAAACCCACCAGCTTAGGGGGTCTACTAAGATCAAGAGGAGGCAGTTTAAACGTTATACTTCCCAAGAACAAGAAATGCCAGCTGGAATTCTGGCGATTACTCCCCAGCTTTTCTTTTAAAATAGAGAAACTTTTTGTTTTTTGGACTAGGTTAAGATACACCTTTACATCCTGTTTCAGGAATTAAAAAATCTTGTAAGATTCAAAACGAGAACAAATGGACTTTATTACCAAAGAAAAATCATTGACAGAGGATATCTTTTTAAATTGCTCTGTGTATATAGGCTAGAACAGTAACAACTCCAATATGCTATTAATACATGAAGATGCATCTTAGCAAACCAAATGTACTAGAATGCTGATTGGATTGGACTTATCATAGGACTTTAAAAAACATGTTACGTTCCGTCTATACCTTGACATCCTTATTTTGAAAGGCATCAGTGCAATTCTTTTACCCGTTTAGAAAGGGCTACCGAGCATGCAGAGCTGGACTTTGCCTTAACCAAATTACCTTTGGAAATTGAAGCATGGATTTTAAAACCCAGTGTCTCTTCTAGCTGGTTGTAGTCAGATTCCACAGAGGATGCATGAAGTGTTTCTACCAAGAAAGGCATTCTTCCCTGTGCCTCATCATAGAAGACAGTGTGGTTCCATGTGTAAGGGACGCTGATGCCATCAATGGTGAACAGCCGGGTTGAGTAGGCGTACAGCTGCCCGGGACCCGTTTGAACGTAGTTCTCAGTGTAATCCTAAGAAGGACAATATGGATTTGAGGATCAGCATGGCTTCTATTTTTTTTTTTCTTCTTGCGGGTACTATGATATGCAGAATGAGATAAAAATGGCTTAGGGTCTAAAAATATACAGTTCTAAATAAAAATTATAATTGTATA
Source organism: Procapra przewalskii (assembly GCA_006410515.1). Classification (NCBI taxonomy): domain Eukaryota; kingdom Metazoa; phylum Chordata; class Mammalia; order Artiodactyla; family Bovidae; genus Procapra; species Procapra przewalskii. Next base: position 7,752,243 of record SJYF01000068.1, read on the forward strand.
GCAGTGTTCAAACTTAAAGTTTGAACCTACCTACTACCATTGCAACTACCTTAGTTCCTTAATTTTAGTGTCATAAATGAGAGTTTAATAAGGGACTCGGAGCTGTCGGTCAAGAGTAAAGTAAAAATGTGAAAAGGCGATTGCTATCATTCTTTAATTTCTGGAATACTTTTGTGGATGGTCTATAAAATCTTTTATGTAAGACTTGCTATTCTCTTTGTCAGTAGAAAGTTAAATGGCTTAAATCAACATAGCTCTCTGATCTTAGTCCTGTAAGCATGGTCATAAAACTACTAAAAGCTAATAAACACTCCTCCTTAAAGATTTTTTTACAAAGACCACATAGCCATTTCTACCCTTAGTGGTTTAGAGATTTACTCTCCAAAGTGAACAAGGGAAACTATATAAGTTTTCTGTGTTTCTTTAATGATCTTTGACTCTTACCATTACTCCAATAAACAGTGAAGGCAAGTTACCCTAACGTTTTACCTTCACAGTGACTTCGGCAGGTGACTGTAGCTGCAGGACATAGCCACTCACAAGGGTATCTACCAGTAGAGCACCATCAGAATCCAAGCCCCGGGCAACATGAGTCATCCGCAGGATTTCTCCTAGGAATTAAAATTTATTCAACAGCAAATATATATATATATACGTGTGTGCGTGTGTATATATACAGATACACTTCCCAGTAGTAAAAAATCCACCTGCCGAGGCAGGAGGTGCAGGTTTGATCCCTGGGTCAGGAAGATCCCCTGGAGAAGGAAATGACAACCCACTCCAGTATTCTTGCCTGGAAAACTCCAGGGACAGAGGAGACTGGCAGGCTACAGTCCATGGGGTCACAAAGAGCCAGATACGACTGAGCATGCACACATGCGTATATGTGTGTGTATTCATAAAATATGGTTTGTGTAAGCACACTACAGACTTATTTTCGTACCAGTTCAGCTATGTTATTATACTTCAAACTTGATTAAACACACATCATAAGAGAAAATAGCACTTAGCCCCAAATTAAACTTAGATTTACTGAATTAAATTGATTTTAAAATTCTTTTTTTTTTTTTACATTTTTTACAAAAATTTCACCTGATTACACCTAGAATTAGGTGATGGAATCCACACTTTCAACTGACAAGCAATAACAGGGCAGTTCTACAGAAATGGACTGATTGTCTCTGAGAAGGGGACAGAGAGTGTGACCAGGCAGACTGGCAACAGCCACGAGTCTGGCTCCAGCGCTTTGTTCTTTCTGGTGCTTTTAGAAACAGCAAAGGGGCATCTTAGGAACTGGATTGCCATACAAAGACCCACATGTCTTGTGGGCTGATTCAAGCTATGGTTTTCCTCAGCCCTGCTACCTTAAAGATCACTGCTTCAAAGGCAGACTGCCTTCGAAGATACGGTCTTTAAAAAGTCGTCTGCCCTTGGAAAAGACCATGAATTGCTAATCCATATGCATTAAGGCTATGGATAAAGTGAAATGTCTTTAGATTTGCTTGTTTATAGTTCCAATTTTTTGATTAAAGAATCCCCTATTAGATATCATAACTGAATCTCTGGTTCAAAGACAAAAACCTTTCATTAATAGCTATGATTCAGCTTCCTGCTCTGCTCGGCCTTCAAAACCCTCTCTAAGGAATTAAAGAGAACAGATACAGGAAAGATGAAGGAAAAAAAAACCTTTTAGGTTATAAAAATCACTATACTATCTGAAAACATATGGCCTCTTATAGAGCCATGTCAGTAAAAGTTTATAGGAAAATATAAACTTGCTTTTATGTCATTTATGATAAGATGGCAACAAAACTTTGAAAGTATCCTCTGTGGGAACATGTATTTTTCTAAACTGCCAACTTTTACAGCCATCATATTTTTAAATAGCAATAGGATATTAAGTTCAGTTGATACGAACCAGTTGCAAATTCCACTTGGGTTTCTCTCTTGAAAACTGCGTTGGTGAGGGTAAAGCCATTGACCGCTTCTCCTATTTCTTTTGCTGTTGTCCAATAAATGGGATTTAGAATAGAAACTATCTTTCTCATTGCTGGACCTAGAGAGAAAAGGGGTAAATAAGATGTCACAGAAAAATATTTACAGCCCATTGTTGTTATTCACAGCAAGTTATTCAAAGGGGATGCATTCTAAATATACTTGATTAACAACAAAAATATCAGCATCTAAAAATATCAGTTTTTAAAGAGTTTACCATTGGGATAAAACTAAGGACTATCACACTGCTCATTTAGTAGTAGCATCCCTAGAAATTTTAAGTGGAAATAGTAGATGAAGAAGAAGAATGTATGTTTTTAAAAAGAGGCTTACTGACAACTTTTATCAGCAAAGAGACTTACCAAGACTGCGAGGTACATTGGTAATTTTGGCATGTATTATTCTAGTATCAGAGTTTGGGCTATCTGTGACCGTGGCGTTAAGGAAAGCAATTCCAAATTCAACATCATTTATGCTTCCAATAACACTTCCTCTGGCTCGCTGGGGCCCACCTATTGCGGGAAGAGAAAACATTCTTGGAAAGGAAACAATTTCATCAACATTACATCGGAGAAAAGAAAGCCAGTATTCAAAGATGCTCCAAATCTTCTCCCAAACATTTAAAATATCATATGACATCTGAATTTTAGAGTGAAATAAATAAGCTTTCAAAACATTCTACTCCCATGTAACACTCATCATCCTGCATAAATCTAGGATCCTTCCAATCTGTGTACATCACAGTATTGTTTCACAATCCAAAGAATACATTCAGCGCCCAGTCCCAAAGCCAAAATAAAGTACGTGTTTGGTGACGGTGATGAAATGTTGATAATAATGAGGGTTTATTGAGCATGTCATGTTCTATAGGAAGCACATAATATTTTTTAACTCATTCTAGCCAAAATTCTATAAGGTAAGTTTAAATAGCCACAGTTTAAATAGCCAGAGTTTGCAGACTAGGAAAATAAAGTTCAGAGCATTCAAGTGACTGTCCCATGATTACTTAATTAGGAAGCAGCAGAATATTCTTTATTTTTAAATTTATTTATTGGAGTACAGTTGCTTTACAGTGTGTTGGTTTCTGCTGTACAACAAAGGGAATCAGTTATATGTATACATATAGCTCCTCCCTCCCACCCCACCCTCCTATGTCATCACAGAGCACTGAGCTGAGCTCCCTGTGTGTCAGAAAGAGAAAAACAAGTTACCATCTATTAATGCATAAATGTGGGATCTAGAAAAATGGTTCAGAAAACCCATATTTTTTTATCCATTACCTCCTTCATGAGAACACAGAAGGAAGGAGGTATCACCAATGAAACGGCTCCAAAGCCTTGTGACTGGTCACTCTCAACATAAATGTGAAATGTTTACGGGCTATTGTTCAGTCTTGGGTTTCAGATCAATGGCTTACCAAGCTCTTCATATTATATATATACTAGAATATGTTTACCTTGAGAAAAATTTGAGAAGAATGTTGTACTTTTAACATTGCTGCAAAATTTATACCAAAACAATTCTGCTGAGCAAGAATCATAACAATCTTTTAAAAGTAACTTTACAGTAATTTTATGCTTTCTTTCCATTGTTCAACAAAAATATTGGTTACTAACAGAATCAGTGGCTAAGGAGTCTATGCTTTGACAAGAGAGGGAAATACACTGGAAAGAAACTAATAGTTTTACAGAATTTTGTTTTCTGTCAAACATCAAATTAATTTTATCAAAGTATAGTTGATTTACAATGTCATATGCTTCTGCATACATTCAGAAATATTTAGCAAAGTGAATATTTCCAGGTTTCAAATAGCTTTTTTCTTGAAATATAAGGAAAGGATTTCATAGATGACAGCTGAATGAATAAGATTAAAAAAAATCAGAATAATCCCATAGAAATACAAATTATATACTTGGTATCTGGGTTCAGAGCAGCTAATAGTTAAAAATATTAATTATTTGATTCTTTTTACTGAGAAGGAAATGGCAACCCACTCCAGTATTCTTGCCTGCAGAATCCCACAGATAGAGGCGCCTGGCAGGCTACAGTCCATAGCGCTGCAAAAGAGTCGGGCATGACTTAGCAACTAAACAACAAATTAAATATTGGGGAGAAATACAGTTGTATTCAATCTGAGAAAAGTCAGTAAGTGTTTCATCATTTTATTTTGCATTATTTTAATAGTGAGAGAAAGTTTCTTTCACATTGATTCACCCTTCATGTTCTTGATTATATTCATCTGTTAGTCAAGTATTGAAGATACAATGGTAAGAGAGAGAAAAAAGACATGAAGCTGGCTTTCATAGCACTTATATCTAAACAGGGGAGATAATAATTAAATTCTATTTGTAGAATTCTACAAATAGATGTGAAATGCACTAATATGTAAGATATCTATTACTCAGGGAAGTCTGAGAAAGAGGTAAAAATAGACTAGAGATGGGAAGATTAGTTGCTAGGTCTCAGCTAAGTCGAGGACTGATCATATAGACAAGGAAGGCAGAGAAAGGCTTTCTGGGTAGAAGATACAGCACATGTCGCCCTTTTAGGAGATGGTGGCTTGTCACATCTGAGAAGCTAAGAGTGGAGAGTTTAGAGAGTGATGGGAGCCATGCAGCAAGATGACGCAGGCAAGTACATAGTAGGACCTGGTTGGCTATTTTTGTTCTTATCCTTAGTGATCCTACTGTCCTTCTCTCGCCCTGCTTAGGACTAATTTCCTTAGTTCTCAAGGTCAGCACTAATGAGTAGCCTCCCATTTTGACTTTGATTCTCTAGTCTCACTAGAGACTTGAATCCCAGTGTTCAACAGATATCTTCTTGTTCTGTCTACCCAGCTGGGATCCTTCAAACTCTATCAGATCCTGTAATCCAAATTATTTGCCTATTTGGACTTCTTCTGTCACTGGGTCCCTGGTACCATGAGAGACTGAGCTCCAAATGTCTCAAGTGAAATGAGACCTGTCACTGTGCCTCCATGTTAAAAGTCTCAACATTGTTAGTGATCAGTGCCATGCTGAGGAGACGCATTAAGCAACTGAGCAAAGGATGCTTGCTCTTTCAGCCTGCTTACATCCTATACATCTGTTCATGTAACTCCTTTCTGTCCCTCTGTCAAATGGGCCTTGTTGATTTTCAGGGATATTTAATTCCCAAAGCAACCTTAAAGCTTTGGAATATCCAATGGTACGCCCATATTTCAACAGTGTGAAAATGTTCTTTTTGGTCCGGTTCTTTGAGATGAATACCCTTAATATTTTCCACCATTTCTTGGGACTCCAGTAAAGTCTGAGGTCCATGAGTTCTAGAATGCCAATTCTGTTCCTTCTGAATTGTTGTATCTCAGTATCTAGCCATATTGCATGAGTTGAAGGATAGTAGTTGAACTCCCCTAATTTTTCCCCTTAAACTGAGTTTTCCCTATTTTCCTGTCTATACTCATGTTCTCTATATTTCAGTCTGTGAAAGAACAGCCTCCAATTGTGTATTTCTATTAGCTGTTCAGTTTCTGCCCCCCCCCCCCCNNNNCCCCCCCCCCATTTTTCTGCCTGGAATCTCAGCCTGGTTTGCCCACTTTTCCTTTTGCCCTTTTTAGTCCTCAAGCCCAGGACTACTATTCACAGCTGGGGGAAGACTGTATCTTTTTATAAAAGAAGCCTGGAAGAGGGCAAGCAGAGACTAATATACAGTATGAGCTTTGGCTCAGAACTGCATCAATGAGGGGGGGAAAGTGCTGTTTTCCTAATTCTTCCATCCAGTTGTTGTCATTGTTTAGTCTCTATGTTGTGTCCAGCTCTTTGCAACCCCACGGACTGTAGCCTATGAGGCTCCTCTCTCCATGGGATTTCCCAGGCAAGAATACTAGAGTGGGTTGCCATTACCTTCTCCAGGGAATCTTCCCAGCCCATGGGTCAAACCTATGTTCCTGCTTGACAGGTGAATTCTTTCCCACTGAGCCACCTGGGAAGCCCCTCTTTCAGCCAGAGTTGGCACTATTTTGTGATTTGAGGGCTCAGAGTGGATTTAAAAAAAATTCACAGAAAGTCTATAAATGTCATCCTGCCAAAGTCTAATGTAGCTGCTTACCTGGACATACTTGTATATTACATCTGGATACCTGAGTAGCATCGCCTGGGCAGGGGCGACCACTTTTAGATGGCACTGGATTGTTGCACAGCCGTTTTCGTGTCTTTTCACCTCCTCCACAAGAGGTGGAACACCAGCTCCAACTATGCCAGTTTCCCCAACTTCCATCCACTGTGGACAAGAACGAGATGGTCGATATTAACAAATGGGTTACAAAGCCTACCCCCAGGTGACTCTGCCTATACAGCTTTCAAGACCTGAAATGATGGGGCTGCTACAAGGAGCATGGAATGAAAGGCTTTACTTGTTCTGCTGCCAGGGGTTGGGAAGCTCACCAGGACACATGTCCGTGTTGCATCTCTGGATCTGGGAGTCGGGGCCCCCACAAGCTCTTCCTCCATTGGAGGGACGAGGGTTGTCACATGTGCGGTACCGCCGCATCTGCCCCCCATTACATGTCCGGCTGCACATCCCCCAGCCACTCCAGGGACTCCAGTTACCATGAGCTATGACACAGAACCATTGGAGAAGTGGTAAACAATGACATCCATCCAAAGAGTACAGAAAGACTATCCAGGAAGTGAAAAGACAGGTGGTTTGGCTGTTGGTTTGACTGGAAACTGGGTATACATTCCAGTGACTGTGCAATTCCATTTAACCTGCATAAACAAGGCTGAGGGCCAAAGCATTGATGCTTTTGAATTGTGGTGCTGGAGAAGATTTAGGAGAATCCCTTGGACTGCAAGATCAAACCAGTCAATCCTAAAGGAAATCAACCTTGAATATTCACTAGAAGGACTGCTGCTGAAGCTCCAATACTTTGGTCACCTGATGCAAAGAGCTGATTCCCTGAAAAAGACCCTGATGCTCCAAAAGAGTGAAAGGAGAAAGGGGAGGCAGAGACTAAGATGGTTAGATAGCATCATTGACTCAATGGACATGAATCTGAGCAAACTCCAGGAGACAGCAGAGGACAGAGGAGCCTGGCGTGTGGCAGTCCAAGAGGCTGCAAAGAGTCAGAACAACTTAGTGACTGAACCACAACAAAAAGAGTTTTCCAGGAGCTGGAGGATAGGGATAAGAAAAGGTCTCTGAGGAGTCAAGCTATAACATTCAGGATACAGTGAACTGAAATGCTGCTAGGGTCCACACGTCTAGCTTGGGTGACTAAACTAAGGCAGAGAGGCACCTGCTTGCTTCCATTAAGGAAGCATCACCAGTTAGTGTGGAAGGATGCCCTAGTCCTTGCCCTCTGCAGCTGGTCCTATAAAGGACATGAAATAGGATGTAACCTCTGCCCATATAAATCAGTGGGGTCTATGGTATTAGACACAACAGCAACCACACAACATTTTGATATTCTAAACCAATGGTAGACAAATCAAGTAACAGACTGTTGTAATTTTAAGGACTTAAGGCCATAATGAAACTTTAAGAAAGTATAATGTTGACTCACTATTTCCAACACTCACTTGGACAAGAGTCACTATTACAAAAATCGCTCTGGACATCACCCCCTTCACATCTGTTGCCTCCATGCTGGGGAGCAGGATCAGAGCAGTCCCTTGTTCTCTGCCTGGTGCCACCTCCACAGGATACAGAACAGGCACTCCAACTGGTCCAAGCGGCCCACTTGCCATCGACTGGGTTAAAGAAAAACATGTGATCTGTTACTACTTAGAAACGAGCAAGTTAAACCCTGCACATTGATAGGCTGAGTGATGATCTTATGGATACTGATCTTTTTTTTAAAGTTTCTATTTTGTATTGGAGGATAGCTGATCAACAATGTTGTGAGAGTTTCAGGTGGACAGCAAAGGGACTCAGCCATACATATACATGCATCCATGCTGCCACATAACATTGAGCAGAGTTCCCTGTGCTATACAGTAGGACCGTGTTGGTTATCCACTTTAAATATAGCAGTGTGTACATTTGACATTGATTCTTAACGACATACTCCCTAGATAAGATGTAGAGGTTGAATTACTGAGTGTACAAACATTGTATTTGTCTTACTTGGGCAGTGTCTTTCATTGCAAACTTGCATCTGTGTTTCTGCTCCATCACAGTAGGACCCAGCAAATGACGGTGGTGGGTTATTGCATAGTCTTGTTCTTGTTTGGGTACCTTTTCCACAACTTACGCTGCATGTCCCCCAAGGCTGCCAGGTACTCCATGCTCCATGAACTACAAACATCCCAAGACAGAGTTTCAAGTCACAGAACCACGTTTGTTATTTAAAAAAAAAAAATTATACAAATAAATAATTCGTAATGAGTTAAATTAGCCCAGAATCGAAAATAACTGAGATTGAACCAAAGCAAACATAATAAATGATGTTCTTCCCTTCCCACTCTGGTTAGATTTTCATGAGAATTAGTGTCTATAGGGAAATTGAGAAGGCTACCTGTTGCCAAAATAAATGCTTAAAATTATCCAAAGGGGCTCTTTTATTAAAATTAAATGTAATCAAACTACTATATGTAAATAAAGTCTGAGCTTATAAGCCCTAAAAGTATTTTCTGGGGAAAGTGGAAGGAACCAGAAGCTAAGTTGTAAAACAAATCTTGATGCAGTTATGGAGAACACAATTGTCTCCATGATGATAACCTGGACCCCACACTGCAAGGCCACATCTTCAAACCGGATTCAGCTTCACATTTAAAACTGTACTTGGACCTTTCAACAGCATGATGATTTGCACAGTTCTCTTGAAAATTTTTCCCCATTACATAATGTTCATGAATTAAAAGTTCTAAATAACACACTCACCTGCTTCCTAAACAACAGAAAAAACTGACCAGCAGTTTCCAAGAAATAAGATTAAGGCCTTCCTTTTAGTAACTAACACATTACACCATCTGACCACAGGACTGGAACAACCTTATGTTTCCTCCCAGGTGTAGGGGCTGGGAATAAACATTATGGTTGCTCTTATGTGTAAGTCAGTATCAGGTCATATTTTTCTCAAAAGGTATTTTCTAGATGTGGGGCTCAAAAAGCCTGTTGCCGTGGTCACCAGGTTTAACCAAGATAGGAACCATAGGACTTTAAGGTCCTGTCTAAATACTCTCTTACTAACATAACCTGTAAGTTGAAAAACAAGGAATGGAATTATCATTTGGTTTCTTTGCTTAGAAAATATTTCAAAACACATCTTGAATTTTCTTCTAATTGTCTAATTGAATTGACTACATATTCTTGTACTTTGTAGACACAAGAAACAGTCACAAATTTATTTCAGCTGACAAGAATCTTCACTAAAAATTATTTTACTAAACGTAAAAGGGAAAGAAAGCCTTTCATTAAATGGCAAGTACTACTCAAGACTACTACTTTATTAATTATGACTGATGTTCATAATTATTACATATGGACTATGGCATTCAAAATTCTGCTATTCCAACTGTTTTAATATGTTCTATGTTTTAATATGATACATGTATTTTTTTGGAGGATTACAACTGGGTGACATTTATTAATTTCTTATCTCTGTAGATTTTATTATGGAGCTTCCCTGGTGACTCAGATGGTAAAGAATCTGCCTGCAATGTAAGAGACCTGGGTTTGATCCCTGGGTGGGGAAGATCCCCTGGAGAAGGGAATGGCCACCCACTCCAGTGTTCTTGCCTGGAGAACTCCATGGGTAGAGGAGTCTGGTGGGCTACAGTTTCTATGACATATGGATAGAGGTTTTCAGCTGAAGATCCTTTTAATTTTTTAAGTCAATACAAAAAAAAACCCAAACCAAAATTGAATTTCATGGCATGAAACATGGTAGAATTGAAATGTTTCTTTTATGTGAATGGAAGGATAGCAAGAATGACAGTATAAGCCAGAGAAGGTGTAACGTTTCATGTTATCTAAAGAATGCGAAAGACAACAGCTATGGAGGAATTAGAACATTATGAAAAGTAAAACAGATGAATTTGTTATTACGCTGCATTGCAGTTCTGATTCTGTAAAGGCAGGAGAGCAGAGACTCTAGAGCAGATACCCTGTGCCTGAATAACCACTCTGCCCTTACTAGCTGTGTGATCCTAGACAAGTTACTTAGCTTCTGGGCATCTAGTTTCCTCATCTGCCGTATGTGGGTAAGAAAAGAATCTACCTTCCTAGAATGGGTGTGAAAAATAATGAGTTGATAGGTGAAAAGTGTCTGAATAGTATAAGACACAGAGTATCACCTAAGTGTGAGCCCCGAGCTAGGACTGCTATTCTTCACTCCAAGTTCTCAATGCTTTCAGAACGACACTTCAAAAAAAAGCTCAGTCTTTCAGCAATCCAACAATATATCTTTAATGACTGACTCAAATGGCAGCAGGATGGCCTACCCCAGAAGATATCAATCTTTTTTAGAGGGAAGACAAGATAGGCCCGAAATAGCAATTTGTACCAGAAAGTAGAAGTGTTCATAGAATCATGGGGACAGGTCAAGAAGACACTGAAGACAGCCTCAAGGGATCTCCACGAACCAAGTCTAGGATAATTTGTGCATCACAATAAATGATGACAGTCGTGCATTATAAATCACTGACAGAAAGGGTATTTGAGTTCTTACTGATATAACTCAAAAAAAAAAAGGGAGAAAGAGAAAAGTTTTTTCCTACAATGGAAAGCCAATAATAGGTGTAAGAGATATGATAAGTTAGAAATAAAATGTCTTGTAAGATCATAGCAATAACTGATTTAAAGCAAAAATAAATCATAAATAGATGCTAAAGCTGGTAGGTAAAAGACTGATGTTTATGAAGTCTTAAAGTTTCCCTACAAAATGCTTATCAATTACAAAGGTAAATATAGTAACTACACACTGGAAAATACTACATTAAAGTGAACAAAGTTAACATCACCAGTTTGAGATGTCACGTGATATGATGTACTGAGGACACAAAATCATTTCTATGACATGTCTGCCAAAATGAAAAATCTGAATCTAACCATGAAAAAATATCAGATACACCTAAATGGAAAATTCTTACAAAGTGATTAGCCTATAGACTTAAAAAATAGCAGGGCCATAAAATGTAAAAAGTGGCTAAGAAATTGTTCCAATTGAAAGGGACTAAAGAGATACGACACATAAATGCAAGTGTGACCTTGGAATGGTAGAAGAGTTTATGAAGCATATATGACTGGGAAAAGTCAGCAATGACAGATCCAGCAGGCAGAAAAACAATAAGGAAATGACTGAACTCAAGGACAGCAATCAACTAGATACAGTGGGCGTCTATAGACTAGTTCATCTGAGAAAAGTGGAATTTACATTGTTCTCAGGCTCACATGGAATATTCATCAAGGTGGACCACATTCTGAGCCATAAAATATATCTTAGCAAATTAAAAAAAATAGAAATTATGTGATGTCTGCTCTCAGACCACAGTGGAATCGAGCTAGAAATCAGTAATAGACGCAAAATCCCCAAATACGTGGAGATTAAACACACTACTAAATAATACAATTTCAAAGAAGAAATCTTGAGATATTAAAAATATTTTGAATTAAATGCAAACGAAAACACAACTTATCAAAATTTGTGGGAAACAGCAAAAGTAGTGCTTAGAGGGAAATTCATAGTATTGAATGCATATATTAGAAAAGATCTAAAATAAATCATCTACATTTCCACCTTAGGAAACTAAAAAAGAAGAGAAAATGAAATCTAAAGTAAGAAGAAAAGAAATAGAGCAGAGATCAGTGAAACTGAACATAGGAAATCAATAGATAAAAATCAATGAAACCCAAAGCTGATTCTTTGAAAAGATCAATAAAATCAGTAAGATTCTAGCCAGACTAATCAAGAGAAAAAGAATACAAATTATTAATATCAGAAATAAAAGAGGAGGCATGTCTATAGAGCCTATGGGTATTAAAAATATTAAAAGGAATATTAATAGAGTTTGAACATCTCTATGTCTGCCAGTTTGACAACCTAGATGAAATGGACCAGCTCCTTGAAAGACACAATTTGCCAAAAATCACACTAGAAAAAAGTTTGAATAGTTCTATATCTATTAAAGAAATCTAATCATTAATTAATAAACTTCCATAACAGAAAACACAGTACCAGATGGGTTTACTGTTGAATTTTACCAAACATGTGGGAAAAAATGTACCATATACCAAACCTCTACCTTTTCTTTCAGAGGACAGAGCAGAGAGACTACTTCCTAACTCTATGAGGCCAGCATCACCCTCACACTAAAACTAGACAAAGACATTACAAAAAAAGGAAAGTACAGGCCAGTATCTCTCATGAACATAGATGTAAAAAGCCTCAACATTATCAAGCTGAATCCAACAATGTATTAAAAGAAAACCTCTTCTGTCCCTAAGATGCTGACATACCTCCTGGATGAAAAAGACCATCTTAGGCTATCTGCCTATTTTGTAGTGGTATACACTGATAAATGTTTAACAGCCAGCTCACTGGGAGTAGGGAAGAAACACTGATTTATAGCATCTATAGTTTTTATTATACAAAACACTCTCACCATGGTCAATATCTACCTATTAATGTGATGTCATGAAACTCCCAGTGGGAAAAGACACACACTGTCAGAAGCTGGATCCAGAACACCACTGACAATATACCAAAATAACAGCTAAATTCAGTCGGTTTAGAGGCTGAGAGATAACCAAAGAAAGGCTAAAAATCATTAAGCCAACAGAACAGCGAGCAAGACTTCAGTAAGCCAATAGTTACTCAATAAAAACAAAGAAAAAAAGACACCTTGAGTTTTGTTTTAGGACATGTACAAATATCTATATAATGAAAAGCTAAATGATATCATAGCTGATAAACTGTACAAAGATTAATCAAGTATTTCTGGTTTGATATAATTAGCTTTTTAATTTCTCAAGATTAAAATAAGTTTGGCTTTTTTATTTTTTTTAAGATTTCATAAAAATATTTAATTTTTATAACATAATAGAA
>SJYF01000068.1:7783575-7797946 GCA_006410515.1 Procapra przewalskii
TACTCTCCTCCACAAACAGTAAATTTCAGAATTATTCAAATATATCAGTGAGAAATGGATCAACCTTTTCACAAATTTTTTAAAGTTACAGAACAAAATAGGTTTCAGCCAAAAAAAATGATTATATGGATATGCAAAGATTATATGAATAATTATATGCATAAACAGGCTTCTCTGGTAGCTCAACTGGTAAGAATCTGCCTGCAATGTAAGAGACCCTGGTTCAATTTCTGGGTCAGGAAGCTCCCCTAGAAAAGGGATAGGCTACACACTTCAGAATTTTGGGGCTTCCCTGGTGGCTTAGATGGTAAAGAATCCACCTACAATGCAGGAGTCCTGGGTTTGATCCCTGGGTTGGGAAGATCCCCTGGAGGAGGGCATGGCAACTCACTCCAGTATTCTTCCTGGAGAATTCCATGAACAGATGAGCCTAGCGGGCTACAGTCCATGGGGTTGCACAGAGTCAGACACAACTGAAGCCACTTTAACATGCACGTATGCACACACACATATATAAATGATAGATAACATTAAAAAGCCTAAAACCTATTTTGTTGAATGATATATCATAAATATCGAATTCGTTTTCATTAATTTATGTTCTATTTTCATTATCTCCTTTATCCTGGTTTCCCTGGAGTTGGTATTTCAACTTTGCTAATAGTTAGCTAACCAAAGGTAGTTCAACTTTGCGAAAGTTGCAACACTAGTGCATTTACTTATTCTTCATTAAAATGAAAATTTTAAGGCTGTGACCACTATACTTGATTTTAGCTTTGGGTACATACAATACATTTTGATGTGGTGTCCTTATTTTTATGATTTTCTAAATAATTTGAAAATAAAATCATATTCTTTGACCTACTTGTTAATCAGAATGATAATTTTTAATTTGCTTGGGGTTGGCGTTTTGGCATTAAAAATTCATTACACATTTCAAGCTTTATTGCATTATGGGTGGGAACTGTGGCCTATACTTTTAAGTTATTATTAATGATTTCTTTGTTGTTTGCGTGCCTGCATGCTCAGTTGTATCTGACTCTTTGGCTCCAGGCTCCTCTGTCTATGGAATTTTCCAGGCAAGAATACTGGAGTGGGTTGCCATTTCCTCCTCCAGGGGATCTTCTTGACCCAGGGATTGAACCCGTGTCTCCGGTGGCTCTGAACTGCAGGCAGACTCTTCACCACTTAGCTACCTGGGAAGTCCCTCTTTGTTGTTTAGTATACACTTACTTTTGGTAACTTTTCTATAAACACGTGAAAAAAGGAATATTATTTATTTGTAACTGAAAGACTAATGTGTATGAATTACTTCAATTATATTCACTGAAAGCAAGAATAAAATTTTAGAAAATTCAAATATATCTGAAAGACAAAAAAAACACTTTCAAAAATTTTTAAAAAAAGAAAAAACAGAAACTCGTTATTAAAATGAGAGATACTTCTGAAAATAGTAGTTGAAAACAGTTTAATTTACTTATTGTTTCTTACCACTGATATTAACGGTTATTCTCTTTAGTCTTAAAAATATATTAGTAACTAAAATATTTCAATGCTGATTTTTAGATATTTTATTAGTTGTCTGAACACAAAGGAAAAACAGGTTTTTTTTTTCTGTTACAAAAATGTACCTGTAAATGTTTTGCTACTTTAAAATAATGACTCAAATAGATCTCCAATTCTCACTAGGTTCACATTACAGTTATAAGGTAGGTCATATGCTGGTTAGTTTTGGGCCAAGAGGGCTTGCGATTTGAAAAGTAAAGCAGAAGAGCAACAAAACAAATGAACTCCTCACAAGACAACTTATAGATCCCAATAGTCACTATATGAGGGTATTGGCAACAGATTAATTATCCTGGCTTTATGAATTAAATCACTCTCACACAGGTGTGTGCACAAATAAACAGAGCCTACCAAAACCATATTTGAAGGACACGTGTACCTACACAGCACATGCACACACCACACTCCGCTCTAGTTTGCCGTTTTGCATTGTTTTTATTTCCATCATATGTTCCCCTGGTGGCCTCTTCTCTCTGCCATGGTAAAGCAGTAAACTGAAATAACTCATGCTAAACCACCTACCATGCACGGTGAGCTGGGTGCTCGTGCTGCTTGATCCTGCCACATTAGCTGCCACGCACGTGTACTGACCAGCATCACCAGGCTGAGCAAATGCCATCTGCAGAGCACCGGAGCTGAGGATGCGCTGCCGGACTGACTCCATAATCACATGCCCATCTTTATGCCACGTGATGTCAGGTGGTGGGAGGCCATCTGCCTCACAGGGTAGCATGATGGGCTTATCCACAACAGTGATGTATTCCTTAGGATGAGGGGTAATGACTGGAGGGACTAAAAGTTACAAAGTTTAAACATCATCTTAAAAGCGTGAATGTACTCTTCATGCAAGGTGGTCTTATTCTAGCAAAATGAAGTCAAGTGGTTATGAAACAAAGCCCTGATTTTACCATATCATCAAAGGGCGGCTACTGTTTGTTTTTGCTGGAAAAGAAGATTCATTGAATCCACTGCAGAAAATCATTCTCTACATAGTTAACAAATATAAAGGACAATCAATCTTGAGATTTAAACATGTACTCATGAGGGATTGCATATCCAGAAAACTAAGACTGTGTTGATAGAGGTATTTTCTTTAACACACATGTATCATGTGATTCATTGATCAGCTCCTTAAACTTTAAAAATAGATCTCTTCAAGGTCTGGAAATTATTCACCTGCTCAGACCCCTTTATTCATGCTTTTCCTGCCGTGCTTATGATCTCATATACTGTGACCAGATTTAACAATGTATTATTTTAATGAATAAAGAAGTGGGATATTGAAAAGAATTACAATTAATCTTTGAACAGCACAGGGGGTAGGGATGATGACTCTGCACTACAGAAAATCCAAATTTAACTGTTAATTGGCCTTCAGTATCCTTGACCCCTCTGCGTCTGTGGTTTTATGTCTTCAGATTCAACCAACTTCGGCTCGTGCAGTAATTTAGTATTTACTACTGAATAAGTGGACCTGCATGGTTTGAATCGTATTGGTTAAGGATTGACTTTGTACAGACAGAACTCTTCCTACTCTTTTAGAAAAGAGTGGACAGGCTTATGATAACAGCTTCTCTTCCTGGTGTTTACAATAGTGATTACCACTCAGGCTATTTTACTTAGCTTTAAAGACATATCACATAATTATGAGAGAACCCTCAGACACAAGTGAGGAACAATCAACCGCAAGCACAGGAGAAAAGAAGGTAAGGATGATCCCCCTCCCAATGTCAGTCAATCCAAGTCCAGAGACACTGACAAGTTGCAGAAAAAACGATGGTAAATTTACCTCTTTTAAACATGTGCAGGCCAAAAGAATAAAATCGTCTGAAATGTCTACCATCCATTCAAAATATTCCTTGTTACCACATGCTATCAGAAACAAAGGGTCTCTGAGAACTCTACTGATCCAAGTTATTCCCTGTGGATAGCAAGTCCCGGAGACCTGGAAATATCTGCTGTGTCTCTAGAGGAGGCTGGGCAGAAATGGCCAACCAAGGGAGACCAAATTTTAGGGTACACTAACAATAATGAGTGGGCTTCCCAGTGGCTCAATGGCAAAGAATCTGCCTGCAATGCAGAAGACAAAAGAGATGTGTTTGATCCCTGGGTTGGGAAGATCCAGACTCTTGAGAGTCTGGAGGAGAAAACGGCAACCCACTCCAGTTTTCTTGCCTAGAAAATTTCATGGACAGAGGAGGCTGGTGGGCTACAGTCCGTGAGGTTGCAGAGTCAGACATGACTGAGTGTGTATGCACACCCACACCCACAGACACACACACACATAATGGTAATGAGTAAATCAACAAGTTATGAAAAATATGACTAACTTAAAATTATTTATATCAACCAAAGTTATCTGGTTGATTTTCTGCTTGCTATTACATACTGTTATCTGTTAGAGATTTTGTTGTTGTTGTTGGAAGTTCCCATTGCATGGCGTGTGGGATCTTAGTTCCCCAATCAGGGATCAAACCCATGCCTTCTGCATTGTAGGCATGGAATCTTAACCACTGGACCACCAGGGAAGTCCCTACGTACTGTATCTGAAAAGAGAGAGTCTATTCAGAGTTCTTCATGCCACTAGAGTATGCAATGATCTCTGATTGCTTTTGGAATACTGAAATCCTATCAGTTGTTTTAACGTGTTTCTTTGTCCCATAATTGCATATGTAATTTTAATCAATTAGTGAAAGAAAAAATCCTAATTATTTTATATGATCCCAATGGATGAAGCACAAGCTGGAATCAAGACTCTAGGGGGGAATATCAATAACCTCAAATATGCAGATGACACTGAAGAAGAATTAAAGAACCTCTTGAAGAAGGAGAAAGAAGAGAGTGAAAAAGCTGGCTTAAAACTCAACATTCAAAAAACGAAGATCATGGCATCTGGTCCCACCACTTCATAGCAAATAGGTGGGGAAACAGTGACAGACTATTTTCTTGGGCTCCCAAATCACTGCAGATGGTGACTGTAGCCATGAAATTAAATTGCTCCTTGGAAGAAAAGCTATGACACACCTAGATAGCATATTAAAAAGCAGAGACATTATTTTGCCTATAAAAGCCTTCCTACAAAGGCCCGTCTAGTCAAAGCTATGGTTTTTCCAGTTGTCATGTATGGATATGAGAGTTGGACCAAAAGAAGGCTGAGCACTGAAGAACTGATACTTTTGAACTGTGGTGTTGGAGAAGACTCTTGAGAGTCCTTTGGATAGCAAGGAGATCCAACCAGTCAATCCTAAAGGAAATCAACCCTGAATGTTCACTGGAAGGACTGAGGCTGAAGCTCCAACACTTTGGCCACCTGATGGAAAGAGCTGACTCACTGGAAAAGACCCTAATGTGGGGAAAGATTGAAGGCAGGAGGAGAAGGGGACGGCAGAGGATAAGATGGTTGAATAGCATCACTGACTCAAAGGACATGAGTTTGAACAAACTCTAGGAGGTTGTGAATAACAAGAAATCCTAGCATGCTGCAGTCCATTGGATTACAAAGAGTTGGACACAGCTGAGCAACTGAAAAACAATGTTGCCAAAACCAATGACTATTTCTTGGTCATCATCTTAATTGACTCTCCCTTGAGTTAAAAAACAAAAAATCTTGAAACACTGTCCTCTCCTTGACTCCATCTAGTTTTCCTCTGTCATCTTTTCCTCTCCTTTGTTATTCTTTTTAGCATTCTGTTTTTCAGACCTCTTAACAATGCAGAGTCTTGGACTCTTCTCTATCCAAATACTCATCCAGTCTTGTGGACTGAAAAACCCTAATTACTTCCAAATTTGTATCTTAAGCTGTACTTCTCCTTTGAGTCCTGAATTCATAAATAATCAATGCTTTTTGACATCTCTGCTAGGATTTCTAACAGTTTCCCACATCTAACATGATCAGCCAACAAAGGTCCATCTAGTCAAGGCTATGGTTTTTCCAGTGGTCATGTATAGATGTGAGAGTTGGACTGTGAAGAAGGCTGNNGCCGAAGAATTGATGCTTTTGAACTGTGGTGTTGGAGAAGACTCTTGAGAGTCCCTTGGACTGTAAGGAGATCCAACCAGTCCATTCTGAAGGAGATAAGCCTTGGGTGTTCTTTGGAAGGACTGATGCTGAAGCTGAAACTCCAATACTTTGGCCACCTCATGCGAAGAGCTGACTCATTGGAAAAGACCCTGATGCTGGGAGGGATTGGGGGCAGGAGGAGAAGGGGATGACAGAGGATGAGATGACTGGATGGCATCACTGACTCGATGGACGTGCGTTTGAGTGAACTCTGGGAGTTGGTGATGGACAGGAAGGTCTGGCATGCTGTGATTCATGGGGTCACAGAGTCAGACATGACTGAGCGACTGAACTGAACATGATCAGAAATCACGTTTTCCTTCCTCCAAAACTAGTTCCCCTCCTTGAACTCCCCTCCCCACCACAGCAGTATCTCCACTCAAGCCCAAAGCCCAGGAGACATCCCAATCTGATTAATCAGCAATCCTGGCTATTATATCTCCAAAAAAATTCTTGAATCCACCACTTTGTTTTTCATTTACCCCTGTGACTCATAAATACTGCCACCCCGCAGCCAGACCATATTGCATGATGCCTAGAGCCGTGGTCCTCAACATTTTTGGCACCAGGAACTAGTTTCATGGAAGACAATTCTTACATGGACTGAGGAGGGGGACTGGTTTTGGAATGATTCAATACATTACATTTATTGTGCACTATATTTCTATTATTATTACATCAGTTTCACCTCCAAACATCAGGTCTCAGATCCTGGTGGTTGGGGATGCCTGGCTTAAGCACTTTCCTAGTTCTCCCAAATCTAGTCTTGAGCTTTCTCTAAATCATTACCTACATACCAGCAAAAGAGAGCTTCTTAAAACCAAACAAAAGTCTGCGTTAAATCATGGAAAGCCTTCAATATTGCACAGAAAAGAAAATCTTACCCCTCCTCTGGTCTTTCAGGTGTTCCATGCACTGGCCCCACCTTATTTGTCACGATTCTTTTCTTACCCTTTCCTGCTTTGGGACAATTAAACACGCTGCTTTCTCTTCTATGGGCACTCTGCTACCTTTACATGGCTCATCCTCACTCGTCATGCAGATCTCAGCTTTAATGGTGCCCCCAGAGAAGACTGGTTTTGTTTTTTCCCTCCTTACACCATAAAAATATTACGTCTGTAATGTTCAGTATGGTGTAAGAGAAGACTCTTGAGAGTCCCTTGGACTGCAAGGAGATTCAACCAGTCCATTCTAAAGGAGATCAGCCCTGGGTGTTCTTTGGAAGGAATGATGCTAAAGCTGAAACTCCAGTACTTTGGCCACGTCATGCGGAGAGCTGACTCATTGGAAAGACTCTGATGCTGGGAGGGATTAGGGGCAGGAGGAGAAGGGGATGACACAGGATGAGACAGCTGGATGGCATCACCAACTCAATGGACATGAGTTTCAGTGAACTTTGGGAGTTGGTGATAGACAGGGAGGCCTGGCATGCTGCATTTCATGGGGTCGCAGAGTTGGACACGACTGAGCGATTGAACTGAACTGAATGTTCAATGTATTTCTACGTAACATCCCAATAAATGTTTATTAAAACTGTTGAAAAATACAAGGAAATTAGATTTATAACCTGCAGATAAGTAAGTGAGCTTAACTACAGTTATTCATTCACCCTAGGAAAATCACACTACAAGCAAATTCAAACCGGCCAATATGAACTGAGTAGTTCAGAACCCATTTCTAGGTCAGGTTTTTATCCACAAAAGCAATGCATGCAAGATATGAACATTACATCAAGAAAATGTAAGGTAACTATGAAAAAAACCCCACTCTCTTCTCATATATTGTTTCTCATCAAGTTGGTTTACTTGCAGTATGACTTACTTTTTGGTTTCAGAACTTCTGTCATTTTGTAAAATTAAAAACAATTATGATTTTTAAGTGGATATTTACAATCCAGTGTTTTGTAATGTATACAGAGTAGCATTATGGAGAAAATGGTTTTAAAAATCACCTTAAATATGTGCTACAATAGAAGAACCAAATGGAGGTTCGCAGAAATTTAAAATATGAGATGTCTCGGTTTTCTTATACAAATAATGCCCCCAAACCACCCAAGCACTAAATTTTTTTTTTCAAAAAAGTAATAGAATAGAAATAGAATAGAAAACAAATAGAATAATATAAACTAAGAATATGAAGGACTATGGCAGCATCATTATTTGACATAATATGAATTTTGATAGGCACCGCTATAAGCATATTTATTTACCTTGGACATTCAACTTGATTTTGCCCAAGGCTGTACCAGCTGGATTCTGAGCCACACACATGTAAGTACCAGCATCCTCTCTGACAGCTCTGGAAATCTGCAAGCCGCCATGGGGAAGAACTGCATGGCTTCTACCTACATCACAGTTAGAACAGGGTGAGAAGAATTTTTATTTTGTTAAAAAAATTATACTGACTTCTGAATTATAAAACTGAGTTGCCATGATTGTCTTGAGAGAAACAGTACCTGAACTGATGACATTGATGCCTTCTTTTTGCCAAGTGATGAAAGGACTGGGTGTCCCTGTTGCTTCACAGGGTAATAAAATGGGATTGTTTAGAATGACGTCCAGCTCACTTGGCTGAGGCTGAATGACTGGAGGCTCTGTAAGAATCAATCAACAGAAATGTTGCAAGGACACTAGTTAGTGGCATAAATGTCTAGAGCAGCCGTGAGGTTAAACCTGTCTGAATTCATACTTCCAAAATATTCATGATTTCATTGCCCCAGGGAAAAGCACATATCAGCCGTATCATGTTGCTTTGTAGTCTTGTTACTATAGCCAGTTTCCATTCGAAGAACTCCAGAGAAAAGACTAAAATCAGAAACAGATCGTAAAAATTCAACGAAAATAATTTAGACGTTGTTAAGTGTGTTTTGTCATCTGTATGCTTTCTTTAGTCTGCTGAAGAATATCTATCAGCTTTCATAGCCCCAAAATATTACTGTGGTTTATGACCCTAGACAGGACCATCTTTGAAGAAAAAACATGACTTAAAGAGATAACAGCAGGATTTTAATGAATAAGTACCCTTTCATACCTTGGACATGAAGGCTCACATGTCGATGTGCAGAACCAGCTGAATTCCTGGCAACACAGGTATATCTTCCAGCATGGCTTAGTTGAGTGGCAAGTATTTCAACTGCTCCTAAAAAGGAAAGAAGGATTTCATGCGTAGGGCATCCCTCGTTTTCTGGTTTGATAAACCACATCTCTCTGATTTCTGTGTTTCTGTCCCCCTCACGTGGGGTACTTGGCTTGTAGTCCTACTTGTATTCCCTGTGCCTACCTAGCACAGAACTTAAAAAAAAAACACCATTAACAATTTTATTTAGGCAAATTTTCAGACTATAAAATTCAGTAATTTAAATATACAATTCAATAACCCTGGCATATTACAGACTCATGCAATTATCACAGTTTAATTTTAGAACATTTTCATTACAACAAAAAGAAATCTCACCCCCATTTATAGTCCTGCTTCGCTCTCAACCCCACTGATCACTAATTTACTTTCTGTCTCTAAATATTGACCTCTTCTGGACATTTTACCTAGATGGGATCATACCGAAATCTTTTGTGTCTGACTTCTACTGTGAGTATAGTTTTTGAGTTGCATCTGTTGTAGCATGTGTCAATATTTTTGTTCCCTTTTATTGTTAAATAGAATTCCATTGTGTAGAGTGAGCCCCATTGTTTATCCGTTAACCAGTTAATGGGAAATTTACACTGCTTCCAATTTTTGGCTATTCAGAAGATTGATACATGAATATCTGCATACAAATCTTTGCATGGACATATGTTTTTATTTCTCTGGGTAGATACCCAAGAGTGGAGTTGCTGGGTCATAGGGTAACTCTTTCTTTCTGAGAAAGTTCTAAACTGTTCTCTTAGCACAGTTCTTTGTGGTGAAGAGTAGTTAATTTATATTTTCTGATTTTACTTGCTACCCATCTATGTAGATTTCTGAGACAGCCAACATACTTTGCTATGAAAGCCAAGTTCATCTTTCATTATTTTCCTTCTTTTGAAGAAATGAATTCTCTTAGCATAAGATGCACACACTCATAAAGCCCCAGGATGTTCAAGATGTTAGTTGCTACTTTTTATCCTCCTCCTCCATGCAGGATGCATTTTCAGAAACATGAATGTGAATCATCTGCACCTTCATTTAGGTGAATTATTTCTTGTCTTTAATACATAGAATTTTCAGAGCCTAAATTTTATAAATGGTGTTTACAATCACCCTCAAAAAACAGCCACATCATAACACTTACCACCCAAACTTACTTGTTAAATTATAGGAAACTTGAAAGCAAGAACACTGTCTTAGTTTTAGATCCTCAGAAATTTAGTGGAGTACATAGCCCATTTTAGGTACTAAATGTTTATTAAATCAATGGACGTTCTATTTGGCCAAAGAAGTGTGGTTCACTCAAAGGCAACCAGTAAAATTTTTAAACCTTGCTGTTGTTTAGTCCAATTCTTTGTTGTGTCCAGTTCTTTTCGCGACCCTATGGTCTGAGCTTCCCAGGTGGCTCAGACCGTAAAGTGTCTGTCTGCAGTGCAGGAGACCTGAGTTCGATCCCTGGGTTGGGAAGATTCCCCTGGAGAAGGAAATAACCCACTCCAGTATTCTTGCCTGAAGAATTCCATGGACAGAGGAGCCTGGTGGGCTGCAGTCCATGGATTGCAAAGAACTGGACATGACTACCACATATATGTCCTGAAGCCCGCTAGGCTCCTCTGTCCATGGAGTTTCCCAGGCAAGAATACTGGAGTGGGTTGCCATTTCCTCCTCCAGGGGATCTTCCCGACCGAAGGACTGAACATGTGACTTCCGTAGCTCCTGCTAATACACCTGTTAATACAGGTGGATTCTTTACCATTGAACTACCAGGGAAACCCTTCCAAACCTTAGGTTTAGAAAATCTGCGCATAAAATCTAAGTGGTCATGCTGAATACACGCAGATCAGTTTCAGTTATTATTTATTACTTTGTTTTTCGGTTTCCCCTATCCCTTTCCCTCATTCCCCTCCCAACCCTAACTGAATTTTTTCCCAAATGCCTAAGCCTAGGAATATGGATATATTTTTTCTTTTATTTTGGGGCAACAAAAGTTCAAGTAAGGCCATCCATTAGTAACTAACCCAGTCGATATCTGTGTCGTCACTGAGCTGGGTCTTACCTGAGGACAGAATTCGATAGCCCTCTCCTCTGGGAAGCAGTCTTACGCCATTCTTCATCCAGTGGACTGAGGGAGACGGAACGCCCGAGGCGGAGCAGGTCATCACTGTGGGGGTGTGTCTGGTTACCAGGAAGTCTGTAGGCTCATCAGCAATGGAAGGTGGAACTGAAAAACAACAACAAAAAAAAGAAAACTACGTGTTTCCAACCCTGACAGATTTCCAAAGCCTACTCATAAATCCTTCTCTTTCTACACTGAAAGTGAATGTTTGGTAAGTAGAAAAGGAAGCCCCTTTGTGAGGTGGTGAAAAGAAGAGATGATATCATTAGAATAACTTTCAGTCCACATACTAAGCCAGCTCTACCTTGGACGGTGAGGTCCACAGTTCTCTCGTCCTCTCCGGCATCACTGGTCACCGTGCACTCATAGGTCGCAGTGTCATCCACAGAAGGGGAAATAATTACCAGTGAGCCTGAAGAAAGGAGCCTAGAAGAGATTTCAAAGCAATGAGGTGCTGTAGATGAGTTTTCATAAATGTTTCCAGTTGGTTCAACATGGTACCATGTTGGGAACTGAGGGAAATCGAACTCTTTCCTCAAATGTTAAAGTGAACACTATTTTATGTATCAAACTTTAAGTTTACATGGCAGTGGGTTAACAGGGCCTCAACCTCAACATTTTCAGGAAGGAGGGGTGTTGAATGGTTGCCTTAAGAGGGAATCCTGCAATTTCTGAATGCTGAGAGTATGGCCGACCATGCTCTCCTAGGTGAAATGAGCGCACTGATGATAGCTGCTGTTTGCTGATTACCAAATACATTCCTGGGGCCACCTCAGATGCTTTACACAGATGATCTCTAAATTTCACAGTAACTTTGCAGCTTGGAATTTGATTATTTCCACTGGCTGATAGTTAACTACAAGTCTGTCTTGGAGCTTCCCCTACTTCACATGTCTCCTTACATGTGGTGGATACCTTGGAGATGCACCATACATAAATCAGAGTCTAACTTGAAATAAACTCAAAACTAAAGTTATCTGAATCACTTCAAATATACAAAAGGCTGAGTAAACACACACACATTATTTAAAGTAATCTAAATAAGAATATCTGTTTTTTTTTTACCTCAAGCTGTGCACCAATAAATGGGAATAATTTGATTCAATGGGAACATATTTGACCTGCTTCTTAACTCAAGGGCATTGGCATTTTCCACATAGAGTACGCGTTCAAGTCATTAAACCCCCAATGCCAAAGGATTAAAAGGATGAGAAAGAGAGAGATGCAACAGATTTTCAAGTGAAACCCTCCTAATTTATATTTCCAGATGTAACAGAATTGATTTTTATCAGGGTAGGTCTATGAAAACTTGTTTTTAGTGATATAGCAAATCTTTTGACAAGGTATCTATTATCACAAGAAATGCTCATCTAAGGAATCAGAAATCTGTAGTATTTTTAAGGTTAGTCTTTAAAAATATGATATCATAGTAAGAAGAATGGTAGTAAAGCTGGAAGAGTACAGAAGATTGGTGAAACTGCAATTATTCCTCCTTACACATGCTGCCAAATACCTATACTGTATTTGAAGGTATAAAATTTGATTTTTATTCTGCAACTAAAACTCGTATTATTTTTAAAGAGTACTTTTTCTTTTATACCAAATGATGTTTTTATCCTTTGTCATTATAAAATTATAAAAGGTGCTAAAAACAGCAGCAGAATGGAAATTTAATGGTATAGAGCTCACTGACAGTTATTCATAGGGCTTATGGAAAGAGAAGTTATACCTATAATTCAGAAAAAATAGACTGAAAAACTAATTCAATACTAAGAAAAAAATAATACACTCTCTACATACTAGCTAGTTCTTCATACTTTATACATTTTCTGTCCCCATTGATAAAGTGAAAGTGTTAAATCTTTGAAAAATATGTTTCTAAATAGCTGGTGGAATTTTCCAGGTAAATTGCTCCTTACCTGTATGAATTCTGATTTTGATGCACGTTCAGAAGATGCCCGTTTTTTCTCCAGGTGATTGATGGTTTCGGTATACCAGTAGCCTCACAAGCCAGAGTGGTCTGAACATTCACTGTTACGGTTATGTTGGTGGGACCCGGAGCAATGGATGGAGGAACTATAACAGTCACCGAGTAAGAGAGAAAACACATTCAGCAAACAGTATGCCGCTTGAAGTATCTCTGCCAAACTGAAATTAATCACTGATAACTTACTTTACATTTATGAACACAACAAGGTTCTCTGCACTTACATCGTGCTGTGATAATGCTATTGCCCATGAGTCTTGATTGTTCATAATAGAGCGCTGGACCTGAAGGTCTTTGTGCTATGGCCTCACTGGTTTAGGCAACCAAAGAACATTCGACTCTAAGACTGGATGCTGTTCCTAAACGTGTATTTACCATGGACCTGTAAATCTATTCGCCTGCGATCTGTCCCAGCAGCATTGGTAGCCATACACAAATATCGCCCACTATCAGTCACTTGCGCCGACTGGATATGGAGGAATCCATTTTCCAAGATGGAGTATCTAGAAGAAAGATTGCACGTGAAGGTCTCTGAATATGAATCTTTCTGATTATGTACATTTTAACTGAGAGCATTTAAAAAGACTCAGTTATCCATTTTTAGTCCTTTTCCTGCTTCAGAAATTTGTAATGCCCTTGGTAGAGAAAAGGGATACTCTGAAAAGGGATATAGCAGATGGACTTATGATCTTGGATACATTATAATTGTTATATCTTGGATGCAAGCCTTTAGGAATTAGAGTTAGGGTTTTAAAATACTGCAGTTTGATTCTCATATTAAGATGAAAAGACTCAAATAATGCATTGGGTCAAATATTTAAAAACTTACATTTCAGTCCCTACAGTATTTTTCATCCTTTTCTAGAAATGTTACCTTGCATGACTCCCAGATAGAATAGCTCCATCCTTTCTCCATGTTATCTTTGGGGCTGGCACACCTTCCGCAAAGCATTCCAATAGAGTTGACTTATTTAAGTGAATGACAAGACTCTGGGGGCCACTCTTTATGCTTGGAGGAACTGTAAAAGAGATGCATGTGGAAAATTTCATTTATATCAGTAGCACAGCCTACACTAAGACTCTGACTCGGTAATAATACAAGCTGACATTTGAGTCTAATATATGGCTTTGCCTACAGCTAATTCAGGTTAGTATAAATAGAATTGGGGTTGAATTCCTAAAACCTTATTCAAGATAAGATTTTATTTAAAAATCTACTCAAAAATGAAGTGGGGAAGGGGCTTTAAATCCCTGCTACGGTGTGTGAAGGGCTTCCCTTGTGGCTCAGGTGGTAAAGAATCTGCCTGCAATGTCAGAGACCTGGGTTTGAGCTCTGGATTGGGAAGATACCCTGGAGAAGGGAAAGGCTACCCACTCCAATATTCTGGCCTGAAAAATTCCACAGGCTGTATAGTCCATGGGGTTGCAAAGAGTCAGACATGACTGAGCGACTTTCACTCACTCATGGTGTGTGAAATCTGTCTTTCTATGGAAGAGGCTTGAAAAGAGTAAAAAAAAA
>SJYF01000068.1:7833923-7846662 GCA_006410515.1 Procapra przewalskii
CACAATGTAAATAAATGACTTTCAAGATGAGCAAAAAATTTAAGAAATAAACAATATAATGTCTTATTGTTCAACACCAAAAAAGAATCCCAAAAGCAAAAGCAGTACAGAAAAGAGTAAAAATAAGATTAACAATGCAAATGACAATTATACATATTAAAACACATTTACGGAACAATAGATGTTTTTATAAGAACACATGTATATTGAAGGAATATTATGGATTCAAATGACTTCTGAAGTGGGGATGGCGTGGGAACAGGAGTGAGGAATGGCATTAAAAATGAATGGATATATAAATGAATGAATAGATTTAAAGGCAGAGATAGGACTTGCACACGCTAGCGAAGATAGTAAGACATGAGATAAAGAATGTAATGTAACACTCTATTATTATATTATACTCTATGTATTATTCTCTATATATATTATGTTCAGATTGAGGTTTTAAAACAGCATCAAAAAACAAAGAAAAAGATCAAAAAGACAAAATTGCTTTTTAAATATTACTATCAAACTTTTAATCACTCATTTTCAGGACCATTCATTTATACTTATTTCAGATGCTGTGCTAAGTGCTGATGCAGTACAAAATATAATAGATCATAAAGAATAATTTGGTGGCAGTGACACTGAGTTAAATAGTGATAGATAACATTTTTTTGAGTGGTTATACTGTGCCAGGCACTAAACACTTCATAATGCCATTTCATTGAAAGCTCATAAAACTTCTGTGTTAGATACAGTTCCTATACTCTTATTATAGATGAGGGAGCTGAGACAGAGATCAGCATCTTGCCTAAGGTCTCCCAGTTACTGGGAGAGACTGGTGTCTGGCTTTAGAGCCCTGTTCTTAGCCACCATCTGATGCTGCCTTGTAATTACAAGTGTGCATGCTTAGTTGCTCAGTCATGTCCGACTCTTTGTGACTCCGTGGACTGTAGCCTGTCAGGCTCCTCTGTCCATGGGGTTCTCCAAGAAGACAGAAAATGGGGATATCTTCCAGAAAGATGGCATGGCATATACAATGGTCCAAATGGGGAAAAGAATATGGCACCAGAAGGCTGACCTGACCAGAGTTTGAAGAGCAAGGTTGTTGGGGAGTTAGGCTGGAGAGTAGACAAGATACAAGGACTAAGGAGGATCAAGTCCTACAAGGTCTTCTGGGCATCATTAAGAATCCTGAAATATAGCCCAAGGAAAGGAAAGCAGAAGAAGGGTTTACTCAAAAATTCCCTTAAAAGATACCAATCTGGCCACAGTGGAGGGAACTGGTGAGAAGGCTAAAAGGGACGCAGAAAGACCAGTTACGTGACTATTGCTGTGACAAGTGCAAAGGATTACAGTGCTCTGCTCAGGATGGTGTCGGAAAGAACAGAAGAGTGAGTGGATCCAGGGTGTTTTGTGGTAGAATATCCAGGACTCAGTGCTTTGCGTGTGAGGTTTGAGGAGGAGGAGGAATCAAGGATGACGTTCCTTTTCCTGGCTTCAACAGTGGGAAGATGGTGATTCCCTTTACTGAGACACAGATCCCTAGAGGAGGAACACATTTTGGGGAAAAGGGAATAAGCTCAGTTACATACATGTGGTCTTAGGAGCGACGATGACACATTTGTATTGATAAGAAGTAAATATCTGAATAGAAGAGTCTAGAGTTCCTGAGGGGGCCCTGGCTGGAGATAAAACTTTGGCAACTATCCGCACATAAATGGTATATGAAATTTGGGGATTCATGAGATCACATGATGTGTGAGGAAGAGTTTGAAGAAATGAAGTTGAGGGCTTAGAAAAATAAGGAGTAATAGTCAAGTAGGAAGGGAGGAACTAACGAAGGAAACTGGCAATGAGAGATTGGAAAGGAAAGATATAAATAAGGGGTGTAGGTGTCACATAAGCCAAAAGAAGAGAAATTTGGAAAAAGATGGTCAAATGCTCGAGAATGTCAAATGCTCAAAAGTAAGAAAGATAAAGCCTGGAAAATGCCTACTGGATTTTTGACGTTATTTCTTGAATTCAGTGAGCAGCTTCATTGGAGTTGTGGGGGTGAAATCTAGTGAGTAGCGGTGGGGGGAGTGAGCAAGAGTGAGGAGATGCAGATGGTAAATATACACAGCGATTAGAGAAGGTTGTTTTGAAACCGGGGCAAAGAGAGGGAGGCAGCTGAAGGGAAATACTAGGTCCAAGGGAGAGTTTCTTATTTTTATTTTTTAAGAGGGAAGAGAGAAGTAAATTTAAGTGCTCTTGGGAAAGAGCCAGTAAAAGTGTGAATTTCAATACTGGAGAGGAAGAGAGGAGACTGTGGGATTTCTGAGTGGCTAGTGGCAGGGATCTAGAGCCAAGTCAGCCTTTGGAAGGCAGAGGAACTCTTCCATTCTGTGTTCTAACAGAAGGAAAGAAGAAATGGCAATATCAGACGCAGCTGATATTGTCAATTTGATGGTAGGACTTAGAAGTGGTTTCTGCAATATGCCTTCTTTTCCCTGTAAAACAGGAGGCAAGGGTATTGACTGAAAGTGAGAGGTGGGCTGTGATTGACTGAATGTTTGCGTGCCCCCAAAATTCATATACTAAAATCCTCACTCTCAGTATGGTTGTATTTGAAGATGAGGACTTGAAGAAGTGGAACATAAATGAAGTCATAAAGGCCATAAACCTGATCCTACCAGATTACTGTCTATAAAATAAGACAGCTGAAAGCTTCCTTGCTTTTCTGTCCATGTGCGCTCATGGAACGGCCTCGTGAGGACAAACTGGTCATCTTCAAGCCAGAAAGAGCCTTCACCAAAGCTGAATCCTGCTGGAACCTTGATCTTGGACTTTCCAGCCTCCAGACTGGTGAGAAAATAAACTCTTGTTGTTTAACCACGTAGTCTCTGGTATTTTGTTAATGGCTGCCGAGCTAAGACAGGGGCTATCTGACATTCGAGAAGGTGGGAGAGGCACTCTGAAGCAGAGACATAAGGATGTGCCCCAGCCAGTATAAAGGGCTCATTTCAAGCAGTACCTGTGAATTTATAACTCCAATATTCCTGATGCCAAGAGTTTCTCCAGCCAGAGTTACCTACCTGGGTATAGGTATGGAATTCAGTTGAGAGGTAATACAGAAAAGCAGCTAAGCTTAAAGCCTCTGGAGTCAGACTGCTGCTGCTGCTGCTAAGTCGCTTCGGTCGTGTCCAACTCTGATGGCAGCCCACCAGCCTCCCCCGTCCCTGGGATTCTCCAGGCAAGAACACTGGAGTGGGTTGCCATTTCCTTCTCCAGTGCATGAAAGTGAAGAGTGAAAGTGAAGTCACTCAGTCGTGTCCGACTCTTCGCGACCCCATGGACTGCAGCCTACCTGAGTTAAAATCCTGGTTTTGTATTTGCCAGCTGTGTAACTTTGGCCATGTTTATCTCACAGAAGCTCATCTATTTCATCCGTAAAAGAGATATATAACAGGACCAACCACCTGGGGCTGAGATAATTAAGTAAAATAACATATATAAAAACACCTGGCACATCATCTTGTCGGTATCAAGCAGTCAGTATGTTGTGTTGCTATATGTGGACCTGAGCTTTTATTAAGCAAGAGCACTGAGAAGACATGGGCTAAGAGCAGTAATCAACATGCTGGTCAATGAAGGTCAAGCTGGATGTGAAGGCAAGTAAAGACACAGAGGGTTGGAAAACATATGGAATGGTTTTAGGGAAGCAATTATATGGTTTCTCCCCTACATAGATTTTCCAGTATTTAATCCAATATGAAGTATGGATTCCTATTGCAGTCAGGAGATCAAGACACCATGAACTGGCAAAAGAGGAGAGCCCTCCTGTCCCATTCTTAACAGTAAACACTAATGGCAGCTGCCTCTCAATTCATGCAAGTTTCCCAATTCAGATGATTCTGCTATACATTAAGAAGAGAAACTAGATATGAAGGAAATATAATCAAGGAACAACAAATATTTGTTTAGCAACTACCATGTCCTTAGGTTTAGGAAGACCAAGGTCCATAAGAAATAACCATTTGTCTATAGCATTTATACTAAAGTTATAAGATAGAGGTAAAGATACAGACATATAAAGATAATAAGGTAGCATCTGTAACTACTAAAACTTGGGTTTTTTACAAGATGCTTTTGACCACATAAAGAAAGAAAACTGAATCCTGCCTTGGGGAATCAGGAAAAATAATCAACACTTTTATTTTTCAACATTTATTCTACTGTACTTTATCAATTAGAATGTATACCTTCACAATGATTATTACTGTTTAATTCATTTTTTCTGGGAAATCATAATACATTATGACCATTTTGGTCAGATTTACTCAACAAAAGTTTCTAAGCACTGGGACTGCAAAGATAGCACTGCCTCAAATCTGTTACACAGCATGAGTACCAGACATTGCTAGACATCAATACTTCCTACATATTGCACCACAGAAGAATATCCATTGTGATAAATACAAGTCTTTTGAAAGAAGAAATGTTTCACTAATGTCAAATTTCTGCTATTTTCAAAATGAGCTAGAATTTGGTATATGAATCACAGAGTGAGAGTGAGTGAAAGTCACTCAGCTGAGTCTGACTCTTTGCGACTCTATGGACTATACAGTCCATGGAATTCTGCAGGCCAGAACACTGGAGTGGGTAGCATTTCCCTTCTTCATGGGATCTTCCCAACCCAGGGATCGAACCCAGGTGTCTTGCATTGTAGGCAGATTCTTTACCAGCTGAGCCATGTGAATCAAACAGTTAAAGAAAATCTGTTATAATAATTGTTCACCATTTCCAATTTAATATTCTGGAAGCAGCTGTGTGTCATGAAAATAAAATTATTTACGGTTGACATCCAACAGCATTTTTAGCAAAAGCAAAAAAACCTAGTATTTATGGAGTGTCTAGCATTTATCAAAAATTTAAAATCTTATAAATGAATTAGATGTATGGATGGTTCTTAGGAATTATTTAACTACACAAAGTGACTTTTCCTTCCTTGGGGAGTGTATTAAGTTCTAGAGGGTATAATTCAACATGAATTCCATAACTGAGGACAGAAACTGGTTCCAATCAGGCCCAGTGGGTAAATTTTCATGAGCAGAAGAGCTATTTTTGGTTCTTACTTCATATAAACTTATATTCTTTGGGACTTCAAATTTTGATGTTTTTTTTTAACTTTCAAATACATAGGAGTAACTACTTTGTCTTAGGGGCCTGAAATAATATAAAAACAGTCTTCCTAAAAGATTTGTACTTTATAAATCCCATAAGCTATGGTAAGAAAGAAAGAAGGGGAAAGATTGAATGAATGTTGGCTCCACACATTGTTCAAGTTAAAAAATAGGAAATAAGCCTACATAATCTAAAACACAGTTTTCCTGCTCTTTCAAGCATACTCTAACAGATGTTTTTGGAACTGAGCTCTTACCATGAACATTGAGGTTAAAATATTTTTTGGCACTTCCAGCTGTGTTCTCAGCAATGCACACATATCTGCCGATATCTGTTATTTGACTATTTAGAACCTAAGGGGGAAAATGAAGCAATTTTTAGAAAGCAACTTGTCAATTTTGAGAATTAACAATCCATATTCTTTCTAGTTAATACCAGATAAACATAATAAAGAATTTTTATATGTAGCATGGCTGATGCTGGTTTTTATGAGGTCAATTAAATAAATATTTATAAAGATTTCTAATCAGAAAAGGCAATTTTGTACATACTGGCATATTGACTAAGAAAAGTCCCAAGTCTTTCTTCCCACTTCCCCATCTATATCCCTGCCCATGTGACTACATCACTGGAAATTCCCCATCAGGAAGTGGGATAAAGATGTAGAATTTGTGTTGGCCTTGTGGTCAGCTTTGACCAGCAGAGTGTGATGGATTTGACAGTGTTCCATTTCAAACCTAGGCCTTGTGCACTTCCCTCACTCATCTGGAAGGGTCATCCTAGTTGTTGCAACTGAGGCCCCAGAAACATGCAAGAGCCCAGCTAAGATCAGCAGAGCCACTAAATTCAACCCACACTATGTAGACACTTGAGTAAGCCTTGGCCAAGGTCAGAAAATCACCCAGTCAACCAGAAGGCTTGTGAGCTGAATAAATCCCTATTATTTTAAGTTGTTTGAAGTGGTTTGTTTTACACAGCAAAAGTTAATATAGTGGCTATGTTTTAAAATTATGCAGACATTTCTATCGATCTACAAATCTTTTAGCTCTAGCCAACGGAAATATTTTAGCATTTAGCTAGAGGTTGTATGTGTATCACATAGAAAAAGTCATGATGTTTAGAAGATACTTAGAGAATTCAAGATTATTTATAAGCAGTGAATCCCATATTTTTTTTTTAAAGAACTCCATGAGATATGTTCTGGGTTGGATTCCCTGATGCTTAAATTCTTGGACCTACAGAACATCATTAATATGTTTGAAAAATGATTTCTCAAGTTGTGTCCTAACAAAAGACTTGGTGTTATTTCTACAAGTGCCTATCTTTCTTTTAGGATACTTGAAAAGAAAAAAATAAGACATGCCCATTAGTACCCAGTAATTCAGGATATTTATATGGTTTCCATTATTATCAACTCTTTGCCAACAGAGGACAAATTTTAATCTACATAGAACTTTATACCATCTAGATTCTTATCAGAAATATGCAATGAAAAGATTATAATAATTCACTTATAATTTGACGTTTAACACAGAGGCCATATTACAGTAAATTTAGGTGTATGTGTGTTGAATGTACAGATGAATTCTGGAAATATTCACATAAAACTGTTAACAGTGGTCACCAGTGATAATGAGAAAAGAATGAGGAAGAATAATTATATTTTATATCCTTTTTATGATGTGTTTTTTTCATAAATGGGGACTGAAGCCCTCCAGGCTCCTCTGTCCATGGAATTCTCCAGGTAAGAATACTGGAGTGGGTAGCCTATCCCTTCTCCCGGGGATCTTCCTAACCCAGGCATCGAACCAGGGTCTCCTGCATTGCAGGCAGATTCTTTACCAGCTGAGCTACCAAGGAAGTCCACAAATATTTATAAACCAGTACAAATCATTTTTAAAAGCAACA
Source organism: Procapra przewalskii (assembly GCA_006410515.1). Taxonomy (NCBI): domain Eukaryota; kingdom Metazoa; phylum Chordata; class Mammalia; order Artiodactyla; family Bovidae; genus Procapra; species Procapra przewalskii. Next base: position 7,840,986 of record SJYF01000068.1, read on the forward strand.
ACACAGTGATTATAAAACTCAAATAGCTATTTTAAAATTAGATTGCTTCCTGTTACCTGTAGAATTCTCCCATTAGATAGAAATTTATGATGCTCATCTTCTAGCAAGGGCCGCCCATCTTTCTGCCAGGAACTCCTTGGTGTGGGACTGCCACTGGATAAACACTCCATCAGCACACTCTTGTTCACCAGTACGGTGACCTCTTCAGGGAGATCACCATTTGCTCCCTTGATAACTGGAGGCACTAATAAGTGATTGAAACAAAGAGAAAAGACAGGAAGCAAAGTCCTTTCCAAATTATTCTAGCTTTATGACAATTTTTAAAAGTTTGGGATAAGAGAGAAGCAAAAGTTGAAGAAGAATCCATGATCCTGAAGTAACATTTTACATTACTAAATTAGGGTGGTGATAAAAACTATGTGAATTTGGGTTTATTTTTTCCTTCCCCACCTATCCTGGACTCCCAAAGTGTGCTTCCCACTTAGGTTAATACTGATTATTACCTTTCTGTACCACCCACACAGGCTCCCCTCCCCACCCTTAGGTCACATTATAATTTTTTTTTTTAAATCTCTGATCCCAGGTTGATGAGGGTGGGTGCAGAAAGCAATGAGGAAGCCAAGGACCTCCAACTTCAATGTCTGACTATCACACCCCTCCCCCATGGTGGAAATGTCTAATGTTCTCTGTTTTCCATGGGCCCAAAACACCACCCCAATCACTGTTTCTCTTCTTCTCATACTTAAGGAAAGGACTAAATACATTTGATATGTGTTCCCTCCCACATATCCTTTCTTACCATCTCAAGGGCGGCATTTCACTACCATGGAAGGTAGTGGACCCTAGTTGACCCCTCTTGGTTTCTTCACTGCATTTTTCACCTATTCTAAGACCTGCTCCATCAGTCTTGTACCTTCCTCCCATCTGCACACACACTAGAAACTTTAACCTGTCCCTGTCTGTTGGAGCATTTTCCTTATCTATAAGCAAGTTCAAAACTCTCTTAAAGATATTATTTCAAACAAGCTGTTATCCTACAACTCAATTTCACATCTTCCTGCCTCTTCAAAATCTCCTAAGAGTAGTCTACATTTGTTTCCTTTTCCATCTGATTATTTGCTCAGTATATATCCTTCTGTTCTGTGGTTGAGTACCACACCATACTAAAAAAAAAATTTATCTTTTGAATTTTACCAATGATTTTTTAGTTTCAAAGCCAAATGACTTTTAGTCTTCATTTCCTTAAATTTGCTTTGTTCATGGTGATGCTTCCTAAGGCCCACTTGACTTTGCACTCCAGGACGTCTGGCTCTAGATGAGTGGTCAAAACATCATGGTTATCTGGGTCATGAAGATCTTTTTTGTACAGTTTTTCTGTGTATTCCTGCCACCTCTTCTTAATATTTTCTGCTTCTGTTAGGTCCATACTATTTCTGTGCTTAATTGTGCCCATCTTTGCATGAAATATTCCCTTGGTATCTCTAATTTTCTTGAAGAGATCTCTAGTCTTTCCCATTCTATTGTTTTTCTCTCTGCACTGATCACTTAGGAAGGCTTTCTTATCTCTCCTTGCTATTCTTTGGAACTCTGCATTCAAATGGGTATATATTTCCTTTTCTCCTTTGCCTTCAGGTTCTCGTCTTTTCTCAGCTATTTGTAAGGCCTCCTCAGACAACCAGTTTGCATTTTGTACGTCTTTTTATTGGAGATGGTCTTGATCCCTGCCTCCTGTACAATGTCACAAACCTCCATCCATAGTTCTTCAGGCACTTTGTTTATCAGATCTAATCCCTTGAATCTATTTGTCACTTCCACTGTATAATTGTAAGGGATTTGATTTAGGTCTGCCGAAGAATTGATGCTTTTGAACAGTGGTGTTGGAGAAGACTCTTGAGAGTCCCTTGGACTGCAAGGAGATCCAACCAGTCCATTCTGAAGGAGATCAGCCCTGGGATTTCTTTGGAAGGACTGATGCTAAAGCTGAAACTCTAGTACTTTGGCCACCTCATGAGAAAAGTTGACTCATTGGAAAAGACTCTGATGCTGGGAGGGATTGGGGGCAGGAGGAGAAGGGGACGACAGAGAATGAGATGGCTGGATGGCATCACTGACTTGATGGATGTGAATCTGAGTGAACTCCGGGAGTTGGTGATGGATAAGGAGGCCTGGCGTGCTGCGATTCATGGGGTCGCAGAGTCGGACACGATGGAGCAACTGAACTGTATGAACAGTGTAGTGGTTTTCCCTACTTTCTTCAATTTAAGTCCAAATTTTGCAATGAGGAGTTCATGATCTGAGCCATAGTGAGCTCCTGGGAATTCCAGCTGAGCTATTTCACACCTTAAAAGATGATGCTGTGAAAGTGCTACAGTCAATATGCCAGCAAATTTGGAAAACTCAGCAATGGCCACAGGACTGGAAAAGGTCAGTTTTCATTCCAATCACAAAGAAATGCAATGCCAAAGAAAGTTCAAACTACCTCACAATTGAACTCAACTCACATGCTAGTAAAGTAATGCTCAAAATTCTCCAAGCTAGGATTCAACAGTATATGAACCATGAACTTCTAGTTGTTCAAGCTGGATTCAGAAGAGGCAGAAAAGCCAGAGATCAAATTGCCAACATCTACTGGATCATCAAAAAAAACAAGAGAGTTCCAGAAAAAACAACTACTTCTGCTTTATTGACTACACCAAAGCCTTTGACTGTATGGATCACAACAAACTATGGAAAATTCTTAAACAGGTGGGAATACCTTATCTGCCTCTTGAGAAATCTGTATGCAGATCAAGAAGCAACAGTTACAGCCCAACATGGAACAATGAACTGTTTCCAAATTGGGAAAGGAGTACATCAAGGCTGTATACTGTCACCCTGTTTGTTTAACTTATATGCAGAGTAGATCATGTGAAATGCCAGGCTGGATGAAGCACAAGCTGGAATCAAGATTGCTGAGAGAAATATCAATAACCTCATATACACAGGTGACACCACCCTTATGGCAGAAAGTGAAGAAGGACTAAACAGCCTCTTGATGAAAGTGAAAGAGGAGAGTGAAAAAGCTGGCTTAAAACTCAACAGTCAAAAAGCGAAGATCATGGCATTTGGTCCCATCACTTCATGGCAAACAGATGGGGAAACAGTGACAGACTTTCTTTTCTTGGGCTCCAAAATCACTCCAGATGGTGACTGTAGCCATTAAATAAAAAGACACTTGCTGCTTGAAAGAAAAGCTATGACCAACCTAGACAGCATATTAAAAAGTAGAGATATTACTTTGCCGACAAAAGTCCGTCTAGGCAAAACTATGGTTTTTCCAGTAGTCATGTATGAATGTGAGAGTTGGACTATAAAGAAAGCTGAGCACCTTAGAATTGATGCTTTGGAACTGTGGTGTTGGAGAAGACTCTTAAGAGTCCCTTGGACTGCAAGGAGATCAAACCAGTCCATCCTAAAGGAAATCAGTCCTGAATACTCATTGGAAGAACTGATGTTGAAGTTGAATCTCCCATACTTTTGTCACCTGATGCAAAGAACTGACTCATTAGGAAAGACCCAGATGCTGGGAAAGATTGAAAGCAGGAGGAGAAGGGGATGACAGAGGATGAGATGGTTGAATGGCATCACGGACTTGATGGACATGAGTTTGTACAAGCTCCAGGAGTGGGTGATGGACAGGGAAGTCTGGTGTGCTGCAGTCCATGGGGTCACAGAGTTGGACATGACTGAGCAACTGAACCGAACTGAAATTTGCTTTAGCATTCCATACTAAACCCACTTCTTGATAACCTTTTCCATGCCTTGGATTCTATGACTTCGTAGGTTTCATAAGCTCCTCAGATTGTTCCTCCTCTAATCTACTTTCTTTGTCCTGTCTCCTACTTGTAAATGATGCTACAATGATCTTCTTGATATTCTCCTCTATAACACTTTCTGTTGAAAAATCTCATGCCTCTGAATATCACTTGTTGGTGCACAACTTTCAAACCTCTATTCTTGGTTCAAGTCTCCCTCCTGTGTTGCAGTCCCATACTTCCAACGTCTCCTCCAACATCTTCCTGAGTATCTTGGTACCGTGCTGAATTCGACATATCCAAAACAACACTGATTTCACTCTTCTCAAGTCATGTTGTTTTCCTAAATCTATTTTTATTACTCTTTCTATAATTTTCTCAATCACAGAGGACAAAAATCTGTTTCATCTTATATTCTCAGATAAGTGCCTACTGCTTCATATAACCTAATCACTTCCTCTATAAAAACGCTCATACCAACTGATTCCTATACATTCCCACTGCTACTTCTCTAGCTTAGCTCCTTCTAATGAAAATATCTACTTTTTTCCTGCTTCTACTACCATCCCCTCTCTTTTCCCTTAAAGGTACAATACTTTTATTCTCATTCCATGCATTCATAACATGTCTGTTGTTCCAAGGGTGGACATTTAATTATGCCTTAGCAGTGAGGCTTCCTGGCCTCTGTAATTGGTTAAGATATGGATATATGACGCATGCTTGGCCAGTTAAAACCACGGAGATCCAATTTTAGGATTTCAGTTGTAAATACTGGGAAAGAAAAGCAAGCCAAGAGAAAGGTCAGTGGATCTCTTCTGAGTCATAGAAGTTAGACATGATTGTAGCCTGGGAGTTTTCAGGTTCATGGATCAGTGATTCTCTCTCTCTCTCTTTTAATTTAAGCCAGTTTCTTATAGTTCAGGTTTACCAACTAAGGTGCTCTCCATTCATATACGACAGCTCCCTGGGAGAATTATCAGTTTCTGCTTACGTCTGTAAAATGCTGAGTGCAACATCATGAAAACTTTAGTCCCTCAAGAAGCTTTTGAGTGAAAGAATGCATCACAAACAAAAAACAAGCAAACTCACAGAGTACACGAACATCATACTGAAGGGAGTCTTCTCCAGCCTCATTCACAGCCACGCACATGTATCTCCCAGCATCTTCTACTCTAGTCCGAGGAATCTGTAACACTCGCCCTCCTGAAAACAGATCCCAATACATACGCTTACTTCTCTAAATCTTAGAGTGAAAATGGTCATAAACAGAGATATCACTTTTCAGGTCTAATGACTTCCTTACATCTTCTTGTAAGGCTCTTCATCCCATGTTCCAGTGTTAACCCCACATACCACATTTATACCAAACAGTGCATTACTGCAAAGTGACCCAGCATATAAATGAGACCTCCTGAGAACTAAAGAGCTTCTGTAGATTTTCCTACAGGGAGGAATGTTGCTCTATGCCCTGCTCATGTTCCATGTGGAATCCTGTTATGTGGTGACTTCTTGCTTTTACACAAAATTCTGAACACATGTGAGAGGAGCCCAGCAGGTCACAAAGAATCAGACGTGACATACTGACTAAATGATAACAAACAACAACAACAAAAGAAGTTAACACTGTTGGAGACAAGTACTGATTTGAGCAAATAAGAGCCAAGGATATAAAAGGTATAAAGTATACCATTATACATACGGTTTTGAAAGAATAATATATTTTCAAGCTTTTCATGATGGTGTAATTTCAAACAGAGAAAAGTCACAATATTTATATAAAATTTTATCTATATTCATCAAGTATTTATATTTCAATCCATTAGTTTGATCTCTGTCATATATATGTACATATTAACTTATATATATATATATAAAATACTCTC
>SJYF01000069.1:10974-29411 GCA_006410515.1 Procapra przewalskii
GATTCATGTCAAAGTATGGCAAAAAAACATCACAATATTGTAAAGTAATTATCCTCCAATTAAAATCAATAAATTAATTTTTTTCAAAAAAAGAACATAGACACAATCCATCACTCTCATTTTGTTCGGAGGATAAAAAGATGACAGAGTCTGAGACCCCTGCCTGTTATCACATGAAATGGATGGAACTAATGTTAATGCAAATAATCAATAAACAATCTGTAATTTTAAAAATTAAAAAAAAAAGATTGCTGGGAGAAATATCAACCACCTCCAATATGTAGATGGTACCACTCTAATGTCAGAAAATGAAGAGGAACTAAAACGTCTCTTGATGAGGATAAAAGAGGAGAGTGAAAAAGCTGGCTTAAAGCTCAATAGTCAAAAAACGAAGATCATGGTATCTGGTCCCATCATCTCATGGCAAATAGATGGGGGAACAAATGAAAACAGTGGCAGATTTATTTTCTTTGGCTCCAAAATCACTGCAGACAGTGAGTGCAGCCATGAGACTAAAATAAACGCTTGCTCCTTGGAAGAAAAGCTATGACCAACCTAGACAGCATATTAAAAAGCAGAGACATCACTTTGCTAACAAAGATCCATATAGTCAAAGCTAAGGTTTTTTCAGTAGTCATGTACAGATGTGAGAGTTGAACCATAAAAAGGCTGAGTGCTAAAGAATTGATGCCTTTGAATTGTGGTGCTGGAGAAGACTCTTGAGAGTCCCTTGGACAGCAAGGAGATCAAACCAGTTAAACCTAAAGGAAATCAACACTGAATATTCATTGGAAGGACAGATGCTGAAGATGAAACTCCAATACTTTGGCTACCTGATGGGAAGAGATAACTCTTTGGAAAAGATCCTGATCCTGGGAAAAACTGAAGGCAAAACAAAAAGACAGTGACAGAGAATGAGATGGTTAGATAGCATCACTGAGTCAATGGACATGAATTTGAGCGAAGTCCAGGAGATAGTGAAAGACAGGGGAGCCTGGTATGCTGCAGTCCATGGAGTCACAAAGAGTCGGACACATCTGTGTGACTGAACAACAACAAGTAATAGGCAGAAGTGTACAGGACAGTTCATCGTCTGGGAGTTCAGGGAAGTCTTCACTTAAGCAGTGATCCAACTGTGTTTCCTCTTCTTTTTTCACATCTCAGTATATATAAGACTTTCTTCATAAATAATAACTCTTTATGCACATAGTTTCCATTTCTTCATAATATGCCTCTTATGTTGTGTCTCACCATCCTCTGGACAACGGAAAGTTAATTTCTTTCCATTTTTTTCCCATTCTACATATTGCTTCAAGAAGTGTCTATGTGATATCTTTGCCCAGATTCCTAATTAGAGCTTAAGGATAAATTTCAGCTAAAGTAATTGCTGAGCCAAAAGATTGGAGCTTTTTAAAGTTCTCCACATGTATCATCAAAATGTTTTTCAGGAAAATTGTAGCTTTCACACACTTCATTCTCACTGCACTGCGTAGTGTAAATTGGAAAGTTCTCCTTTCTCTCTCTGAATTCAACACATGGATCTGCTGAGCCTCCTGACAGTCATTCCATCCTGTAGCAGAGGTCCAAAACGAATCTCCTCTTAAGTGTCATTAATGGGTCCAATTCTACCCCAGGGAGTGAGAAAAAATACATCTAATTACCATTCCTCCTTCCGGCTCTCCATTGCGGAATAATTGGCACTCAATGCCAAATCTCAGTATACCCATCCTTCTTCAGTATGATCCTTCCTGCCTCTTTTTTCACCTCTTTTTTTATGCTGTTGCTGTTGTTCATTTATTATTCCTATTATAGATCATGCAGTGATTGTTACTGGTTTAAATACATAAAATTTGCTCAAGTTCTGGTAGAAGAGAGTTGAATCTAGACAAAAGAAGTAGACAATTTGGTTTCAGAACTGACAAAACTTCATTTTCTAGCCTCAAAGATGGATCTCAGACAGGCTGGCCTTCAACCCTCAGATCTCAATAGTGCAGATACCTTGAGCTCATCCATCTAGCCTCTCTGAGTTTCTGAAAATGTGGACAGTCCCTGTTGCAGCAGGGCAAATGAAAATGAAATCAGAAAGCATATCCAAGGGTATTGCCTAACATGCTAATTCTCTTCTCCCATACTTCTTTCTAGGCTCCTCCATCCATGACATGGAGCACCCATGCATCCCCCATAGACAAGGCCTCTGGGGCTGGTACACAGATTCACACTGGCTGTCACAGAGTCAACTGTGAGCCTCCACTGAGTCCACTTGGCACAGTACCTTTTGACCTTTGTGAATATGCCTAATGAATGCAGCCCATAGCCCTTGAGAGGGCAATATTTTCTGGCCTAACTGGGCACACATGAAATCCCAAACAACAAGTTCAGAAAGAGCCTTCAGAGATTAGGGGTAGGGTTAGGGTTAAGGCTGGGGTTGGGATTAGGGTTAGGAAAACACTCAAGAAACTTGTGGGGTGAGGATGGAAGTGACCCAGCCTAAAGGATGGGTTGGGTTTCTCTAGCAAGAGAAATGAAATTGTTCTCTTACCATTTTTCTGAAAGATTTTCTCCTTGGGACTTATCATGTTGAAAAGCATAATACTTCCCACAAAGTGATCTTTGTTATTATCTGTCTCTCCCCAGTAGAAGAGAAAGCACAGATTTTTGTCTGTTTTTCTCTCTACTGTATACCCACAATATGTGGAACATGTGGGTGGAGTTTTGAATTTCAGTTAGTATTTGTTGAGTGAGTGAATGAATGAATGAGGCAGCTGAGCGAATGAATAAGGAGCAGGAATGAAGGCATGCATATATGCATTTTCAGAGAGAAGAGGAGGTGCTCCTGCACCATAGCGCCTCGGGGAGCTGGCAGACCAGGGGCTTGCAGGGAGCTACAATACCTCAGCTGTCCCAAGCCCTAATACAGGCATACACACACGTAAATCACCACTTCCATCTCAGCTGCTCTTTAGTGGATAGCGCCTTCCTTCAGCCACAGGGTCTGACCACCTGCCCTTTCACAGAAAAGCAGTCAATCAGAGCCACTGGGAAGAGGCTGTGCTCATGAACAACTGCATTCTTGTTTATGAGTAATGGAGAATTCTTTGGGGGGAAAGGAGGCATGGTCAAAGCTGTTGACACCTCACCAGGTACCAGTGAACTCATGGAGGCGTGAGGTGTGTGCTGTGCCTGATTTAACTCCTTAGTGCCAGGTTCATTGTTTTGCCTTTACCACAGTAAGAATGGAAATGGATGGAGCAATAGAAAAATTTAGGTTGCTGTGCTTCCTCTCCTTGATGCTGAAGTACAATTGTCCTGAATTTATGAAAAAGCATTAGAAAAGTCCCTTCACTGGAGCGTTTCTCCTGGTTCGTTTTGGGCCTTTGCTGCACCTGCCTGAAGAAACCTGTGAAAAACAGGAGGAACTCTCTCTTGGAACCCTTGCTAAAAGCTCCTACGGAGAAAAGATGCCTCACCTTCCAGGACTGATTGTGTTTGAAAAGTGACTGCTTTAGACATGGGAGGCCCCCAGGACCAGCAGCGGGTCCAGGTGTTGTTTAGTTACTAAGTTGTGTCCAAGGATACTATGGCAGACCATAAAGTCCAGTGAGCAGAGGAGAGGGGACCGTTTTATATAGGAAAGGAGAGAATTGCACTGGGGTTGTCTTCATCAACTGCAGGTGGTAGGCAACTCATTGTTGCTGGTTTGGGAGGAAATCTTCCTTCCTGCTGGGGTTAGTAAACTGTAGCTGATGCATGTGTGAGATTTTTCCCCTTCAGGGCTTCCCAACTCCACTTTCAGTGAGGGTTCCTTTATCCATTTTCACAGCCTCTCTTTTTCTCCATCTACCTGAAGAGTTCAGCCCTCTCCCTTCCCCTGGGTGCCCTGCATACTTGGGAACAACCTACCTCATCTTCTGCTCTCCAGACTGTGTTAAGCATCTCCCTGATGAGACCCCCTGATGGCCACACCTCCAGAGAAGCTCTGCCTTAAGAATACTGGGGGTCTGCCTCACCCAGAAGCCTCCTGAGGCAGCATCCCCTTCCATCTGTTGACTTAGAGAAGGTCTGCTGCCCTCATTCCAGCGGGGTGGTTTTATCTGGCACAACGTGGAAGGAAAGACCCTACCCCAGGAAGGACCCTATCCCAGTGAGCTTACACCAACCTGTAAGCTCACTCCCTTCATACTGGGTTGGCCCAGGCTTGAGAGGCTGATTGGCAACATAAGAGTGAGGAATTGGATTGTGGAAGCAGGAGGGAGTTGGGGGGTAGCAAGAGAGAGAACTAGACTCTCACATCTTTCCAGAGGCATTTGACCATGAGTTTTGAGATCCTGGAGAAAGAGGTGCATATACTCTGCAACAAGGCAGTTCAAGTGGCCCCCAACACAGCAGCTAGGCTATCTGCAGAGGCTCAGAGGGATTGGCAAGCTGTTTAGGATTAATTCATGCAGAGACCTGAGAGGAATGCATTTCCCCCTCCTCCACCCAAGGACCCCAGGCTCTGGACCAGATTGATCTTGAGCATCCTGCCTGACCCCTTCAGCTGGAGTGTGCCTCCTATTGGGACAGGTCTACTCTCAGAGAGAAGGTCTTGTCTCATCATGGAAGCAGTTTTCAGCCTCCTAAAGTACCAGGAGCCTCCCTGGTGACAAGTGTTTCTCTTTTCTGGTCCATCTCCCTATTAGAGTGGGTCTTCCTTCAACTCAGCAGTCCTGAGCATCAACCACAGGAAACCTGGCCCTCAACCAGTGAGGACCAGAGTGTTTCCTGGGTGCTTGACTGTGACCAAGAAGTTCTGAAGGGGAGGCTCAGGTCATGAATTCTCACTCTTCAAATGAAGAAACAGGCAAGAAGAGTGAGGAGGCCTGCCTATCCATCCTCGAAGTCATGTGGCACATATTCACTATTGTATTATTAAAGATGACCTTATGCTGTGACTTAGCAATTCAGTTTCTGGGTATGTCCCATAAAAAGAAAAAATTAGAAAAGTGGCAACTTTCAAAGCTCAAAACCATTCATTACAGAGTTATTTTTGTTTTTGTTTGTTTGTTTGTTTCCTGCTCCACATTTATTGGGGCAAGAAAGGCCAGGTGTTTTCTTTTCAAGTACTTGGAAAAATATAACACAAAAGCAATTTCTTAAATACAGAACAAAACTTTCTGGATCATGAATCAACAGAGATGTAATAGCCTATAGATATCCACTGTAATAGTTTTATAAAATGTCATTCATCTAAGGCATTCGGAAACTCTTTCAAACCACACATATACACGTATTCTATATACATGAAGGTATCCATTCATGAACAGTTTTTTTTTGAAGCACTGTGTATGGAAGGCTAAAATAATACACATTTAGATTCTATATACTTTTTATTTATTTTAAATTTTATTTTTACTTTATTTTACTTTACAGTACTGTATTGGTTTTGCCATACATTTACATGAATCCTTTTTAAGAGATGATTTGTGATTCTAAGAAACAGTGATTAACATTCAAACCAACATAGATTTTCAAACCTGAATAGATAAGATTTTTGTGATGCCAGCTACAAGAAAATTTATGCTGTGAATTGTTTGCTTTTTCAAAGGCCTCTTTTCAAACTAGAGATTTCAAGCCAGGAGTAAAGATTTACGGCATGAACAAACAGGATGCCTAAGGTTCCAAAATTTCCTTCCATGTGGTTTTCTTCTTCACCTCCCTACCTCACCTGGATGCTGAGTTATTCCTTCCACATGACAATGCGGTGAAGGATTTTTTGAATTTCTGTTTCAAATGGGCTACACTACTCCAAACACAGAGATTTTGGCCATGACATCCAAATATCATTAAATAGACCCATATTTCTTCCTAGGACAGACAGAGAATCACTAGGAAAGGACAGAGCTGACAAACAGGAAGGCAACAAGGTTCAACCCTTTCTCTGGCCAGTTATGCAAAACGAAAGCATCAGTCTGTTATCAAAGTTGTCAGCTTTCCCCATTATAAACACAATCTCTATACTGGTTGCAGGTTGCCCTCTGATGCACCAGAGATACATTTGGGTTAACCAACCAACCCGTTCCTGTTGATTCCGACAATCCCACACAACCCAAACTATTGAGCCATTTAAGGAAGAAATCAACAAATTTTCAGGCACTTTTCAACATTTAAAAACTTAAATCCAGCTATTTCAAATCTATTGGACAAACACTCCCCACCCCCCACAAAAAGTAAGCTAATTCTTTCATAGTATTTCTGTGAGAAGACATATTCTTTCAATTTGCCAAAGAAACAGCATTAATGCTTTCTTCCTCCTTTTCTTCAAATTCCAGAGCTCTGCTTCTGATAATGTAGCACTTTAGGTTATGTGAAATCAGCCCCTATTTAAAGACTCTTCATGGATCCAAGCTTGGAGAGTATATTAGTCTAGGGGAGTACATTGCCATGACTGACACTCTTGATACAAAAATTCAATTTCAATTGAGTCCCTGTGATCCCCTCAGTTCAGTTCAGTTCAGTCGTTCAGTCTTGTCCGACTCTTTGCGACCCCATGAATCACAGCACGCCAGGCCTCCCTGTTCATTACCATCTCTCAGAGTTCACTCAGACTCACATCCATCGAGTGAAGCTGTAAATGCCCTGTACTATAATGAGGCAGTGTAAAACAAAGAAAAGTATTCAAATCTATGTCCATTTATATTTATGCTAGTACAAAACACAGTGATAGAAGAAGATACTGATTTTTTTTTTCTGAAGTATTTATAGTTTCAAAGGAAAAGAAAGACACTATTGAGAAATCTCTAATGAATGATTAAAAATAGTTTGGGGTGGGTTGCCTTTCAAAAGTTTTCCCAGAGTTCTCATCTATGTTCTATACAAACTGTAAATAAAATGTACACAACCAACAGATGTATTATATATACATTGGATATCAATGCGTACTTGAGAATTAAAGTTCCTTTATATACACATCCCCACTTAGAATGCAATCCATTACATAGGCAAAGCATCATTCTGTAATAACAGGTCAGGGATAGCAGCAATACAATAGTCTAGTTATCCAGTGACCTCAAAAAATATTCTAGGTCCTGATGTGGTACTCCAAGCTTCAGAAAGAGCCATCCACTAATATTTAATATGGTTCTCATGAAGTACCAGGCTACTTTGCTAATGGCAATTATAGTAAAAGGTACTGTCTTTTCAAAACTCATTTATTCAAAATCTGACTGGATGGTACAACAGGAAAAATTAGCCACCATGAGGTGACACAAACACAAAGTGTTAAAGATATAGAAAGTATGGGCATTTTGTTTCTCAGATATTTTTTGTTGTCTATCAGTACCCTGAACATACAAAAGGTACTCATATCACCCGAACAGATGCTGAAAGACCAAAGCTTTGCTGGGAAGAGGCCTGCTCTGAACTGTGTTCAAAAATACATAAATAATTTGATTATCAATCTGTGTTTTACAAACTGACGTGGCATATCATACTGAGTACTGCTTTAAGAGTTATGAGTCGAAACCTTTGGGTAACTTAATGCACTTGTAACCAAAATTTACATATATAATGTGCAAAAAAATTAGGTTGATTTATAATAAACCATATTAGTCCCAGAAGACAGAATGGGTTTCAAGTAAACACGTATTTTGTGTGTACTATTGGAGATATCCATTCATGCCCAAGGGATTCAGACTTTACTTAAGCGGCAGGTTACATAGATTCTGGATATATCTATGACTTTAATATTCACTCTTGGTGTGTACTTGTAGGTCCAATTCTAAATCTGTTGGGCAAATGAACAGAGAGCTCAAGAAAGGTCCCTGATACCTATGATGACGACTTTGAATCTCTGCCGCTTTACCCAAACTTCATATTAAACAATCCTACAGACCACCGCTACCAGCTGGAGGCAAAGTAGATCACCCGAGGGAGAGATGCTAAATCAGACCAGATGGTTTCACCCACTGCCCCCCTTTTCCTGGGAAGGGCCAACTCCCTTGGCATAGCAGTCTCTCTGGCTTGAAGCTGAGATCACACAGAGAAAACTATTGTGTTTCTGTCAACTTACTGGTGAAATCAGCATGCCCAGTAACCGGCAGAACCACTATATCAACTCCCAAGATAAGCGGCCCTCTTATAATTCTCATGAGAATAACAATTCTTATAAGAATTTCGCCTAAACAGTCTTATTCTTCCCCTCCTACGGGAGGTTTTCCTCATGCGTCTTGTGATGGTCAAATCAACCCAGGACAGACTCTGGCTTCTCAGTAAGAGTGTGTATCATGACAGTTGGCAGCGCACTTATTATACCGAGTGTTCACTCAGGCTTCATAGATTTGGTTGGAAGTTGAACAGTCCACTGAGGAAGCCTTTGAATGATAACATGATGATGTGTTAGTTTCTCCTAGTCAACCCAGAGCTTCTCAACATACTCCACAGACACAGTCTGGACTGTTGAACCCGGGCTTTCTTTACACAGGAACATTCATGAGTGCTTGGCCTTTATGGATGCCAAAGGTGGGCAGGCAAGTTCAAAGTCTGGACACAGAGGCACTTCCAAAGTTTGGCAGGGAGGAGGAGGTGAGTTCATTACGTGGGGTTTTTTATCACTGCAGTCTTGTATAACCCAGACACCTGCGGCACATGGACACGAACTGAGCTCTTTAGGTTGTGGATGGGCCATGCTTTTTCTTCTTGTCCCCGCAGGACTTGCAGACACAACAGATGATGCATGGGGAAGCCAGAAGCAGCAAGGGCAAAGTCACCAAGGCAATGATGCCCAACCTCACAAGAATCCCGACCACTTGTGTTCGGTTCCACATCACTGAGGCTCTTGAGTGGCCAAGCTTATTCCTACATGACCCTCTGTCAAAATGTCATTGTCCAGGTTCTGCAGGCAGTACCAGCAAAATGTGTGTTTGCAGTTCTTACACATCATCTGAGCACAGCCTTCGTTGTGCTCAATATAAACCCAGAACACTGGGCACTGCTTAACGGGGGCTTCTGCCTCCATCCCAAAGACAGTCCCATGCTCTGTTGGCAGGATACCAGGCTGACCGTCCCTGCAGGAGACCTCTGCATGCCAAGCACCCTTGTAGCACGAGCAGAACTTCAGGTGGCAGGAAAGGCACTCCACCAGCACAGGCTGTCCTGGGTCACTTGTTGCAATGGGGCACACTGTCTCCATGTGATGGGACACCACATTCTGCAGGGGTCCAGGTGGACTTCACATTCAAATTTTAACCGCTGATAAAGCTGAAACTGATCCACAGGTACCAAACAAGCAATCTCAGCTTCCTGCAAGGTCCCGTGATTTAGGCACACCATGTCCAGGCAAGTGATGGGATCCTTCTCGGATTGCCAGCTGCATGTACTGTTTCAGACAAGCTATGCAAAAGATGCATCAGCATTCCTGGAGCATGGTCATCTTGTCCAGACTGCTCACACAGGCAGAGTTTGCAAGTAACAAGGGGCGCCAGGGCCAGGTCTCCAGGAGTGGGATTTTCGGTGGCCATCATGGTCAGACAGTGGAGCCTACCCACTGAGCCCATCAGCTTGTCCTTAGCCTCCTTCAGTCTCCTCAATCCCTGGCTGCCGGGGTCCAGTCCCAGTGGATCCAGGGAATTCGAAGTGGCAATGGAGTCAGCGATTAGGAAACAATTATTTAATTAGAGATATAAAGAGAGATTAGGAAATAATAGTGTAGTGGAGAAAATAGAGGAGAAAAGAGGCTGAAATTCCTTGGTTTACATAGAAAGCCAATAAAGCCCCAAGACAAGGGGCTTGCACTGTCTACATAGGCCACAGGCACTTGCTTGAATAGTGGAGGGTGCCCCACACTGGGCTCCCTCTCACATGGGTCTTAGAAGCCCAGGCAAATAAGAAGACACGGCAAGCCTCTATGCTCTAGATGGGGATTCAGCCTGAAAAGGGAGAATAAGAAAAGAACAACATGGGGGAGCCAAGCATTAGTGCAAGACCCACAGCTTTATTTTCAAAGGCAGCTTATATACCCCAAGTTGTACATAAAGAAATAATGGAATATGCAGAGTTATGCAGGGGCAGCAGTCCTGACCCTTATTGAGACCAGGCTTTCTTTNNNATACCTTCCCATATACAAAAGGTCTCAGGTGATTTACATTATCTTCTGGCCAAGAGGCCTGTTAACATTTTTATGGCTCTTTTCCTAGATAAATGTCTATCAACCAGAAAACTCATTTTCCCTTGCAGTGTTTTTTCTTTAATCTGCATCACCTTCAAAGTACTAAATCAAGTTACATTCCTATAGAACAAAGGTGCAGTGGGTTATAACAAAGAAAGTACTTAACTCAAAGATCTAATGTTGCTAATGCCAGGGATACTACCTGTTTTTTCTACATACCAACTATATCAACAAATAAAATATATGAAAACTTGGCAGCAAGTATTGGCTCAACAATGAAACCCTTAATCAGTCTTATTCTAATGATTTTTACTCCTTGGAAGCCCCTACATTCCTAGGGTGTTTTAAGCTTCCTGTACCTCTCATGGTCGGGAGGCCACAAACAATCACATGTGCAGCTGTAAGAGTCTAGACAAACCTGTCAGGCAGGCTAGAAAGCCATCAGAGGGGTTTTTGGATTGAAACACTCTTATCATGCCCAGGAGACATTATCTAAAAGCTCTAAGTTAACTTTTTCCAGAAAAAGGTGGTGGGGGGACAGCCCCCTGTTAATGTTAGAAGAGTAGGTGGGAAGCATAACACAGTAAAGCAGGCAGACTCTGGTTTGCAGGGTAGATGCTCGCGAAAGTCCAGTGGGACACCTGAGGCCCAATCCCACCTTTGCATTTGTCAGGCCGCTTTCCTTATGACTTTTGCCATGGGCGGGATTCCCCATACTGGCTCCCAGCACCTGGCCAGAGAGCTCCATTCCTCCCAGCCGCCACCAGGCTTCTCAGCAGCCTCCCTCGCGTGCACCACCAGCCGGACCGCTCGCACCCCAGGGAGGAATGGCTGTTCCATGCCCTCCATCTTCTGCCCTGCTCTGCGGCTGACAGCTTTGCACTCTTCAGGACTGCAACAGGGCTCAGGCTCCCAGACCAATCCAGCCAGAGAGGGAGGAGGAGTCCCTCGAACTGCCTCCTGCCTCAGGGTGCAGCTGTGCCACCCAGGAAACCTCGCAGAGCATGGGGCACAGCACCACCAGCAGAAGCCCAGTTATTTTTGATGACAAAGAAATGAATATAATCTAAATATCCAAAACTAGGAAAGCAGTCAGATAAATGAAAAAGCAACCATGAATGCAGTCAGTACAATACCTTTTGCAGCAGAAGGCTATTGACATGTAGAGGTTCACAGTCCAGTACCAAGTGTAAAGGGAAGCTACAAACACCATCATTGCAGTAACATAAGTGGCTACAGGAGTGACTGAGGAAACATATACAACATCAAACAGAAATGATAGGCATATGGTGGTGTTTTGTGTTTTTCAAGAATGTTTGCTTTTAGTTTGAGTGTATTGACTATATAATTAGAAAAATGATCTACTTTTTAGAAAACCAAACCACAGTGGAGAGATAGCAAAGCTTTTTCCATAAGATCTCACACTTGGTTAGTGGAAAAGTAAGGACTGAAATTTAGGACATGACCTTTCATGACCTGTCCTATGCTTATTGTATTGGTCCTTGTGGGCCCAGTAAGGGCCTCAGAGCTTCCTTCTACCTCAGGCTGAAATATTTCTGTCCCTTGTCCCTCTTGTTAAACCCCTTCTTAGCTGATAGACAAGAGATTAATAACACTTTGGCATGTATGGTTTCAGATCTCAAGTAGATGGTTACATGTCTCAAGTAAATGTTTACATTTTAATATGGCTAATTCATCAATCCCACTTGGAAAAGAAGTTTAGGTTTTGCCAACCAGAACCTCACTCTAGACTGCTGTAAGTAGTCATTTATGCATCTCTAGTTTTGTTACCCTACTCATGTATTTACATGCCAAACAAATCAAAATATTGGATCCTAAAGCAGAGAAAGTTTTATTGAAGGCCCATGCAAGGAAATGGGTGGTTCATGCCACCCCAAAACCCCTAACTCCTAAAAAGGTTTTAACAAAGCACTGTTAAAGTCAAGGCAAGGGAGGTGAGTGATTGGTTGTTGCAAATATCTTGGTGAAGGAATCCTTTGTTCTTGCAGCTGTCCACATAAGTCAGATCATGAAGTAAACGTCCAAGACAAATGTTATTCTCTATTCTACAACTTTTTATCTCAAAATAAATAAATCTTAAAGGTCAGGTCTCTGAGAGTAAGCTATCCTGTATACTTCAGGCTAGAGGGAACACTGTTTTACAAAAGGTGCAGAGTCAGTATAACTAAGTACAGGCAATAGAGCAGAAAAGTAAAAACTAAATTAATAGATCCAATATGGAGTCAGAATTGTTCTTTCCTATTACAGCTTGATCATACAGGTTCTGCACATTTCTGGTTGACATCATACCTGGGATCTACTTTTTCCCTGAATGGACACTGTTTCCCACTTTATTTCTTAACTGGTTTTGCTAATATATAATAAACTTTGGTTAGTGGATATTGATTGTATAAGTGACCAATTTATGTGCCCCATGTCTCTTGGCACCCAATCAGCTATGGTTTCCAAGTCCAGTTGCAATTAAGAATATCCTGGGAAGCTTGCCTGCACCCATCCCTTGGAAAATCTGATTCAGCAAGTCTGAGGCAAAGCCCTAAGTATTTAGCAAGTGTGCTACATGATTCTGATGGATGCAAACACTTCCTAGGCAGGCATCAGGAGCCACTTAAGTGTATTTTAATATTACTACTGTGTCTTCTCTTTGTAGGTAATCTTTCCCCAGCTTGATCCAGATATGCAGTAAAATATCTCTGTGTGGATCTCTTTCAATTGATTTTATTTGGCCCTTGGTGATATCTTTTGATTTCAGCCTTCAGGTCTTTGCTCAGCTCAGGGAAAATATTTCATTAGTTCTCAGTTAGTACAGTCCAAATATCCTGAGGGTACCAAATGGGACTCCATTCTGTCTCTTTATCTTCATCATCAACTTCCTCTCCTTTAGTTTCAGGAGAATTTTAGTAATTAGTCTTCTAATTCACTGGTTTGGTTTCATTCCCCATGTCTAAAATTTATTTTCAATTAAATTCATTGTATTTTCATCTGAAAATACTTGCATTTTAATAGTGCAGCAGTCTCTCAATTTAAGATTTCTGGCAAGATCTCTGATGTTTTGTTTGTTTGGAGGAGGGGATAATTCCTTGGCACCTTAGGAGAACATTTTCCTTAACTCTTTGAATTGAAACATATTTTGAATAAGGGGGGTTTTCCTAGTATCAATTTTATTTTTACATTTATTCACTCTTAGAGGGTCTTGGAGGCTCTATGTTTATCAAATATTGGGTATAGATTTGGTCCTCTCAAAAAACTCTAGGTCCTTTTCATATCATTTGTGGTCAGATGAAAAGAATGAAATGTCAATACATGTTATGTTTCAGTGACAACCTTGGAGGAAATTCTAATTTTCTAGTTGTATGACTTTTTACATGTAGCCTAACGTTTTTCTTACATGTTATTGTCTCTTTCAAGGGGTAGACCTAAGTGAAAAAATGCCTGTTAACACATTACAAGGGGATAATTTCAAGATGGCAGAAGAATAAGATGGGGAGTTCGAATTTCCCCTGATAAATACATCAAAAACTCATCTGCATGAGGAACAACTTCTACAGAACACTTTCTGAATGCTAGGACTCCAGACTTCCATAAAGGCGAACCAATCGCCTCAGAATGGGTGTGTAAGTTTTCTGGGTGTTCTTGGCTTCTGAGTGTTGCTTTCACCATTAGTACTGGGGTTTTGTTTTCTGTGCTATGTGGCCTGTGAAGTCTTGATCTACAGTAATAGGTCGGGCCTGAACCCCCAAAGTGGGAGAACTGAGTCCAGAACTTTGGAACATCAGAGAACTCCCAAACAGATGGAACATTAATTTTTTTGATGAGAGTTCTCCCAAAGGCCTCAGTCTCAACATTAAGATCAAGCTCCCCCAAAGGCCAGAAAGCTCCATGCCAGATTCCTCACACCATACTTTTGGTGAAAGAGAAACACAACCCTGTCCATTAGCAGAAAGACTTCCCAAAGCCATACCAAGCCCATAGACTCCCCAAAACACACTACTGTACACAGCAGGGCCCTTCAGAGAGACATGATCCAGCTCCATCCACCAGAAAACAGGCATAAGTCCCCCCGACCAGGAAACCTTCTCAAGGTACTAATCCAAAGCCACACACAGGAAGCAGACTAGACTTCCCAAAGCCATACCAAGCCCATAGACTCCCCCAAAACACACTACTGTACACAGCAGTGCCCTTCAGAGAGATACAATCCAGCCCCATCCACCAGAACACAGGCATAAGTCCCCCCAACCAGGAAACCTTCACAAGGTACTAGTCCAAAGCCACACACAGGAAGCAGGCTCCAGAATTAAGAGGAACCATGACCTTCCAGCCTGAAGACTGGAGACCCCAAACATAGCAAATTAAATTAAATTAAAAGACAAAGAAACACACAGCAGATGAAGGAACATGGTAAAAAGCAAAACCCCACAAGACCAAACAAATGAAGAGGAAATAGCAGTTTATTTGAAACAGAATTCAAGGTGATGATAGTAAAGGTGAAGGTGAAGTCATGTCCGACTCTTTGCAACCCCATGGACTGTAACCTACTAGGCTTCTCCATCCATGGGATTCTCCAGGCAAGAATACTGGAGTGGATTGCCATTTTCTTCTCCAGGGGATCTTCCCGACCCAGGGATCAAACCCAGGTCTCCTGCATTGGAGGCAGACGCTTTAACCTCTGAGCCACCAGGGAAGCCCTTGACCTAAAACATGGAAACAAAATGGAATCACAACTAAATAGACTGAAAACAGAGGCTGAGAAGATACAAGAAGTGTTTAACAAGGACATACAAAATTAAGACTAGATAATTGGCAATGAACAAGATGATAAATGAGATTAAAAATTCATTAGGGGGAACAAATAACAGAATAACTGAGGCAGAACAGATTAGTGAGCTGGAACACAGAATGGTGGAAATAACTGAAGCAGAGTAGACTAAAGAAAAAAGAATAAAAAGTAATAAGGATAGTCTCAAAGACCTCTGGGACAACATTAAGCACACAAACGTTCAAATAGTAGAGGTCCCTGAAGAAGAAGGAAAAATAAAAGTGTATGAGAAAATATTTGAAGAGATTATAGTTGAAAACTTCCCTTACATTGGAAAGAAAATAGCCACCCAAACCCAGGAAGACGAGAGTCTGATATAGGATAAACCCAAGGAGAAATATGCCAGTGAAAGTGAAAGTTGCTCAGTCATGTCCAACTCTTTGAGACCCTATGAACTATATATATAGCCCATGGAATTCTCCACGCCAGAATACTGGAGTGGGGAACCTTTCCCTTCTCCAGGGGATCTTCACAGCCCAGGGATCAAACCCAGGTTTCCCACATTGCAGTCAGATTCTTTACCAGCTGAGACACAAGAAAAATCCTGGAGTACTGGAGTGGGTAGCCTATCCCTTCTCCAGAAAAAATTAAACACAAAGAACAAACATTAAAAGCAGCAAGGGAAAAGCAACAAATAGCATACAAAGGGGTCTCCATAAGGCTAACAGCTGATCTTTCAACAGAAACTCTTCAGACCAGAAGAGACTGGCAGGATATACTTAAAGTAATGAAAGAAAAAAACCTACAACCAAAATTACTCTATCCAGCAAGGATCTCATTCAAATTTGAAGGAGAAATCAAAAGCTTTACAGACAGGCAAAGGTTAACAGAATTCAGCATCATCAAGCCAGCTTTATAACAAATGGTAAATGAACTTCTCTAGACAGGAAACACAAAAGAGAGAAAAGGCCTACAAAAGCAAACCCAAAACAATAAATGGAAACCGGATCATACACATCAGCAATTGCCTTAAATGTAACTGGACTAAATGCTCCAAGCAATATCTACAGTGCACTTCATCCAAAAACAGCAGACATCACTTTATTCGCAGGTGCACATGGAACATTCTCCAGGATAGATCACATCTTGGGTCACAAATCAAGTCTTGGTAAATTTTATAAATCTTAAATCATTTCAAGCATCTTTTCTGATCACAAAATTATAAGATTAGATATCAACTATAGGAAAAACTTTAAAATCACAAATGCATGGAGGCTAATCAATATGTTTCTGAATAACCAGGTGGTCACTTAAGAAATCAAAGAGGAAATTTTTTTAAAAAAATACTTAGAAGCAAATAACAATGAAAACATGACAACCCAAAATCCATATGTGAAAGTTGCTCTTTACAACCCCATGGGCTATGCAGTCCATGGGATTATACAGGCCAGAATACTGGAGTGGGTAGCCTTTCACTTCTCCAAGGGATCTTCCAACCCAGGGATTGAACCCAGGTCTGCCACACTGCAGGTGGATTCTTTACCAGCTGAGCCATCAGGGAAGCCCATGTGGGGTGCAGTAAAAGCAGTGCTAAAGAGAAGTTGATAGCAACACAAGTCTACCTCAAGAAACAATAAAACCATCAAATAAAGAACCCAAGCTTACATCTAAAGCAACTAGAAAAATAAAAAAGAAAAAACCCTCAAAGTTAGTAGAAGGAAAGAAATCATAAAGATCAGAGCAGAAATAAATGAAGGAGAAATTAAGGAAATGTTAGAAAGATCAATAAAACTACAACTGACTCTTTGAAAAGATGAAATTGATAAACAGTTAGCCAGAGGCATCAAGGGGAAAAGGAGGAAGACTCAGCAATAAAATTAGAAATTAAAAAGGCGACGACGTTACAAGGAATAACACAGAAATACAAAGGATCATAAAAGACTACTACTGTTACTGAATTTGCAAGTCCATGTGCTTGATGCACAGTGAGGCCCATCGATACTAAAACATTAAAGTTTGGAACAAAGAAAAATTTTTTACAAATCCATACAAACAGATGGATGGCTCATGCCCTAAGAACCCTAAAGTTACTGAAAATTTTCAGCAAGTCCCTTTAAAACCAAAAAGTGAGGGACGGGCATGCTTAGTTGTTGCAGAGTTCTCAGTGCCAGATCCCTTTCCTGAGGTCAGATCATGGTCAGCTAATGACAATCCTGTAAATCTCTACCGGGTGAATGTTATTCTGTCTTGACAAGAAAGGGAAAAGTCACAAAGCAAAACTTTCACCCTCCAAGGTCCCAATCCCGGCTAAGAGATGGCAGATCTCAGTTCACAGTTCTTTTGAGGTCAGCTTCCCACACCCTACCCAGCTGTCACCCCTGAAGAGGTCAGGCACCCCACCCAACTGTCCGTCAGTCTGCTCAGGCTGCCCTAATGAGGAGGTCAAGTTTCACAGACTGCAGCCCACACAGACAGCCACTGCTATTGGGTCACAGACACAGGGATAGGGAGGAGGTTCACCTTTGCCTCAAGGCCTGGACCGCAGCTAGTAGAGGCCTTATGCGGGCTCTGGAGCCTTGTAGGACATAGTCCCCAGTCTATTCCCTGGGCCTTCTAGCTCATCCACTGGTCCAAGGCTGGGTAAGCTGGAGGAGCTCCAGGAGGCCTGACTCTACCTCTTAGCTCACTCTCCACCTGATGACCACCACACCACTGACTCTTGACTGAAAAAACCACTTCCCCAGTGGTTCCTCACTGACAGTTACCAATAGGCAGGGCCCACTGCTGTGCTGACCAGTTGCTGGGCAGGACAGCTAAGGATTGCTTATTGATAGTTGGTTGCTTATGGGAGGGGCCCACTGAGGCACCAAACAATGGCTGAGCAACACCTATTGTCTAGTAAGAGTGCAGAGTAATGAGGCACAGCAATGGCTACCTGCTAAGGGCTCTGCTGATCTTGCTCTGTTAGACTATGAACAATTATCCACCAAAAAAAAATGGACAGCATGGAAGGAATGGATAAAATCTTAGAAAAGTATAACCTTCCAAGACTGAACCAGGAAGAAACAGAAAATGTGAGCAGACCAATAACAAGGATGAAATTTGAAATGGTAATAAAAAACATCTTCCAGCAAAATCCCATGACCAGATAAATGGCTTCACAGGTGAATTCTACCAAAAGTTTAGAGAGGATAAAACACCAATCCTGCTCAAACTCTTCTAGAAAATTGCAGAAGAAGAAAACTCCCAAATTCATTCTACAAAACCACCATCATTCTGATACCAAAACCCAACAAAGATGCCACAAAAAAAGAAAACTACAGGCCAATATCACTGAATATAGATCCAAAAATCCTCAACAAAATTCTAGCCAATAGAAATCAACAACACAGTAAAATGATCATACATCATGATCAAGTGGGCTTTATACCAGATGCAAGGATTCTTCAACATACACAAATCAATCATTACCATCTTTCTAAATTCCATATATATGCATTAGAGTAAAAATAATAATAA
>SJYF01000069.1:60390-71120 GCA_006410515.1 Procapra przewalskii
TAACTCATTCTATGAGTTTAACTTTTTTGTATACCACATAGGAAAAATCTTACAGTGTTAGTCTTTCTGTGTTTGACTCATTTCACTTCGTGTAATTCATGTAAACATAATACCCTCATATTTCATCCACGTTGTTGCAAATACAAAGACTTTATTTTTAAGGGTAAACAATATCTTATTATATAGAATATATTACACATAATGCAATATTATATTTATTATATAATTATATAATACATATGCCACTGTGTCATTATATATTTATGTATCAATAGGCACTTAGGGTTTTTTTCTGTATCTTGACTATTGTGAGTAATTCTGCAGTGAATTGGGAGTGCAGACATCTCTTCAATATACTGTTTTCATTTCCTTTGGATATATACTCAAAAGTAGGGTTGTTGGATCATACGGTAGCTCTATTTTTAAACTTTTGAGGAATCACCATACTGTTTTCCACAGTGGCTGTGCCAATTTACATTCCCACCAACTGTTGACAAAGGTTCTCTTTTTTAAAATTTGATATATGATTGACACATAGCAATATATTAGTTTTAGGTGTACAACATACTGATGTAACATATGTGTATATTGCAAAACTATCACCACAAGAAGTCTAGTTAATGATCATAAGCACGTATAGTTAGACATTTTTTCCTGTGATGAGAATTTTTAAGACACACTCTTTTTAATAACTTTCACATATACAGTACAACATTATAAACTATAATCACTATGCTGTACATTTTACCCCCATTACCTAATTATTTTATAACTAAAAGTTTGTACTTTTGACCCCGCTTCACCCATCAATCTATTCTCTGTATCACTGAGTTTGGCTCTGTTTTAGATTCAACATGTACTTGAGATCATACAGCATTTGTATTTTTCTGTCTACTTATTTCAATAATTATAATGTCCTCAAGGTCCATTCATTGTTGTCACAAATGGTAGGATTTACTTATTTTAATGGCTGAATAATATCCCATTTTCTTTATGTTTATCTTTATATATCCCATTTCTCTATATTTTTCTTTATATATCCCATTTAAATTATAAACTAATTTTCTTTATCCATTCATCCATCAACGGACATTTAAGATTTGGGAGAATGGCATTGAAACATGTATACTATCATGTAAGAAGTGAAGCGCCAGTCTATCTTCAATACAGGATACAGGATCCTTGGGGCTGGTGCACGGGATGATCCAGGGAGATGATATGGGGTGGGAGGTGGGAAGGGGCTTTGGCATTGGGACATCGGGTACACCTGTGGCCAATTCATGTCAATGTATGGCAAAACAAATACAGTAATGTAATGTAGGAAAAATAAAATTTGAAAAAAAATTCAGTGAAAAAAAAAATAAGATGCTTCCTTGACTATCATAAATAATATAGCAATTGGTTATTGTTAACAATACTACAGTGAAGTAGGGGTGCAGATACACTTCTGCTTATTCTGTGAAATACACTGTCATGTATTATAACTGTGGATATATAGTTTGTATTTCTATCTTGTTTTCTTTGTCTTAAAAGCATTAAGCTTTTATTGCATAAATTGCTGACTCATTTCTTCTTATAGAGTCACAGCTTTTACCCTGGAATGACCTGAGTAGAGGTTGGCATGTAGTCTCTTGATTGCTTCTGTAGTTGCTCTCTTAGCAATTTTGGCAGCTGCAGCCTGGCTGACTGTCCGCACACCGGCTCTACCCTAGAGACAGCAGGGAGAAATACTTATGCTTAGGAATCTGAATTCTTTTTGTCTGATATTAACCTTGTTACACTACCTTTACTTTTGTTAGTATTTCCCCACTATAATATCTCTAATTTATTATTTACAACTTTTGTTTTGTCGTTCCACTTTAGGTATGTTTCTCACGAACTTCCATTTCTATTCACAAGAAATGCTCAAATGCAACAGTTTTGACAGTTCTTATCTTTTGAAATGGAATTTACCTTATTCCCATTAATAATAGTAGTCCATATGTTTAGATTTATTCTTGTCATCTTATGCTTTTTTAAAAATTTTTTTCTTATTTTTTTTCTCACCTTTGTTGGGTGGATTTCATTTTCTTTATCAATTTTTTCTTTTTCTTCAGAATTTATTTGCCATTTTCCTGTGGTCACACTTAAATTTTTAACAGTATTCTAAAGAAAATCAACTTCTTTTAATTTCTATATGTGAAACTATCTGACAAACAGTTTTTTATACTCAAGTTTTAATAGTTTCTTTATTTACCTTTCATTCTTAATTGTTAGATCTTTTCCTAGGATACTGAAACTATTGTTTTCTTTATTCTCCTCACAATGCTTATGATATCAAAAGTGTGTGTTTTCACACCAAGCAATTCTGCATTTCTCAGGAGACACCAATTAGGTATCCCTCAAATTAACTCCATCCTGATACTGCCATGCTAAGGCGTGTCCATCAGGTCCAACTCTACACGACCCTATGGGGTGTAGCCTGCCAGGCTCCCCAGTCCTTGGGATTTTCCAGGCAAGAATACTCAAATGGGTTGCCATTCATTTTCCAGGGGATCTTCCCAACCCAGGGCTCAAACCCACATCTCTTAAGTCTCCTGCATCAGCAGGAGGATTATTTATCACTATTGCCACCCAGGAAGCCCAATTCTCATGCTTTCCTCAATCATTCACTGTAATGCTTTTCTCTCCTGCTTCTATTATGCTTGAAATTAGAAGAGTCCTAATAGTTCTTCCACTGTCACTGTATAATTGTAAGGGATTAGATTCAGGTCATACCTGAATGGTCTAGTGGTTTTCACTACTTTCTTCAGTTTAAGGGTGAATTTGGCAATAAGGAATTCAGGATCTGAATAGTGGAAGTGAGAAATAGATTCAAGGGATTAGACCTGATAGACAGAGTGCATGAAGAACTATGGAGGGAGGTTCGTGACACTGTACATGAAAAAGTAATGCAAAAAGGCAAATAGCTGCCTGAGAAGGCCTTACAAATAGCTGTGAAAAGAAGAGAAGTAAAAGGCAAAGAAGAAAAGGAAAGATACACCCATCTGAATGCAGAGGTCCAAAGAATAGCAAGGAAAGATAAGAAAGCCTTCCTCAGTAATCAGTGCAAAGAAATAGAGGAAAACAAAAGAATAGGAAAGACTAAAGATCTCTTCAAGAAAATTAGATATACCAAGGGAAATTTTCATGCAAAGATAGGTACAATAAAGGACAGAAATGGTATGGACCTAACAGAAGCAGAAGATATTATGAAGAGGTAGTAAGAATACACAGAAGAACTACATAAAAAAGATCTTCATGACCAAAATAGCCACAATGGTGTGATCACTCACCTAGAGCCAGACATCCTGGAATGCAAAGTCAAGTTGGCCTTAGGAAGCATCACTACCAATAAAGCTAGTGGAGGTGATGGAATTCCAGTTGAACTCTTTCAAATCCTAAAAGATGATGCTGCGAAGTGCTGCACTCAACATGCAAATTTGGAAAACTCAACAGTGGCCACAGGACTGGAAAGGTCAGTTTTCATTCCAATCCCAAAGAATGGCAATGCCAAAGAATGCTCAAGCTACTGTACAATTGCACTTATTTCACATGCTAACAAAATAATGTTGAAAATTCTCCAAGCCAGGCTTCAACAGTACATGAAATATGAACTTCCAGATGTTCAATCTGGTTTTGGAAAAGGCAGAGGAACCAGAGATCAAATTGCCCACATCCATTGGATCATCAAAAAAGCAAGAGTTCCAGAAAAACCTCTACTTCTGCTTTATTGACTATGCCAAAGCCTTTGACTGTGTGGATCACAAAAAACTGTGGAAAATTCTTCAGGAGATGGAGATAGCAGACCACCTGACCTGCCTCTTGAGAAATCTGTATACAGGTCAGGAAGCAACAGTTAGAATTGGAAATGGAACAACAGACTGGTTCAAAATTGGAAAAAGGAGTATGTAAAAGTGATATATTGTCACCCTTTTCATTTAACCTATAAGCAGATTACATCACGAGAAACACTGGGCTGGATGAAACACAACCTCGAGTCAAGATTACTGGGAGAAATAACAGTAACCTTGGATATGCAGATGACACCACCCTTATGGCAGAAAGCAAAAAAGAACTAAAGAGCCTCTTGATGGAAGTGAAAGAGGAGAGTGAAAAAGTTAGCTTAAAGCTCAACTCCAGAAAACTAAGATCATGGCATCTGGTCCCATCACTTCAAATAGATGGGGAAGCAGTGGAAACAATGACAGACTTTATTTTGAGGGGCTCCAAAATCACTGCAGATGGTGACTGCAGCCATGAAATTAAAAGACACTTACTCCTTGGAAGAAAAGTTATGACCAACCTAGAGAGCATATTAAAAAGCAGAGGCATTACTTTGTCAACAAAAGTCCGTCTAGTAAGGCTATGGTTTTACCAGTGGTCATGTATGGATGTGAGAGTTGGACTATAAAAAAAAAGTTGAGTGCCAAAGAAGTGAAGCTTTTGAACTGTGATGTTGGAGAAGACTCTTGAGAGTCCCTTGGACTGCAAGGAGATCCAACCAGTCCATCCTAAAGGAAATAAGTCCCGAATATTTGTTGGAAGGACTGATGTTGAAGCTGAAACTCCAATACTTTCACCACCTGATGTGAAGAACTGGCTCATTGGAAAAGACCCTGATACTGGGAAATATTGAAGGCAGCAGGAGAAGGGGACGACAGAGGATGAGATGGTTGGATGGCATCACTGACTCAATGGACATTAGTTTGAGTAGACTCCGGGAGTTGGTGATGGACAGGGAGGCCTAGAGTGCTGCAGTCCACCGGGTGGCAAAGAGTCAGACACGACTGTGTGACTGAATTGAATAGTTCTTTTATCTTTTTTCTCTAACTCTGTGTGCTCAGTCACTGTGTCATGTCCAGTTCTTTGTAGCCTCATGAGTTGTAGCCCACCAGACTCCTCTGTCCATTGAATTTTCCAGGCAAGAATACTGGAGTGGGTGCCATTTCCTACTCCAAGGGATCTTCATGACCCAGGGATCAAACCTGCGTCTCTTGGGTCTCCTGCATTGGCACATGGATTCTTTACCACTAGTGCCACCTGGGAAACCTCTTTCTCTCTTTATGTCATATGTATGCACTTCAGACTGCAGTCTTCATTAAGGTAATTCCAACTATCTTCTGTGGTAATGGTCTAGTCTCTAAGTCTTGTTTGACTCTTGGCGACCCCATGAGTTGTAGCCCACCAGGCTCCTTGGTTAATGGGATTTCCCAGGCAAGAAAACTGGTGTAGGTTGCCATTTCCTTTTTCAGGGGATTTTCCCAACCCAGGAATCAAAACTGCCTCTCCTGAATTCTCAGTCTCCTATATTGCAGGTAGATTCTTTACCACTAGGCACCAGGGATTCTCAATAATGATAATCACAATAAAAATTTTTCTTAAGGATTTTTTTATGTGGGATATATATGTTAAAGTTTTTATTGAATTTGTTATAATATTGCTTCTGTTTGGGCTCTTTGGCTGCAAGGCATATGGCATCTTAGCTGCCCAACCAGGGATCAAACTGGTACTCCTTGCATTGGAAGAAGTTTTAACTGCTGGGCCACCAGGGAACTATCTTGTGTGTCTTAGTAATACCTCAAAATGTCTGCATCACTAATGATATTCTGCATTCTAACAATGATAAGGACTCAGTCTTCGTAAAATACATCCATTCTACAATTTCTTGAGATTGGGACTATGAACAAATATCCTTAGCCACCTTCAGCCAAACCATCTGCTTCACAAAGAAGCCAACGAAGAATGAAGAAGCTGTATGCTTTGCTCAGGATCTCAGCACCTATTGATGACAGTGGCACTTGAACCTGTTCATCTATGATTTCAAAGCATGTGTATTTCCCATTGCACTACATTCAGGCTATGTGACTGGCACTGGACAGCATTCACAACTGCATAAAAATATGAGTGGCATCTCTGTGGTGGTTAGCCTTGGGAAGCATAGTTGGTGATTAATAGTTAATAGTTGTAGAGCTCACCTTTTAAAAACTTTTCTTGGAACAGTGAAATAGGCACACAGAAGATGGGCAAATTGAACGGGTCATTTATGGGACTGGAGGCAATCTGGTGACTTAGGGTCAGGGAGGAGTCCCAAATGACAAGAGGGAGGTGGTTATGCACATATATGTACATAATATCTTCAATCAGCTGCTTATGGGACAAACCAATATTAAACCATTAGTGCCACTAAGCCCTTGCAAATCTCTTTCTCAAGGTCTGAACCACTCAGCCCATCTGGATGGACCAGGTGTCAGCCTGACTTGCCCACGGACACACTGCTATAGGTGTGTCTTCCTGGTTGCAGTTCTTTCCTGTCATACCTCCCCTGACTCTGGCAAACCTTCTCCCTCAGTGTGTTCTCTCTAGGTATAAACTCACAGCTCAGACATTTTAACTGACAGCCTGATTTGCAATAGGCTTTGGCCCAATATATCCAGGAAGTGCTACCCTATAGTTCAGATGGTAAAGAATCTGCCTGCAATGGGGGAGACCCGGGTTCAATTCCTGGGTCAGAAAGACCTCCTGGAGAAGGAAATGGTAACCCACTCCAGTATTCTTTCCTGGACAACTCCATGGACAGAGGAGCCTGGTGGGCTATAGCCCATGGGGTCACAAAGAATCAGACACGACTAAGTGACTAACATACACACATCCCAGGAAGTATTTGTCTGTAAGCTAAATTGCAGCTGACTTTCAGATTCCAAAAGGCAGGCTTTGCTACTTATTAAGACCACAGTGCTGAAAAGAACAGGAGCAGGTAATGCTGATAATTCCCAAAATGCCACTCAGGTCAGTTTATGACATCACAGAAATCTAGACCAGTTCCTTTCCCAGACTCCTCAGTGCAGTCACTATGAAGGAAGAAATGGAATGTCCTACCTGCCCACGTACCCATATCCACCAAATATTTGCCCTCCTGTTTTTACATGATTTTCTGTTAGTATGAGATGTTAAGAAATCTGTATGCAGATCAGGAAGCAACAGTTAGAACTGGACATGGGACAACAGACTGGTTCCAAACAGGAAAAGGAGTACGTCAAGGCTGTATATTGTCACCCTGCTTATTTAACTTATATGCAGAGTACATCATGAGAAATGCTGGGCTGGATGAAGCACAAGCTGGAGTCAAGATTACTGGGAGAAATATCAATAACCTCAGATATGCAAATGACACCACCATTATGGCAGAAAGCAAAAAAGAACTAAAGAGTCTCTTGATGAAAGTGAAAGAGAAGAGTGAAAAAGTTGGCTTAAAACTCAACATTCAGAAAACTAAGATCCTGATATCTGGTCTCATCACTTCATGGCAAATAGATGAAGAAACAGTGAGAGACTTTATTTTGGGGGCTCCAAAATCACTGCAGATGGTGACTGCAGCCATGAAATTAAAAGACACTTACTCCTTGGAAGAAAAGATATGACCAACCTGCTGCTGCTGCTAAATCACTTCAGTCGTGTCTGACTCCACACGACCCCATAGACTGCAGCCCACCAGGCTCCACCATCCCTGGGATTCTCCAGGCAAGAACACTGGAGTGGGTTGCCATTTTCTTCTCCAACCTAGATGGTATATTAAAAAGCAGAGATACTACTTTGCCAACAAAGGTCCATCTAGTCAAGGCTATGGTTTTTCCAGGAGTCATATATGGATGTGAGAGTTGGACTATAAAGAAAGCTTAGTGCTGAAGAATTGATGTTTTTGAACTGTGGTGTTGGAGAAGACTCTTGAGAGTCCCTTGGACTGCAAGAAGATCCAACCAGTCCATCCTAAAGAAGATCAGTCCTGGGTGTTCATTGAAAGGACTGATGCTGAGGCTGAAATTCAAATACTTTGACCACCTCATGCCAAGACCTAACTCATTGGAAAAGACCCTGATGCTGGGAAAGATTGAAGGTGGAAGAAGGGGATGACAGAAGATGAGATAGTTGGATGGCATCACTGACTCAATGGACATGAGTTTGAGTAAACTCTGGGAGTTGGTGATGAACAGGGAGGCCTGGCGTGCTGTGATTCATGGGGTTGCAAAGAGTTGGACACAACTGAGCAACTGAACTGAACTGAACTGAGATGTGTGAACAAGATTCATTCCTGCACCACACAGTTTCTAGGAAATCTCAGCTGACACATATCTAGAGGAAAAATGACCCCCTTTAGAATAATCTCTTCTATAAGCACCTCTGACCCATTACCACAAGCTCATTAAAACCAAACCCATTAGAGGTAACACAAGGCAGATCAAGGAAGCTTTCCTTATGGTTGATTGTGTCAGGAAATTTCCAATTTCCTAGTGGGTTATTAAGCTTTTTGCTTAAGCTGATAGCTAATCTCACCTACCTTGTTAATAAGGCTGCTTTCCTAACTTCAAATCCTCTGACTTCTGGGGCCAGCCTCAGATATTTTATCTCAGGATCCCTTGATTCCTCCACCAAGCCATGCATAATTTCCCCAGGCTTTTACTAGTGAGCTCAATGTCATACTCGTCCATGAAGTCTGCTGGGACCAACACAGCACACACTCACTTGCCTGAATTCCTGCGATATTCACATAATAAAAACACCTACCATATGTTCACTTGCTATAAATCTCTGCCAATAAAGCCTGGGCTCCTTGAAAGAAAGGACCCTGTCAGCCAGCACTAAGTATGGCCCCTGGTGAAGAGTAATTTTCAGAGAATGTTATCTGGGGCTCTTGGTACCCTGATGCTGAGCACACACGAAGAGCTGTGCAATCATGGGGAAGGTGGGGCTGGTATCAAGGTTAGCTGCCAAAGTCGAGTCAATGCTGAAGTCAAATCTGGGAGCTACAGTGCTCAGAGACAACTGAGTCCAGCAGACAAAGGGCACAGCAGTCTTGGAAAATCCCTAAGTGTTCCTTCATCTCACCACCCTCTAAGTTCTCTAACATTCTTAGAGAACCCTCAAAAAGTGCCTTGAAACCTCTTGCTGGCTTGTTCTGCCACTTCCAAAGTTCCCGTGCCTATTTGATTCACCTCTTTGTATTTAGTCACTACATGAGCAAGTACTGTTGACATGACCCCTTATCACAGTTCATTCTGGCTGAACAGATGCAAACACCTGGCCTGTTCTCTTGGTTCCTGCAACTCCATCCCCAAGCTGGTCAGATTCTCAAGGAAACACTATCACAGCACACTGAACTTCCTACTGCCAAGCTCTATTCACATTGCTCACTTCCCTTCAGTTTGTCAGCAGTGTGAGACATTGAATGTGTCTTTTTCATCTTTGCACCTCAAGAGTCTGGCAGTGATAGTGTTAAGCCCGATGCTTAGGAAAGTGTCTGGCACATTTTTTTCCCCTGGGTTACTACTAATAGATTATTTTTAAAACCTTTTTATTTTATATTGGAAAATAGCCAGTTAACAGTGTTATGATAGTTTCATGTGGATAAGAAAGGGACTCACTTCAGTTCAGTCACTCAGTTGTGTCCAACTCATTGTGACCCCATGGACTGCAGCATGCCAGGCTTCCCTGTCCATCACCAACTCCTGCAGTTTACTCAAATGCCGGTGCCAGCCCCAGTGGATCCAGGGTAATTTGAAGTGGGGAAGGAGTCAGTGATTAAAGAGAGATTAATTAGAAATTTAAAGAGAGATTAGGGAAGAATAATGTAGTGAAAAAATAGAGGAGAAAAGATACTGATATTCCTTGGTTTACACGGAAAGCTAATAAAGTCTCAAGACAAGAAACCTGCACCGTCTACATTAAGCCACAGGCGCCCACTTGAATAGCAGAAGGCGCCCTGCCTTGGGCTCCTCTCTCGTGGGTCTTAGAACCTGGGCAAATAAGTTGACACAGAGAGCCTCTGTGTTCCAAGGGATCAGCCTGAAAAAGAGAGGGAGGTAGAGGGAGAAAAAGAAAGAGTCGACATGGGGAAGGCCAAGCTTATGCAAAAACCCCATAACTTTATTTTCAAAAGGTGCTTATGTACCCTAAGTTTTACATAATGGAAGATACAGAGTCATGCAGGGGCAGCAGTCCTGACCCTTATCAATACCAGGCTTTCTTTCTGCATATCTCTCCATATACAAAAGGCTTCAGGTGATTTACATTATCTTCTGGCCAAGAGGCCTGTTAACACTTTATGGCTCTCTTCTTTAATGAATGTTACTCTCATTTCCATAGAAGTGTTTTTCTTTAATCTGCATCACCCTCAAAGCACTAAATAAAGTTACATCCCTGTAGGACAAAGGTGCAGTTGGTTATAACAGAGAAGGTACTTAACTCAAAGATCTAATGTTGCTAATGCCAGGGCTACTACCTGTTTTTTCTACATACCAACTATATCAACAAATAAGATATGAAAATTTGGCAGCAAGTTTTGGCTCAACAATGAAACCCTTAATCAGTCCTATTCTAATGATTTTGACTCCTCAGAAGCCCCTACATTCCTAGGATGTTTTAAACTTCCTGTTCTCTCACAGTCAGGAGGCTGTGAGCAATCACCTGTGCAGTTGTAAAAGGTCCAGACAGACCTGTCAGGCAAGTTAGAAAGCTACCAGAGGGGTTTGAGCTGAGACACTCCTTTTATATGCAGAAGACTGTTAGCTGGAGCTCTAAGTTAACTTTCTCCAGAAAAAGGTGGTGGGGGATAGCCTCCTGTTAACGTCAGAGGAGTTGGTGAAAGGCATAATATAGTAAAACAGACAGATTTTGGTTCTGGGGATAGATGCTCGAGAAAATCCGGGGGGGGGGGG
>SJYF01000069.1:113861-128264 GCA_006410515.1 Procapra przewalskii
AACACCACCACTGTAGATGTTTTCTCATTTCTTTGTATTAATAGCTTCGCTCTTATCATATTTTTAATTTTGCTTCTTGTTTTTAAAATCTTAATAACATCATAAGGCTATTTTTGTATGTAACTTCAAGTAAATTTAATTTTAACAGCTACATGATAGCCTTTTAGTGGCTGTAAAGTGATTCACTGATTTCCTTGATGCTGAAAATTTAGATTATTTCTTTGCTTTCTTATACATTTGCTCACATACATGCACACACAACAGCAATACCAACAAAAACCCTTTGTGTGAAACCATGTCAAATTTTAGGTTATTTATGTGGAAAGATGTCTAGAAATAGAAATGTTGTTTGCTAAAATGTGAGCCATCTCTTGGTACTTGACAAAACTTTACAAAGTCTATGAAAGACATATTAATGCACATTCATTCCTCCATTTCTCCAGAACTTTGAGTACTTTTGTGTTCAGTTCAGTTCAGTTGCTCAGTCATGTCCAACTCTTTGTGACCCCATGAACAGCAGTACGCCAGGCCTCCCTGTTCACCACCATGAGTGATCCCAGATTCCACGCAAACCCATGTCCATTGAGTTGGTGATGCTATCCAACCATCTCATCCTCTGTCTTCCCCTTCTCCTCCTGCCCCCAATCTTTCCCAGCATCAGGGTCTTTTCAAATGAGTCAGCTCTTCACATCAGGTGGCCCAAGTATTGGAGTTTCAGCTTCTACATCAGGCCTTCCAATGAACAGTCAGGACTGATCTCCTTTAGGATGGACTGGTTGGATCTCCTTGCAGTCCAAGGGACTCTCAAGAGTCTTCTCCAACACCACAATT
This sequence comes from Procapra przewalskii, assembly GCA_006410515.1. NCBI lineage: Eukaryota > Metazoa > Chordata > Mammalia > Artiodactyla > Bovidae > Procapra > Procapra przewalskii. The sequence goes on from SJYF01000069.1 coordinate 114,693, forward strand.
CAAAAGCATCAGTTCTTCAGTGCTCAGCTTTCTTTACAGTCCAACTTTCACATCCATACATGACCACTGGAGAAACCATAGCTTTGACTAGACAGACCTTTGTTGGCAAAGTGATGTCTCTGGTTTTTAATATGCTGTCTAAGTTGGTCATAACTTTCCTTCCACAGAATAAGCATCTTTTAATTTCATGGCTGCAGTCACCATCTGAAGTGATTTGGGAGCCCAGAAAAATAAAGTCAGCCACTGTTTCCACTGTTTCCCCAACTATTTGCCATGAAGTGATGGGACCAGATGCCATGATCTTCATTTTCTGAATGTTGAGCTTTAAGCCAACTTTTTCACTCTCCTCTTTCACTTTCATCAAGAGGCTCTTTAGTTCTTCTTCACTTTCTGCTAGGGTGGTATCATCTGTATATCTGAGGTTATTGATATTTCTCCTGGCAATCTTGATTCCAACTTGTGCTTCCTCCAACCCAGTGTTTCTCATGATGTACTCTGCCTATAAGTGTTTTTGTGTTTTATCTGCTAAAAGGCAAAACCCATGCCTACTTTTAATGCTCAAGAAAACTAGCTACTCTGAAATTTTTTCTGCTAAAGAGGCTGTACCACTCTGCTCAGCATGACCCCTGAATGGCTTGTGTTTTCACACCATGTCTTTGGTTGGTGTAGGATCTGTGCACATGCTGTTCACACTGCAGTGCATTGACCCCAAATTTAACAGCATGGTATCTGGAAACCACCAGTTCAAGGACACAGTGTGCTGCCTTGTGGGGTGCTGTTTCTGTACACCCACAGCAGGTATTCTAAACAGGAGTATATATTCCCAATGGTACTTTGGGCTGGATGCAGAATATATCCTGGTATTTCCAGTTCCTGAAATGCAAGTATTATACAAACTGAAAGTTAGAGACAAGGGATCTTCTTCCAGATTATTCTTAAATCTGTACTTGGCCTTTTCTGCCACATCCCCCACAGTGATCTTCACATGTCAAGGAACAGGAAGAGAAGGAAAAATTCAACCACTCACTTCATTGCAGGAAACCCTTGTAGGGGCCCTGGGGACTGAGCCAAAGCAATGTCAGTCAAAAGGAAGCAGCCTGTTTCCCAGAACGTGTCCTGGGGGAGAGCTGTTCACCCTATTTTCTGCAAATTAGAGTGATGTTGCCTACAAATGTGCTAGAGAGCATCTTCAAATGAAAGAGCAGCACGGCTGAGCACCATGCATAGCTTAATTGAAAGAGTATTTTGGGAGGAGAGCACCATATGCTTTATATTTGCATCTAGACTATAAATATCCCAGTAACAACTTGAGTCCATAAATACTATATTCAGAATGCTTGGCTGGAAACATCTTTCACCACTCACAGTCATCTGTTTACCAGTATGATTGTTCATTGCCCTCCCCATTGTGCAGAATTATCCTCACGATCAGGGTCGTGATGGGAAAGATGTGGGTGCCCACAGATCCAGGAATGGCTGCATGGCCTACCCTCTGCACCCTGTGCTCTGAACCTGGCTCTCAGGCCATCTCAAGCCTGAAAGGGACAGATGGCACTTCTTTAGCTAAATCTTGGGAAGAAAGACATGGAATCTTAACAAAACTTTAAAAAGACTGCAGTAAAAGAGAGCTCTGTGCATTTGCAAAACTAACCGTTATCCAGCATGTTCCATGTGGCAAGAACAGTAATAAGAACTTTTTATTTCTCATTTTCACTACAGATTTCTGTTGCTGGTATTACCTGTATTCCACCAAAAGGAAAGCCAAGGCTTGGCAAAGTTAAGAAGCTCACCATGTGATCAGTCAGGGCTCTAACCTGACATTTACTTACTCCAAACAGACAGCCCCGAAGCGTTACCATCTCCATGTGCCAAAGGATTAGAAATGACCACTTTAGCTTTCTGAAAGCTGAGCAAGCACATTTACAGAGTGAGTTAACATGCACACTCTTATTTTCTGCTTACCATTCTCCAAAAATATATTTAGAAAAAGTATTAGTGTCCCCATTTGCCAGACAAGAAAAGTGATGCTCAGAGAAGGAAAGTGAGGGGACAGGGACAAATGAGTTGCATGACCTGATATCATATTGTCCTATCCTAGGACACAGTGGGATAGCAGTGGGATAGCTCTCCCCTACAGCTGAGCATCTTAGGACCAGGCCCACTGTCCTCCACATTCTCTCCTGCCCTGCGTGACTACTCTCTAACAGTCTCAGCAGGGAGTTACTCTGATAGAAAGCCTCTTTCTTCTCATGTCCCAACCCAACCACTTCTCAGAGTCCAAAATGTCCCAGGATCAGTTAAAATGGCAAATCTGGGAAGCTAACATCAGGAAGCTTGAAAGACACTGATTGACAGCAGCCAAAATCAAGGGAGAATGGATAGATATCCTTAGGAAATTTTAGGAAGCGAAAATGTTGGGATGGTTGATAATATGTGCCTGTCGAGAATGAAAGCCCACCATGGGCCTGGCAATCCTGCAGTCTTACCAAGAGTACTTGGCTGCCTGGCAGGTCAGTCTGGATGATGAGAGATTTCTGAGGCACCTAAGCCTGTCAAAGTAACCATGGAATGACCTATCATGCAACTACTGTTTGCTGCAACATCTGCTATTTGCTCAGAAAGCCATGGGCTTTTGGCCAAGATTCCTCAATGCAACACAAACTCACTATGTGTGTGGCATGGATCTGTGCCCATTGCAGCCTCTGTGTACTTGGGGACAGAACATAGCATAACTATGTTTACACAATGGCTGCTGCTATTACTGTAATAGTCTTTCATCTCTGGTCCAAGTATCTGGTTTTCTATTAGTGTTCATGTAACTATTTTGTTAGCTTGTAAGTGAGATAGAACCTCAGACCTTCACAAGGAGCAACCCTCCCAACTATACTCTAACTGTGTCTTTTAAAAGAACCCAGAGGACACTCTTATCACCAAGGCTATTTGGAGAGGAGAGTATTAGAGTCCTTGGAAGGCTCTGTCTTGGTCCTTCTCTGCAGAACAGGAACAGGTAGGAATAGGGGGCCAAGGAGTAGGTCCCTGATTTAGATGGAGTTGGCAAGATGCAAGCATGGCAGGGCTCACAGTTATGTCAGAGGCAAGGAAGGCATGAGATTGTAACAAGCATAAGTTACAGATGCCTTAGGGCATCAGGAAGGTCTCCCTCTAAGTTAATCAATCTTAGGGATCCAAGGATCCAAATAAATCCATTAGCCAATAAGTTCATATAAAACTTATTTATAAGTTTTAATGCCCTCCAGGTTCATTTAAAAGGAGTCACAATTGAGCCCCAAATCAAAGTTATAGCTCTTAACTCAAATCTCAAACCTGAGCCCACTTCTCACCCACTCTCAGATGTGAGTTGGTAACCCATCCCTAGTCCTGAGTCTGCTCACCCACCTCTGCAGTCCTGAGTATGTCACCCAACTCCAGACCTGAGTCTGTAACCCACCCCTAGACCTAAGTCTGTTACTTACATGCCAAAATCAGTTTACTGCTCATCCATGTCCCAGAACTGAATCTTCTAAATGGACATTTAGAAAACAATATGTTTATCACCAGGAGGCAAGGTCAATATGAACTGTATGCCAGTCACTTCTCTTATTCATCTTTATAGTGTCACTGTGCTGTACATGTCCGTTCATTCATTCTGTCTCTATGTGCAGAACATTCTTGCAGTTCCTGGAAATACAGAGGCAAACAAATCATCCTTTGTCCTACAGGACTCATAATTCTAGTGGGAAATTAAAAATTAGAATTATCAGAATTACAATAGGGATAATTACCCTTACCATAGGACCTGTAGCCTGCTAAAGACTGCAGATTCTAGGACTGGGCCACATCAGGCCAAATTACAGGGAAGGAGCACAGCCCCAACCATCAGCAGACAACTGGCATAAAATTTACTGAGCATGGAAGTGCACACCAAGGCAAGACCCAGTTTTCCTACAGCCGGTATTTCCCATCAGGGAGCTTGCAGAAGCCTCTTATGTTTATCCATTAGAAGGCAGACAGCATAAAAACCACTACCACAGAAAACTAACCAAAATGATCACATTGATCATAGCCTTCTATAATTCAGTGAACTAGGAGCCATGCCATGTAGGGCCACAAAAAAAATGGACGGGTCATGGAGGAGAGTTTTAACAAAACATGGTCCACTGGAGAAGAGAATGGCAAAAGACTTCAGCATTTTTGCCTTGAGAACCCCATAAACAGTATTAAAAAGCAAAAAAAATACGACACTGAAAGATGAATCCTCCAGGTCATTAGGGGTCAAATATGCTACTGGGGAAGGGGAGAGAAATAGCTCCAGAAGGAATGATGAGGCTGAGCCAAAGTGGAAATGATGCCCAGTTGTGTATCTGTCTGGTGATGAAAGTGAAGTCTGATGCTGTAAAGAACAGTATTGCATAGGAACCTGAAATGTTAGGTCCATGAATCAAGGTAAATTGGAAGTGATCAACAGGAGATGGCAAGAGTGAACATTGACATTTTAGGGATCAGTGAACTAAAATAGATGGGGATGGGCAAATTTAATTCAAATGACCATTATTTCTACTACTGTGGGCAAGAATCCGATAGGAAAATGGTGTAGCCTTCATAATCATCAAAAGAGTCCAAAATATAATAGTTGGGTGCAACCTAAAAAATGACAGAATGACCTCATTTCATTTGCAAGGCAAACCATTCAATATCACAGTAATCCAAGTCTATGCTCCAACCACTAATGCCAAAGAAGATGAAGCTGAATGGTTTTATATATACCTCCAAATAGGAAAAGGAGTACATCAAGGCTGTATATCATCACTCTGCTTATTTAACTTATATGCAGAGTACATCATCAGAAATGCTGGGCTGGAAGAAGCACAAGCTGGAATCAAGATTGCTGGGAGAAATATCAATAACCTCAGATATGCAGATGACACCACCTTTATGGCAGAAAGTGAAGAGGAACTAAAAAGCCTCTTGATGAATGTAAAAGAGGAGAGTGAAAAGGCTGGCTTAAAGCTCAACATTCAGAAAATGAAGATCATGGCATCCGGTCCCATCACTTCATGGGAAATAGATGGGGAAACAGTGGAAACAGTGTCAGACTTTATTTTGGGGGCTCCAAAATCACTGCATATGGTGACTGTAGCCATGAAATTAAAAGACACTTACTCTTTGGAAGAAAAGTTATGACCAACCTATATAACATATTGAAAAGCAGAAACACTACTTTGCCAACAAAGGATCCATCTAGTGAAGGCTATGGTTTTTCCAGTAGTCATGTATGGATGTGAGAGTTGGACTGTGACAAAAGCTGAGCGCCGAAGAATTGATGCTTTTGAACTGTGGTGTTGGAGAAGACTCTTCAGAGTCCCTTGGACTGCACGGAGATCCAACCAGTCCATTCTGAAGGAGATCAGCCCTGGGATTTCTTTGGAAGGAATATTGCTAAAGCTGAAACTCCAGTACTTTGGCCACCTCATGCAAAGAGTTGATGAATCGGAAAAGACTCTGATGCTGGGAGGGGTTGGGAGCAGGAGAAGAAGTGGATGGCAGAAGATGAGATGGCTGGATGGCATCATGGACTTGATGGACGTGAGTTTGAGTGAACTCCAGGAGTTCATGATGGACAGGGAGGCCTGGCGTGCTGCGATTCATGAGGTCACAAAAAGTCGGACATGACCGAGCGACTGCACTGAACTGAACTGAAATCCCTTATGACTATACAGTGGAAATGACAAATAGATTCAAGGGATTAGATCTGATAGAGTGCCTAAAGAACTAGGGACAGAGGTTTGTAACATTTTAAAGGAGGCAGTGATCAAAAGCAACCCCAAGAAACAGAAATGCAACAAAGCAAAATGGTTGTCTGAAGAGGTCTTACAAATATCTGAGAAAAGAATGAAAGGAAAAGGAGAAAAGGAAATATATACCCATCTGAATGCAGAGCTCCGAAGGATAGCAAGAAGAGATAAGAAAGCCTTCCTAAGTGAACAATGCAAAGAAATAGAGGAAAACACTAGAATTTGAAAGACTAGAGATCTCTTCAAGAAAATTAGAGATACCAAGGGAAAATTTCATGAAAAGATGAGCACAATAAAGGAGAGAAACAGTATGGGCTTAACAGAAGCAGAAGATATTAAGAAGAGGTGGCAAGAATACACAGAAGAAGTATACAAAAAAGATCTTAATGACTTGGATAACCATGATGGTGTGATCACTCACTTAGAGTCAGATATCCTGGAGTGAAGTCAAGTGGGTCTTAGGAAGCCTGACTATAAACAAAGTTAGTGGAGGTGATGGAATTCTAGTCAAGCTATTTCAAATGCTAAAAGATGATGCTGTTAAAGGGTTGCACACAACGTGCCAGAAAATTTGGAAAATTCAGCAGTGGACACAGGACTGGAAAAGGTCAGTTTTCATTCCAATCCCAAAGAAAGGCAACGCCAAAGGATGCTCCTACTACGCAAATGGGTTCATTTCACATGCTAGCTCAAAATCCTCCAAGCTCATCTTCAACATTCTGCGAACCAAATGTACCAGCTGGATTTAGGAAAGGCAGAAGAACCAGAGATCAAATTGCCAACATCCATTCGATCATAGAAAAAGCAAGGGAATTCCAGAAAAATATCTGTTTCATTGACTTCACTAAAACCTTTGACTGTGTGGATCACGAATCATGGAATATTCTTAAAGATGGGAATACCAGACCACCTGCCTTCTGAGAAATCTGTATGCAGGTCAAGAAGCAACAGTTAGGACCAGACATGAAGCAATGGACTGGCTCAAAATTAGAAAAGTATGTCAAGGCTGTATATTGTCACCCTGTTTATTTAACTTCTGTGCAGAGTACATCATGCAAAATGCCAGGCCAGATGAGGCACAAACTGGAATCAAGATTGTTCAGAGAAATATCAATTACCTCACATATGCAGATGACACAAGCCTTATCACAGAAAGTGAAGAGGAACAAAAGAGCATCTTGATGAAGGTGAAAAAGGAGAGTGAAAAATCTGGCTTAAAACTCAGCATCCATAAAACAGATTGTGACATCCAGTTCCATCACTTCATGGCAAATAGATGGGGAAACAATGGAAACAATGACCAACTTTAGTTTTCTTGGGCTCCAAAATCACTGCAGTTTGTGAGTGCAGCTTTGAAATTTAAAGACACTCATTCCTTAGAAGAAAATCTATGATAAACCTAGAGAGCACATTAGAAACCAGAGACATTACTTTGCTGACAAAGATCGACCTAGTCAAAGCTATGGTTTTTCCAGTAGTCATTTGTGGATGTCAGAGTTGGATCATAAAGAAGGCTGAGCACTGAAGAACTGATCCTTTCAAACTGTGGTGCTGGAGAAGACTCTTGAGAGTTCATCGGACAGCAAGGAGATCAAATCAGTTAATCCTAATGAAAATTAACCCTGAATATTCATTGGACGGTTTGATGCTGAAGCTAAAACTGAAGCTGCAGTACTTTGGCCACCTGATGTGAAGAGTTGACTTACTGAAAAGACCCTGATGCTGGGAAAGACTGAGGGCAGAAGGAGAGGGGGGAAACAGAGGATGAGATGGCTGGACAGCACCGAGTCAATGGTCATGTGTTTGAGAAAACTCCAGGAGATAGTAAAGGACAGGGAAGCCTGGTGTGCTGCTGTCCATGGGTCACAAACTGAACAGGAACTGTTCAGTCACAAACTGGTCAGGAACTGAACAGCAACAGAAAATTAGAATTATTTGCCATGGGCTTTGCCTTGGCATTTCAGAATTTTGGCAAAAGCTTCAAGTTGAGAGCAATGGGTGATAAGTATTTCTATATTCCAGTTATATGTTAGGTACTGCTGATCCTGGTCCTCTTGACTCATCACTCATCTCTAACTTGAAAGAGTCCATGTAGGCAGACTTCTTTGAAGATTATAGAAAGAGAAGATTTTGTGGCCTGCTTCTATCTCAAGCCAGGTCAAATGAAAGCCCCTCTTTCAAAGAACTGTTTCAGTGTTTGAGGCTTCCCATTACACGAACACTGCATTCAGGATGAGGGCTCAGATCAAATCTTGTGTATCCCACACTGTCTTAGGACAGAACCCCCAATAGTCCTTGGGAGAGGGTGTCAGTTCTCCCCTGGACTGTGGGAGAGTACACAGCTGGAACAAATGCAGGAGGCAGGGACTGGGCACTTCTCTTAGGGTCAAGTGGGAAAAGAATGCAGGAATTTTCTTGGCCTCATCCTTGGTGAGGTTGATGAGGCTCTGAGTGGTCTGGGTTCCACCTATATTAACCACCCCCTGCCAAGAGGGTTGCAGCCTAAGGTGAGAAGATTCCTGGATGGGATTCTGCTTTAGGGCATGGGAAGTGCAGAGAGCCCTGCCAGTAGTTTTGAAAGAACCTATTTATTCATGAGCCCCAGGAAGACCAAAGATGCTTCCTGAGACCAAGGGCTTTGACAAGAAAGAACTCCACAGAGAGCCAACCAAGCCAAAAGCCTTTTATTTCTTTACTTTGGATCCCTCTGAGCTGCCCCCAACCCTAAAGGAGTTATAAAGAGGTGAGAGCAAGGAGAAAGTAAAGACAAAGAATTAGACAGATGGCACATTAACTGCGCACTGCTAAACCCCACCCCAAGTCAGCCTAGAGGAATGAGGGGTAAGGCTTTAAGTTTGTTGTGTGATCATAGTTTCAACTTAAGCTCAACCAACTTCCTGAAAGTCATCAGAAATCTATAGAATGTGAAATGCCAGTGAGTCATAAGGAAGGGAGGCGTGATGTGTTTGAGGGCCAGTAGGAGAGAACAAAACTCTTTCTTAGCTGGCATCTAGCAAATGTAGTCCACTGAGTAGACCAGTGTTGCAGAAAAATATGTCATGTAATATGAAATGATTGAGATGGCATAATGCCAGATAGTATCTAGTGCTTTGAACCAATCAAAAACAGGATAAGGGAGAGTGGAACATGGTGGGGAAGGGGAGGACGGAGCGCCAGGCAAGACTCTGCAGACCTGAATGAGGGAGCCTGCCATCAGGAAGACCAAGAGAAGAGCTCTTCATGCTAAGCATCTTTTCAATCCACTCTCTCTCCAGAACCTCTCTCAGGTAAGTCACCTTCATTGCCAACCTGGACAACAGGCAGGACTTCCCAATTAGGCTTCCCTGGTTACCATCTTACAATCCATCCTCTGTCCTGCTGTGATCCTTCAGAAATAGCCTATGCATGCACACCTCTACTTAAACCCTTCCGAAGCCTCCATTCAAGCTTAGAATAAAACCTCTAAATCACTGGTGAGGTGTCAGTGGTCCCCAAGTATTCTCACCTGGACTGACTTCCTCTTGACGTCCTTCTTACTTCTCTGTGCCCTGCTCTGGTCAAATATCTTTCAGCTTCTTGAAAAGCCCAAGCTCTCTTTTACTTTCAAAACTTTGCTCATCCTTCATTTATGTATGTATAGGGCAATTTTTCCACCATCTTCACAAAGCCAACTCTTTCCCCATCCTCCAGAACTTGTCTGAAGACATCAATACTTCAGAAAAGTCTTCCTGGGCCACTGGACAAAGGTATTTGTTCCTATGGCATCATGCAAAGAGTTCTCGCTCTTTATTGCAACTGTGTCTCTAGGACCTGAGCCCCTGGCACCGTTGGTTCCTCAGGCGAGGGGCAGTGTCTACCTGGTCACCTGCTCATCTTCTGGTGGCCAACTACAGCCACACTTAAAGAATATTTGTTGAACAAATGACTGAGTAAAGAGATGGATGTAAACCATCAGGGACAGGGACGTGCCCAGGTGAAGGCTCCAGGTAAGAAGGTTCACAGGCTGAAGAGAGTCTTTACTTGGTGGGCAGGAAAAAAAAACCCACTTCCTTCTGGTTACCACAGTCAGTGGCAGTCAGGGCCTCTACCACATGGCCTCTTTGAGCTCTGCTTCATCATGACATGGAGGGTGAATGTCAGTCCCAACCTCTCCTCAGAAAGATCCAGGACAGAGCCTTAGTGAGAGAGACAGGCACCCTGGAGCTCTGCCTGGGCCAAGATGAGGGGGAGTAGCAGGAGGGCTGCAGAGGGGCCTGGATTTAAAGTAGAGGTACACAGATTGAGACTTTTCCTGGACTGGGCCTCTTTTGCAATTTTTGAGCTTGATTGAGCAATAATGTTGAGGATTAAAGGACCACGGTATCTTAAGTCATGTAATCAATGTAAAATAAATTGAAGCCAGACTGTCAAGTATCAAAAGTAAACTCTTAACCTGGGGTAAAGGTGAACAGAACTAGTCCTTGTTCTTTATAGCACTGACTCTCTGACTCCCAGCTGCAATTCCCAACTTCACCCTCAGTTTTGCCAATGGAAATGCATCAAGTTCTACAAGACCCCGAGAAGTTCAGGAAGGAGGAGTGACTTTTGATTTTTGTTCCAACATGTAGAGTCTAGAGATCATCACTCTTGTCCTTAAAAGAAATGAAAGCTAGGCAAAGTGAAAATAAACAACTTTTTAAAGAATCATCACAGAGCCAAGGTTGCAAGACGGTCACTCCAAAATATGTGGGGACAAGCACATCCACCAAGAAATAATTGAGATCATCTTATCCAAATGGGGCAAAAGCTACTGGAGTCAGAAAGTGGTAGGAACACTAAAAGGGTAATTTTGATGAATTACTGGAGGCTGGGTGTGGACTAGCATGAAAGGGAGAAATCTCTAGGGGCCGCAGTCTTAAAAATGACCCTATTTAATTTTGGCCTTTATATTTGGAGACCCTACTATATTCTCATAGTGAAGATCCTAGAAAGACTCATCTCCTAACTTTGGCAGGGGGGAGCAAAGAGTAACCATAATGAAATATGCCCAGAGCCTTCTTTGTAGCAAAGGTCTACCATCCAGGAGACCACATTAGATGAGACCATATCCTTATCTCATATGGGAAAAGGAAATTCCTGCCACTTAACCTTCTCTGACCTCTTGCATCATCTAAGGAAGGGTGAGAAACATAGCTCACAGGACTAAGAGTTTCAAGAATATAAATTGTAAACACTGTATCCAATGAAAAGACAAGGGTGAAGGTGAGGAGAAAGGGGTGAAATGTATACCAAAACAATATACTAATTACTTCAGAGACATAGGTTCACACAAGAAGATGACTTGAATATCTATCAACATTTAAATCAACTATTTAAAACCTTCCAAAAAAAAAAAAGTAGCAAGTCCAGGTGTATTCACTGATGAATTCTGAAAATATTTAGGAAGAAATAATACTAGTTCTGCACACAATCTTCCAGATAGAGAAGCAGAAGAAATACTTGATCATCTATGAAACTCAGTACAGTTCAGTCACTCAGCCATGTCCAACTCTTCGTGACCCGTGGACTGCAGCACGCCAGGCTTCCCTGTCTATCACCAACCCCAGAGCTTGCTCAAACTCATGTCCATCGAATCAGTAATGCCATACAAACATTTCATCCTCTGTAGTCCCCTTCTTCTGCCTTCAATCTTTCCCAGCATCAGGGTCTTTTCCATTGAGTCAGTTCTTCACATCAGGTGGTCAAATATTGGAGCTTTAGCTTCAGCATCAGTCCTTCCAAAGAATATTCAAAACTGATTTCCTTTAGGATTGACTGGTTTGATATTCTTGCAATCCAAGGGACTCTCAAGTGTCTTCTCCAACACCACAGTTCAAAAGCATCAATACTTTGGTGCTCAGCTTTTTTATGGCCCAACTCTCACATCCATACATGACTACTGGAGAAACAATAGCTTTGACTAGATGGATCTTTGTTGGCAAAATAATGTCTCTACTTTTTAATTTGCTATCTAGGATTGTTATAGTTTTTCTTCCAAGGAGCAAGCATCTTTTAATTTTGTGGCTGCAGTCACCATCTGCAGTGATTTTGGATCCCAAGAAAATAAAGTCTCTCACAGTTTCTATTGTTTCCCCATCTATTTGCCATGGGGTAATGGGACCGAATGCCAAGATCTTCATTTTACAAATGTTGAGTTTTAAACCAGCTTTTTCACTCTGGCTTTTTAGTTCCTCTTCACTTTCTGGCATAAAGGTGGTGTCATCTGCATATCCGAGGTTATTGATATTTCTCCTGGCAATCTGATTCCAGCTTGTGCTTCATCCAGCCCAGCATTTCTCATGATGTACTCTGCATATAAGTTAAAGAAGCAGGGTGACAATATACAGCCTTGACGTACTCCTTTTTCTATTTGGAACCAGTCTGTTGTTTCATGTCCAGTTCTAACTGTTGCTTCCTGACCTGCATACAGATTTCTCAGGAGACAGGTCGGATGGTCTGGTATTTCCCATCTCTTTCAGAATATTCCACACTTTGTTGTGATCCACACAAAGTTTTGGAATAGTCAATAAAGCAACTGCTGCTGCCTAGTCACTCCAGTCGTGTCCGACTCTGTGTGATCCCACAGACAGCAGCCCACCAGGCTCCCCTGTCCCTGGGATTCTCCAGGCAAGAACACTGGAGTGGGTTGCCATTTCCTTCTCCAAGGCATGAAAGTGAAAAGTGAAAAGTGAAAGTGAAGTTGCTCAGCCATGTCCGACTCCCAGCAACCCCACGGACTGCAGCGCACCAGTCTCCTCCACCCATGGGATTTTCCAGACAAGGGTACAGAAGTAGATGTTTTTCTGGAACTCTCTTGCTTTCTCTATGATCCAACAGATATTGGCAATTTGATCTCTGGTTCCTCTGCCTTTTCTAAATCCAGCTTGAACATCTGGAAGTTCTCAGTTCATGTACTGTTGAAACCTTGCTTGAACAATTTTGAGCATTAATTTGCTAGCGTGTGAAATGAGTGCAATTGTGTGGTAGTTTGAACATTCTTTGGCATTGCTTTTATTTGAGATTGGAATAAAAACTGACCTTTTCCAGTACTGTGGCCACTGCTGAGTTTTCCTAATTTACTGACATATTGACTGTAGCACTTTCACAGCATTATCTTTTAGGATTTGAAATAGCTGAACAAGAATTCCATGACTTCCGCTAGTTTTATTTGTGCAGATGCTTCCTAAGGCATCGCATTTCAGGATGTCTAGCTCTAGGTGAGTGATCACAGTATTGTGGTTACCTGGTTCATTAAGATCTTTTTGTATAGTTCTTCTGTGTATTCTTGCCACCTCTTCTTAATAGCTTCTGTTTCTGTTAGGTCCATAATGTCTGTCCTTTATTGTTCCTATTTTGCCATGAAATGTTCCCCTGGTATCTCTAATTTTCTTGAAGAGATCGCTACTCTTTCCCATTCTGTTGTTTCTCTATTTCTCTGCATTGATCACTGAGAAAGGCTGTCTTATCTGTTCTCGCTATTCTTTGGAACTCTGCATTCAGATGAGTGTATCTTTCCTTTTCTCCTTTGCCTTTTGCTTCTCTTTTTTGTTTCTAAGCTATTTATAAGGCCTCCTCAGACAACCATTTTTCCTTTTTGTAGTTCTCTTTCTTGGGGATGGTCTATCTCCTATACAATGTCACGAACCTCCACCCATAGCTCTTCAGGGTTGGGCACAACTGAGCGACTTCACTTTCACTTTTCACTTTCATGCATTGGAGAAGGAAATGGCAACCCACTCCAGTGTTCTTGCCTGGAGAATCC
>SJYF01000069.1:150209-167583 GCA_006410515.1 Procapra przewalskii
AAGGCTGTCTTTTCACCTTGCTTATAGTTTCCTTTGTTGTGCAGAAGCTTTTAATTTTAATTAGATCCCATTTGTTTATTTTTGCTTTTATTTCCATTATACTGGGAGGTGGAAGTAGTCATGTATGGATGTGAGAGTTGGACTATAAAGAAAGCTGAGTGCCGAAGAATTGATATTTTTGAACTGTGGTGTTGGAGAAGACTCTTGAGTCCTTTGGACTGCAAGGAGATCCAACCAGTCCATCCTAAAGGAAATCAGTCCTGAATATTCATCGGAAGGATTGATGTTGAAGCTAAAGCGCCAATAATTTGGCCACCTGATTGAAAGTACTAACTCATTAGAAAAGACCCTGATGCTGGGAAAGATTGAAGGTGGGAGGAGAAGGGGATGACAGAGGATGAGATGGTTGGATGGCATGACAGACGCTATGGACATGAGTCTGAGTAAGCTCCAGGAGCTGGTGATGGACAGAAAAGCCTGCCATGCTGCAGTCCATGGGGTAGCAAAGAGCCGGACACAACTGAGTGACTGAACTGTATTGAACATTCATTGTAATACATCAACTAAATGCCACACCCACAGGCACCAAGACAGTTCTGAGGCCAATCATCAAAAGCCAAATGTGGGGGTGGCCTAGTTCCTGGAAATTTCCACCTCTTCCATAAAATAATTGGAATAACCTTCCCACTCATTAGCCTATGAACTTACCCAGTGCATAAAAGCTAACAACATCATGCTTCCACACACTCTGAGGAGTGTGCTTCCCCCAAAGCCTCTGTCACCTTTTTAGATAGACTATATTCTGTCTATGGAATGTGTATCTTTCTAAATAAATCTGCTTCTTAACCATAACTTTTTGCCTCTCACTGAATCTTTCTATGATGAGCCATAAAGAATCCTCTGAGCTTCAGCAACTCCTAAGACCAGGTGTGTGATATCAATTAAAAGACTGGATTCAAGTTCCAAACTGGGTTGCATAGTTTCCACATGGGTCCTCTATTGGGTTCATATGCATGTATTCTCCTCATTAAGCACTGTGAGAGCCATTAGCCAGTGAGACCAAGAGGTCTGTCACTATCTGTCACAGTCAGGGTGTGTGTGAGAGATTGTGTGATCTGATTCCCATGGATCCAGTTGTGCTCAATCATGTCCGACTCTGTGCGACCCCATGGACTGTAGCCTGCCAAGCTCTTCTGTTCATAGAATTCTCCGGGCAAGAATACTGGAGTGGGTAGCCATTCCCTTCTCCAGGGCATCTTCCAAACCCAGAGATCAAACCCAGGTCTCCTGCATTGCAGGCAGATTCTTTACCATCTGAGCCACCAGGGAAGCTCCAGGTCAAGTTTAAGGAGTCCACAAATGAGCCCAGCAGTGAAGATACTAGCTTTCCATAGTGTCCGGACAAAGAAACCGCAGAGGGATGGCAGATTCCCTTGATGTCTGATATCCCCAGAAAACCCCCTGCCCTGTCCTGGCCCGACTCTGCTCTACTCACTGAATTCAAGAGACCCTGGGGCCATAGCAGCGGCTTTGAGACAAGAAATATCAGGGCCACAAGACTCTGTCAATCCCACCCAATCCCCTTGAAGGAGCAGAGATGCCTGGGGGCCTGATAGAGATGGTTGTGGTGGGAAGGGATGGACAGGGGGGCTTCTGCTCATGCAAAACAGCATCAGGCAGCTATATTCAGCTCAAGGAAGCTGAGTACACATCTGTGGGCAGTGGTTATGACATTCTATTGCCGTTTCATACTAATTCTAACCACTACCACTTGCTTTCTTTTCTTTTCTTTTTCCTCCCTTGTACTTAGACATTTTTTTCTTTCTAGTCACTAAACTTGTCTAATTATAGCAAATGGGAAACAAACCACATCCCACAGTTGGAGATGCATTTTGTTCATAATTAATTAGAACTAATTGATTAGATAGCTTTCCTAATGTGCGGTTTTATGGTCAGGTTGATATATAACCCCAATCCACCCTAGCGCAACTCCCTGCGTCCAGAGGAGATGCTGCTCACAGCGAAGCATGAGCAAGGGTGTTGGGCAGCCTCGCCACAGCAGCCAGGGCTGCGGCAGTGACCCTTTCCTGCCTGCCCCACTCTGGCAAAGGGACCCAAGGCTGCAGCCCCGCTTCCGTTCCTTCATTCAGTGAGCCCTATCTGCCTCTGGCATTGGCATTCCGAAGCAGACAACATGCCCTCCACAGGGTCAGGGTGTGATTAAGGAGGTGACAAAGTCAGCAAATAAACACAAAGGTGTGCTGAGTGCAAGGCGGACTCCAGCCAAATCCCTGAACCTCCAGGGCCATCCTCTCCAGCAAGGCCCAGATTTTTCCAGCCTCTCCTGCGGCTGATTCTATTGTCCTCTCTTCATAGACAGCACATAGCTGGACAGGCATCTAACCCTTCCCCTTGAGTCGCTTCTGCAGAAGAGAAAACAGCTGCCACCAGAGGTGGGCTGGGCCTCTGGAGATGAAGCCTGAGGAAGCCCTTGGCCTGTCTGCAGCACAGGGGACAATCTGTACAGCTTTGGCTTTCAAACTCCAAATAGGTTGGACTGGTTTGTTTTTCACCAAAGGAGACTGTTCTTTTGCATCATATTTGTCTTCTCTTTTTTTTCAGCTTCCTCTTAGAGATGAGGAAACAGAAGCAGACAGGATTTGGCCCTCACTAGTGGCCCCAGAACAAGCTGCATCACCTCCTAGACCTATGCTTGCTGACCCCAGGCCACCACTACCTCCAGTCCTTGTGGAACTGCCTTCCCTTATGGTCCCCTTCTAGAGGGCTGGAAAGGTTCTGGAGAAGTCAGCCCCAGCCCCTGCTCTTCCACATCCTTCTTGAAGTCACAAGGCCAGCAAAAGTTTTCTTTTTCTCTCGGTAAATGTCAGGCCAATCTTGTACTCAAATACAGTAGAAGTGATTGTAGACCCAAAATAAATGAGTATTTATATCAGTTTCAGTTGAGAAACTGGCTGAAACAATAAAGGATTCATAGTCTTTTGTAATGCAAGGGTCTATGGGAAGAGGGGGCTTCCCCTCCTCTCAGCTTCTCAGTTCTCTCCCTCACCTCCCCCAGCCCCCCTGTGCTGGCTGTGTGCCCAGGCTGGCTTTCTTCCTGGTCATAAGAGAGTCAGCAGCACACTGGGCCTAGAATCGCCTTCCCTTCACCACCAAACTCAAGTCCTGATGCTGACCCTGCCCGTTCAGGCAGGTGGGCAAGGGCACAACTTGTGAGGATGACTTGGGCCTGGGAGAGTAGACACGAGGCCAGGATGGGGAGGGGTGGGGTTACAGGAAGAAAGCCACCACATCCACTACACCACTACCTTGGCTGATTTTCTGTGAGCTTATAAAGGCTTACTTACTTTCCTGATTATGCCTGCATGCATGCTAAGTCACTTTAGTCCTGCCTGACTCTGCAACCCTATGGACCGTAGCCTGCCAGGCTCCTCCTTGGAGAATACATGGAGTTCTCCAAGCAAGAATATTGGAGTGGGTTGCCATGTCCTCCTCCAGCAGATCCTCCCAGCCAAGGGATCAAACCTGTGTCTCTTACATCTCCTGCATTGACAGACAGGTTCTCTACCACTAGTGCCACCTGGGCCAACCAAACCCCCACATCAAGAGGTTACTGCCATAAATACTTGTGTATTTTCTCCCTTTCCTTTTAGGTAGAAATTTGATCCCCTTTCTCCCTTTTCCAAGAGTAGTCCCAGTTTTTAGCAGGAGGTGTCCCTCCTCTCGGCTTTCCTAGTGATCCCGTGGTAAAGAATCTGCTTGCCAGTGCAGGAGACACAGGTTGGATTCCTGGGTTGGGAAGACCCCCTGGACTAGGAAATGGCAACCCACTCCAGGATTTTTGCCTGGAAAATTCCATGGACAGAGGAGACTAGCAGACTACCATTCACAGGCTCGCAAAAAGTCAGACATGACTGAGCCACTGAGTACCAACACATATCCCTCCCTCATTGGGTCCGTGTCTGGCTGGGGCTCCCCCAGGCTACAGGCAAAAGCCGCAGGCCCAGCTCAGGGGCAGGGGGACAGCCTTCTCAGTGGTGGTCATATGACCCCTGCCCCATCCAATCAGAGAGAGCTTCCAAGGGGCCTTTCCTTGCTGAAAGAAGTCAGGAAGATTTTCACTGTTTGCTTCCCTGGGAACCCTGGGAACCACTTTCAACCAGAGTCCTACCTTGGAACAGAATCAAAACAGATGTAACACTGAGGTACGTAAACATAGAAACAGATCCTGATCACTTTTTGGGGTCCTGTACAAAGCTGTTCCTGAGCACAGTGCACCCCAAAGGTGCAGGCCCAGAATCTCCTTGCCTCTGCTAATTGGGCTGCATTTTCTACCAGGTGCATAAATTCTAGCATATCTTTTCAACATGTAGATGTTGGGTTATATATTATTAAAGTAAACCTGCCCTCATCCCTAATTATTTCCTTAGGCTATTTTCCCAGGCTTGAAACCATTAAGTCATGTGCTTTATTTTCAAGGCTTTTGTATACATATTGTTAAACTGCCCTCCAGAAGTGTTGGACTATTTACTCACTCACACAGTGTGGGAGTGATTTTCTCACCACTTAATCAATAGATGTTTTCAAAGGCTTTTTACTTCGGTAAGTGAGCTAATCTTACATTCAAATATATGTATCATGTCTGCTTTACAATCATAGCCCCGGGGCACACTGCAAGGCTCATTCCTACCCAGGTGTCCAGTGGTGATGTGGGCCTTGGGAGCCACTCCCATCTAGCTCCTCCCTGTGCCCACTGCAGACCTACCTAAAGTGGAAATAGGCCACTTGAGGATGCTCAGCAGCAGCTAAACCCCACTTATGAGACCGGCTGAGTGACTGAGTGCACTCCAGGTGCAGAACTGGAGATCAAAGGATCATTGATTAACCCCGAGCACTTATCTGGGGTGAGAGCAGTGACCACAGGCCAGTCTCATGGAGGATTCACAGTGCGCAGCAGCACTCCACTTCAGGAGAGAGTGGGGTGCCTCATGGGGCCCAGCTGGGCATGCCATGGCATACAGGTGAAGGGTCAGCAGCCACACCAGCAGAGGACCTGCTGCTCCACGGTGGGCCCCACTGTGGTCCTGATGCCCAGCCTCCCTCATCCCAGCCCATGTGCCAGATCTGGTTCTCCAGTCCCCCTGGTGATTCTGTGAGTTCCCCAGATTTTTAAAATAAAGCCCTTTCCTGATTAAACAACCAGCCTATTTCTTTTGCCTACAATCAAGAGCCCTGGCTGGTATGGTTACAGAATCACTCAAAATGTAGGTTTCCAAATCTTGAAGTGGGCAAGCCACAACCCATCTGAGGACAAGCCTGATGGCAGGTCCTGCTGAACAGACAGAGCCTGGGAAGGAAAGGAGGAGGAAAAAAGGAAGGACTGACAGACTGTGAGAGGGCAGTGAAAGTCCCCTCCGTCCAGCTTCTGCATCAGTTTCACTCCCTCATGGAAGGCTTCAGGACTCCACCTGATCCAAGCTCCAGTTTTTTCCCTTGATAACAAATTCAAAATCTGAATTTAACTAGAGGTTTCTCAATTATTCAAAAGTAGAATGTTCCTATGAAATCTTTCATAAGCTGAAATGGTGAAAAGCAAAGAAGCAATTACCTTAGGACACATCTTGCTAACAAAATAAATCGAGATAAACACAGATGCTCACAGACACAGTCCTAGGCTGTGGGTGCTTGATGCTGAGCTGCTGAATGTAGTTCCAGGGAAGGAATTTGGTGGAGTCACTCTTGCTGCTCCTTGGGGGGTACTGCCTATATGACAGTTGCCTGCAAAGCCAGTGCTGCTCTTCGCTTTTGCCTTTTATTTTTGTAAAAGTGAACTTCCTCTTTAGAGTTTGTTCTGGTTAACAAAAATAGTACTGATGTGATGTAGATTTTTTGCAAAAGTGAAGTGGCATAAACTGATCTTTTGAAAAGTGGGGATACCTGTATTTACTTGTTAAAAAATTTATTCTATGTCTGGTCCCCACAAGGGTGACATGTCAGGGATGGTAATAGTCAGGTTCACTCCTGATAATAACGTCGGATAATAACATCCATTCACTCTTGTGTTGCAGGATCTGGCGTGCTGCTCAGTGAAGGTATGTTAATGAATATTGTAATGCAGATTCCTGATTCCTTCAGAAAGAGTTTGTTGTCACTTTGAGTCTCTTTTGTCATCACCCACCTCTTACTACTTGGAAAGTGAATTTTGCTCTATTCCCCCCATATCTCATTACCTTGAATTGCATTGTATAAAATGACCTTTCTCATGATCTCGAGTGGCCCTTGAAGCAGGGTTTCAGTTCCCAGTCAGAGACTGAGGTCAGGTTGTGGCAGAGAGAGTGCTGAATCCTAACTGCTAGACCAGCAGTCAGTGACATGGCCCTGGCCCTTCTGCTCTGCAGAAAAGATAAAGACAGAAAGTAGTGAAACAAGTAAAATATTAATTAGGAGGCAAAATAGTACATTATGTGTGGATAAATAGACAGGCAGACTAAGAGAGTCAGTCACACTGTCATAGCAGTTTGGATCACTTTTATGGAGCATTTGTTTCATGTTTTCTTTGGCCTGTCATTTTGATTTGCCTGGTTCTGAGTCCACATTTATTTTATCTCAAGGTCTTCCTCCTGTGTGCACATACACCCCTCAGCCAAGATGGATTCCAGTGAAGAGGCCAGTGGGTAGCTTTAACATCACTCCCATTTGACCTCCAAGGAACTTTCGAGTCAAGAAGGTCTCCTAGACATCAAGAGAAATACATGGTCTCTTATCTTTTATTTGGGCAGGGCTCAGCCTCCTCTCTAGATTGTCCTGCTGTTGCTACGGCGGAGCTTCTGTTCACAGGGAATGAACTCCAATGTTCACCCTCGGAGGGGTGGCATCTATCTCCTGCTCACTCACTTTGAGCAATCTAGTTCTTCCATTGTCCCTCTCATTCCTTTAATTACTGTGGCTAAATAATAGATCAGGCCCCAACGCTTTAGTAAAATAATTGACGTTCTCTCTGTTCACAGCCTGCAGGAGACTGACCACCACTTCATCATGTATGAAACACGCCAGAGCTCCAGTGCAAGTTTGCATAATCTTGGGAATGCATCTGTTTCTTCATAGCAAACCACCCCAAAGACAATAATGACCTTTCATTTGGCCACAGGGACGTTTGTCTCTGTTACCCCTAGTATAAGCCATCAATCGGTGGGGACTCAGAGGCTGGGCTGGAACCCCTGAAGTCCTGCTGTGTCCCGTATGTGGTGGTCAGAGCAGCCCAGATGGAGCTGGAGCCTGGAAAGTGGCCTCCCGCATAGCTCCTTAGCTTCCTCATGGTGTGGTAACTGGATCCTTGGTGAGCTGTCCAAGGTGAAGACTGTCCTATGTCACCTCATAGGACCTAGCCAAGGAAATCCAATACCATCACTGGGGCCATAGGCCCTCCAGGTCCAAGAGGAAGAGGATCTGTGTCACTGTAGAGAGCACGTGTGGGGGGAGGGGAAACACATCAAGGATCTATAGGATACACCTACTACCTGCCACCCAGGTTGTCACCTGAGGATTGGAAGGGCTAGGCAGCAGCAGTAGGAGCACAGGTAGAACTGGACAGACATGATTCTGGTCATAATAGATTACATTTGGCCACCTGACCTTAGATGTACTTTTCATTTGCATTACATAAAAGTCTTAAGATCTCTGTTGGTGTCCAGAGACACCAATTCTCTGCGTGGAGAATTATACCAAAACTTAATGACTTGAAACAACATACAGTTATTATCTCATGTCCCCCATGGGTGAATAATCTGGGCACAGCCCAGCTGAGTACCTCAGGGTCTGTCACAGGCTACAGTCAGGCCCGCAGTCCCATCCCAAGGTTGGACAGGGAGGGCTGCTTCTAAAACCACTCACCTGACTTGGTCCTCACTGGCTGTAGAGCCAACGGCCTCACTCTCTTGCTGGCTGCTGGATAGAGGCCACCCTCAGCTTCTTCCACACAGACCTTGCCAGGAGAGCAACTTGCTTCATAAAGTGGAAAAGCCTAGAGGCATAGACAGAATAGCATCTTGGCCAGAGATATGCCCTTTTTTCTCCATATGCTAAGGGTTAGAATTAAGTCTGGGTCCAGTCCACTCGCCAGGGAGAGTGGGGCCTTGTCAGACACTGCCCACCACAGGGTCCCAGGAAGCTTTTCCCACCCCTGACCAGGTATCCTCACTGCATACTTCAACTGATGATGAAATAGATGTGAATGAATTATAGGAACACTTCAAACACTCTTTGGATTGAATTATGATGGTGGGCCAAGAGTCTGGATGAATGAATTATGTTAAATTTTAAATTATATTAAATTTTGTGGAGCTCTTTAAAAACCTGATACACTGTCATTACCCTCATTTCAGTAGAATTTTAGTCCTAATCTCTTCCAATTCAATATTTTAAAATTTACCAACCATATTAAGACATGCACAGAATAGAAATGTGAGTACCAAACATGTTCATGACTGCAAGTCTTATTTACTTTTGAAATCTCTATTTACATATTGCATTAGATGTGTTTATTAGACTCACATTTTTCTATGAGATTATTTCTATTCCTTAGATATGCATCACCCCTTTCCTCATTTGCTCGGTGATTCTGCAGACCTCTCTTGTGTAACATTTGTTCTCCAAAGGCTAAAAACCACGTTCTAAGCATAGTTTCTTGTCCAGAGCTTTCTTGAATTGGACCTGACCTACTTCTTGGTTCCGTTTCATAGGGGAGGTTGCAGGGGTGTGAACCGGGGTTTCCTCACGCCACGGTAGTGTCAGGGCCTAGGGGACAGGAAATGCTCTCAGGCTAGAGGACCAGCCCACTCTGGCCAGCAGCTCCCTGGAAGCATCCCAGCTGAAGCACCAGTTTCTCTCTCCTGCCCTGGCTTCCCTGCATCCCCCCTGTGCCCCTGTGTATTCTTACTCCCAGTGCAGGCCCAGGTTCTCCTTATCTCTAAAGCATGGGCCATCTTCTGATCTCATCCTTCTCTCCTCCTGCTTCTCCACTGTTTTCCTGACTCACACTTTCACATGGTTGGACATCCTCAGGCCTATGTTTATATCAGGCTTTCAAATTTTCAGAACACTTCCAACTTAAAAAAACAACAACCGATAATTGTGAGCTCCTTTGTCTCCAGATTTCTACAGCCTCAGCACTGTGTTGGAGAGAAATTCCTGTTGTCTTACTCAACCTTGTTTTCTTTTTTTTTTTTCCCAACTTTTGATGTTTAAAATAATCACAGATATTTAGGAAGTTGCAAAACCAGAATGGAGAAGATTTTCAAGAGGGCAGAGGAGTAAGATGTGGATATCATCTTTATCCCACAAATACATCAAAAATACATCTGCATGTGGAACAACTCCTACAGAACACCTACTTAATTCTGGCAGAAGACCTCGGACTTCCAAAAAGGCAAGCTAATCTCCGCATAATGGGAGATTAGAATTAGATTGGGGAAAAAGAAATAAGAAAAAGAAAAAAGAGAAAGGAACTGAGACAGGAGCTGTGAAGGAGTAAAAATTTCTGCAGATGTGGAAACTCCTTCACAGGCAGGGGCGGAGAGGAACTTTGAAATTTCAGAAAGGTGTGGAGCAACACACACACAGCAGGCAAAGCAGAGAGAATTCAGCACAGAGATCAGTGCCATCCAGCACTTCCCAGCCCGAGACACTTGTCTGCATGCCCACAGCAGATCCAGAGACCTTTGTAGAAATATTGGAGGTCACCCTGAGAAGGCAAATTGCCTAGCTCTCATTGAGTAGCAAGGACACTGACAGCTCAGGCCACAGGAAAATATTCTTACAACCACCCTCCCTCTCTCTATATATATATATTGTCTTTTTTTCTTTTTAATTTTGTCTATGATTATTCTTTTCTATTAATAATTTCATTTTTTATTTTTTACTTCTTTTTCAATGCTTTTATTTTTAAATATGTTTCTTTTATTTTTCCTATTTCTACAGAACTTTTTCATTATCTTACATTTTCCCCATGTTTTTGGTTTGTATTGTTGTTAGTTTAGTGTTTGTTTGCATTTATGGGCTTGTCTATTCATTTTATTGCTCTCTTCTTTTTGGTTCCTCTTTTATTTTCCATCTTTTTTCTCTTCATTTTGTGAGTGTGAGTGTATGAGTTCCTCTTTAGTGTTGCTTTTACTATTTGCCTTGGGGTTTTATCTGTCCTTTTTTGTTAGCATGCTAATATTTGATAAACGTTATATATTACTTTATTTTTCTCTTCTGTGCTCTGTGGCTTGTGGAGTCTGGCATTCCAGAGAGGGGTCAGGCCTGAATATCTGAGGTAGAAGACCCAAATCCAGGACGTTGACCACTAGAGAACATATGACTGTGGAATGCTAATTGGCAAGAGCGCTCCCAAAGGTGTCCGTCTGAACACTAAGACCCATGCAAAGGCCAGCAAGCTCGTGTTGGACGCCTCAGGACAACAACTAACAAAGTTAGTTAGTTAGTCACTCAGTCATGTCCAACTCTATGTGAAACATGAACTATATAGCCCACTAGGCTCCTCTGTCTGTGGAATTGTGTAGGCAAGAATACTGAAGTGGGTAGCCATTCCATTCTTCAGAGCATCTTCCCAACCCAGGGATTGAATCTGAGTCTCCTGCACTGAAGGCAGATTCTTTACCATCTGGACTACCAGAGAAGCCCAACAACTAGCAAAACAGCTTAGCAGACAGGGTGTCCTGCCCGAAGATATCCCAAGCTCACAAATAACCAACACACTACTAGACATGGCAGTGCCCTCCAGAGAGACAAGATCCAACTTCACCCACAGGAACACAGGCACCAGGCCCCACCCCAGCAGAAAAACTTCAGAAGACACTGGTCCAAACTTACCCACTGGAGACAGACTTCAAAAGTAAAGGGAACTATAATCTTTCAGCCTACAAAAAGGAGACCCCAAACACAGTAAATTAAACAAAATGAAAAGACAGAGAAACATGCAGATGAAGAAGCATGGTAAAAACCCACAAGACCAAATAAATGAAGGGAAAATGGGCAGTCTACCTGAAAAAGAATTCAGAGTAATGATAGTAAAGCTGATCCAAAACCTTGGAAATAAAGTGGAGCACAGATAAATAGACTGGAGGCATGGAACAAGAAGATACAAGCCATGTTTAACAAGAACCTAGAAGAAATAAAAAACAGACAATCATCAATAAGCAACACAATAGCTGAAATAAACAAAACAACTGACAAAGAATTAATCTCCAAAATATACAAGCAGCTCGTGAACCTCAACACCAGAAAAACAAACAACCCAATCAAAAACTGGGCCAAAGGACTGAACAGACATTTCTCCAAAGAAAACACACAAATGGCTAACAAACACATGAAACAATGCTCAACATCACTCATTATTAGAGAAATGCAAATCAAAACCACAATGATGCATCATCTCACACCAGTCAGAATGGCTGCCATCAAAAAGTCTACAAACGATAAATGCTGGAGAGGGTGTGGAGAAAAGGGAACCTTCTTACACTGTTGGTTGGAATGCAAACTGGTACAGCCAGTATGGAGAACAGTGTGGAAATTCCTTTAAAAACTGGAAATAGAGCTTCCATATGACCAAGCAATCTGCTGCTGGGCATGCACACCAAGGAAAAAAGAATTGAAAGACATATATGTACCCAATGTTCATCACAGCACTGTTTACAATAGCCAGGACATGGAAGCCATCTAGATGTCCATCAGCAGATGAATAGATAAGGAAGTTATGGTACATATACACAATGGAGTGTTACTCAGCTGTAATAAGGAATGCATTTTGCTGGGAGCCAGCATGGGAGCTCCCACCCACGACAAGGTCATGTGGAAGAGACCTGATGAACTCGAGAGACCCCCTGGACCTGCTCGAAAATCTACTCCCAAACCAGAATCTGTCAGTCTTACTATTTTGTGCCTTTCACCAACTCTTCTGAAATTAACAGGGGGCTATCCCCGACCACCTTTCTCTGGAAAAAAATCAACTTAGGGCTCTAGCTGATAAGTCTCTTGGGCATGAAAGGAATATTTTAATTCAAACCCCCACTGTTGACAATCTAGCTTGCTTGGCAGGTTCACCCAGACTCTTGCAGCTACACTTGTGATTGTTCACAGCCTCACAACTGTGAGAGGCAAAGGAAGCCTAAAACATTCTAAAAATATAGAGCCTTTCAAAGAGTTGAAAACTATTAGAATAGTGCTGGTGTAGGATTTCATTGTTGAGCCAATGCTTGCTGCCAAGTTCCCATATCTCTTATCCACTGTGCACCTGAGAATACATTAGTTAACAAAGCTGGAATGTAAGAAAAACAAGTAGTAGCCTTGGAATTAACTACATCAGACCTTTAAGCTAATTAGTTCTTTCTTTGTTGTAACTCACTGCACCTTTGCTCCATGAGAATGTAACTCTGTTTTATACTTTCTGAGGCTGACATAGATTAGAAATATAAAGAAAAAATACTTCAAGGGAAAATAAGTTTTCTGGTTGAGCAGCCTTTATCAAAAGAGGGTCATAAAATGTCCACAGGCCTCCAAGGCCAGAAGATAATGTACACAACATTGTTTATGGGAAAGGTATGCAGAAAAAATCCTGGTTTCAATAAAGACAAAACAAATGTAATATTTGGGTTGACTCTGCATGACTTTGCATTTTCATTTCCCTCTATGTACAAGTCAAGCATTTCCCTCTATGTACAAGTCAAGGTATAAAAGTTCCTTTTGAAAATAAAGTTACGGGCCTCACTCACCAAAGCTTGGTCTCCCTGTGCCATTTTTTCTTTCTCTCTCTCCCTTTCTTTTTCAGGCTAATCCCTTGGAGTGCAAAGGCTCTCTGAGTTCACTTTCCTGCCCGGGGTTCTAAGGCCCTCTAGAGAAGGTCTCTGCACCTTCTCCCCATCAAGAGGGTGCCTGTGGACTACGTGAACAGAGCAAGTCCTGTGCTAGGGCTTTATTGGCTTTACGCGTAAACCAAGGAATATCAACCTCCTTCTCCTCTCTATTTTTTTAACTGCAACATTCTTTCTTTATCTCTCTCTAAATCTCTCTTGCCAACACCTTCTCCCCTGAGGGTATCCCTGGATCCTGCTGGGGCTGGACCCCAGCAGCATTTGAGTCAGTTCTAATGAGGTAGATGAAACTGGAGCCTATTATACAGAGTGAAGTAAGTCAGAAAGAGAAACACCAATTCTGTATATTAACATATATTTATGGAATTTAGAAGGACAGTAACAACAAGCCTATGTGCAAGGCAGCAAAAGAGAAACAGGTGTAAAGAACAGATTTTGGACTCTCTGGGAGAAGGTGACGATGGGACAATTTGAGAGAGTAGCATTGAAATGTGTATGTTACCATATGTACAATAGATGACCAGTGCAAGTTCAATGCATGAAGCAGGGAATTCAAAGTGGTGCTCTGGGACAACCCAGAGAGATGGGAGAAGAGGGAGGTGGATAGGGGGGTCAGGGTAGGGGAACACATGTGTACCCATGGCTGATTTATGTCGATATATAGCAAAAACCATCACAATGTTGTAAAGTAATTATCCTCCAACTAAAATGAATTAAAAAATGCACTAGAGGGAACCAATAGCAGAAAAACTGAGGCAGAAGAATGGGAAATGGGCTGTAAGATAGAAAGGTGGAAATAACTGAAGTAGAGAAAAATAAAGAAAAAAAATGAAAAGAAATGAGGACAAACTCAGAGACCTCTGGGACAACATTAAACGCAACAACATTAGAATTTTAGGGGTCCCAGAAGAAAAAGAAAAAAAATAGTATGAGAAAATATTTGAAGAGATTCTAGAAATATTTGATGAGATTATATTTTCCCTAACATGAAAAAGGAAAAAGCCACTCAAGTCCAGGAAGCCCAGAGAGTTCCATATAGGATAATCCAAAGTTATCCTAGTTAGTTTGATATATATTAATCAAAATAACAAAAAATAAACACAAGCAAAAATATTAAAAGCAGCAAGGGAAAAGCAACAAATATCATAAAAGGGAATCCCCATAAGACAAACAGCTGATCTTTCAACAGAAACCCTTGAAGCCAAAAGGGAATGGCAGGATATATTTTAAAATATGAAAGGAGAAACCTACAGCCAAGATTACTCTACCCAGTAAGCAACTCATTCATCTTCAACAGAGAAGTCAAAAGTTTTGCATATAAGCAAAAGTTAGGCAAATTCAGCAACAAAGCAATTTTACAACAAATGATAAAAGAACTTCTCTAGACAGGAAACACAGGAGAAAGAAAAGACTTTAAAAAAACACACACAAAAAAATTAAAGTAAATGGTATTAGGATAATAAATATCAATAATTACCTTAAAGGTAAATAGGTTAAACGCTCCAACTAAAAGACAAAGACTAACTGAATAGATACAAAAACAAGACCAATATATGTGCTATCTGTAAGAGCCCCACCTCGGAACTAGGGACACATATAGACTGAAAGTGAGGGAATGGAAAAAGATATTCCATGCAAGTGGAAATCAAAAGAAACTAGGAGTCATGATTCTCATAACTGATAAAATAGACTTTAAAATAAAGGGCATTACAAGAGACAAAAAGGGACACTACATAATGATCAAGGGATCTATCCAAGAAGAAGGCATAACAAATATAAATATATGCACCCAACATAGGAGCACCTCAATACATAAGCAAATGCTAGCAAGTATGAAAGGGGAAATCAACAGTAACACAATAATAGTGGTGGACATTAACACCCTACTCACACAAATGGATAGATAATCCAGACAGAAAATTAATAAGAAAACACAATCATCAAATGACACATGGATCAGATGGACCTAAGTGATACCTACAGGACATTCCATCACAAAACAGTAAACAACAGTTTTTTCTCAAGGGAACATGGAACATTCTCTGGGATAGATCACATCTTGGGTCACAAATCAAGGCTTGGTAAATTTAAGAAAGCCAAAATTGTATCAAGCATTTTATTTCTTACCACACCACTACAATATTAGGTATTAATTACAGGAAAACACTGTAAAACCACAAACATATGCAGACTATACAATACACTTCTACATGACAAAGAAGTCACTGAAGAAATCAGAGGGAATTTTAAAAATACCTAGAAACAAAAGATAATAATAACATTACAACCCTAAACTTATGGGATGTAGTAAAACCAGTTCTAATGAGGAAGTCAGTGGCAATAAAAGCCTACCTGAAGATATGAGAAAAACACATAAACAACCTAAACTTACACCTAAAGCAACTAGAAAAAGAACAACAACAACAACAAAAATCCAAACTGAGCAGAAGAAATCATAAAGATCAAAGCCTAAATAAAATTAAAGAGAAATGAAAGAAACAATAGTAAATATCAAAAAAACTAAAAGCTGCTTCTTTGAATAGGTTAAACACACACGCAGACACACACACACACACAAACCATTAGCCAGACTCACAAAGAAAAAGAGAGAGAAGATCTGAATCAAAAATATAGAAATGAAAAAGTAGTTGCAGCAGACTACGCAGAAAAGCAAAGGGCTGTAAAAGACTACTTTAAATAGCTCTAAGCCAACAAATTGCACTCATCTCACATGCTTGTAAAGTAATGCTCAAAATTCTCCAAGCCAGGCTTCAGCAATATGTGAACCGTGAACTCCCTGATGTTCAAGCTGCTTTTAAAAAAGGCAGAGGAACCAGAGATCAAATTGTCAACATACACTGGATCATGGAAAAAGCAAGAGAGTTCCAGAAAAACATCTATTTCTGCTTTATTGACTATGCCAAAGCCTTTGACTGTGTGGACCACAATTTTGAACTGGAAAATTCTGAAAGAGATGGGAATACCAGACCACCTAACCTGCCTCTTGAGAAATCAGGAAGGTCAGGAAGCAACAGTTAGAACTGGACATGGAACAACAGAGTGGCTCCAAATAGGAAAAGGAGTACAACAAGGCTGTATATTGTCACCCTGCTTATTTAACTGTATATGCAAAGTACATCATGAGAAATGCTAGACTGGAAGAAACACAAGCTGGAATTAAGATTGCTGGGAGAAATATCAATAACCTCAGATATGCAGATGACATCACCCTTGTGGCAGAAAGTGAAGAGGAACTAAAAAGCCTCTTGATGAAAGTGAAAGAGGAAAGCGAAAAAGCTGGCTTAAAGCTCAACATTCAGAAAACAAAGATCATGGCATCCGGTCCCATCACTTTATGAGAAATAGATGGGGAAACAGTGGAAACAGTGTCAGACTTGATTTTGGGGGGCTCCAAAATCACTGCAGATGGTGACTGCAGCCATGAAATTAAAAGACACTCCTTGGAAGAAAACTTATGACCAACCTAGACAGCGTATTCAAAAGCAGAGACATTACTTTGCCAACTAAGGCCCATCTAGTCAAGGCTATGGTTTTTCCTGTGGTCATGTATGATGTGAGAGTTGGACTGTGAAGAAGGCTGAGCACCGAAGAATTGATGCTTTTGAACTGTGGTGTTTGAGAAGTCTTTGAGAGTCCCTTGGACTGCAAGGAGATCCAACCAGTCCATTCTGAGGGAGATCAGCCCTGGGATTTCTTTGGAAGGGATGATGTTAAAGCTGAAACTCCAGTACTTTGGCCACCTCATGTGAGGAGCTGACTCACTGGAAAAGACTGTGATGCTGGGAAGGATTGAGGGCAGGAGGAGAAGGGGGCAACAGAGGATGAGATGGCTGGATGGCACCACTGACTCGATGAACGTGAGTCTGAGTGAACTCCGGGAGATGGTGATGGACAAGGAGGCCTGGCGTGCTGCGATTCATGGGGTGGCAAAGAGTTGGACACAACTGAGCGACTGAACTGAACTGAACTGAAGCCAACAAAATGGACAGCCTGGAAGAAATAAACAAATTTTTAGAGGAGCACAATCTTCCAAGACTGAACCAGGAAGAAATAGAAAAT
This sequence comes from Procapra przewalskii, assembly GCA_006410515.1. NCBI lineage: Eukaryota > Metazoa > Chordata > Mammalia > Artiodactyla > Bovidae > Procapra > Procapra przewalskii. Next base: position 167,174 of record SJYF01000069.1, read on the forward strand.
ATGAATGGATCAATCACAAGCACTGAAATTGAAACTGTATTTTTAAATCTTAGCACTGGGATGACCCAGAGAGATGGTATGGGGAGGGAGGTGGGTTCAGGATTGAGAACTCATGTACACCTGTGGCAGATTCATGTTGATGTATGGCAAAGCCAATACAGTATTGTAAAGTAAAATAAAATAAATAATAATAAATAAATCCTAACTGGTACTTTTCCAAAAATAAAATCTCACCAAACAAAAAAGCACAGAGACGGATGGCTTCACAGGTGAATTCTATCAAACACTTAGAGGAAAACTAAGACCTATCTTGCTCAACTCTTAAAAAAAAAAAATGCAAAAGAGGGAAAACTTCCAAACTCATTCTAGGAGAGCAGCAACACCTTAACACACACACACACACTCACAAA
>SJYF01000069.1:180285-194284 GCA_006410515.1 Procapra przewalskii
GTTCCCTTGGTATCTCTAATTTTCTTGAAGAGATCTCTAGTCTTTTCCATTCTGTTATTTTCCTCTATTTCTTTGCATTGATCCCTGAGGAAGGCTTTCTTATCTCTCCTTACTATTCTTTGGAACTCTTTTCTCCTTTGCTTTTCACTTCTCTTCTTTTCACAGCTATTTGTAAGGCCTCCCCAGACAGCCATTTTGCTTTTTTGCATTTCTTGTCCATGTGGATAGTCTTGATCCCTGTCTTCTGTACAATTTCACGAACCTCCATCCATAGTTCGTCAGGCACTCTATCTATCAGATCTAGTCCCTTAAATCTATTTCTCACTTCCACTGTATAAGGGGTTTGATTTAGGTCATACCTGAATGGTCTAGTGCTTTTCCCTACTTTCTTCAATTTAAGTTTGAATTTGGCAATAAGGAGCTCATGATCTGAGCCACAGTCAGCTCCTGGTCTTGTTTTTGCTGACTGTATAGAGCTTCTCCATCTTCGGCTACAAGAATATAATCAATCTGATTTCAGTGTTGACCATCTGATGATGTCCATGTGTAGAGTCTTCTCTTGTGTTGTTGGAAGAGGGTGTTTGCTATGACCAGTGTGTTCTCTTGGCAAGACTCTATTAGCCTTTGCCCTGCTTCATTCCATATTCCAAGGCCAAATTTGCCTGTTACCCCAGGTGTTTCTTGACTTCCTACTTTGGCATTCCAGTCCCCTATAATGAAAAGGACATCATTTTGGGGTGTTAGTTCTAAAAGGTCTTGTAGGTCTTCAGCTTCTTCAGCATTACTGGTTGGGGTGTAGACTTGGATTACCATGATAGTGAATGGTTTGCCTTGGGAACCAACAGAGATCATTCTGTCATTTTTGAGATTACACCCAAGTACTGCATTTCAGATTCTTTTGTTGACCATGATGGCTACTCCATTTCTTCTAAGGGATTCCTGCCCACAATAGTAGATATAATTGTTATCTGAGTTAAATTCACCCATTCCAGTCCATTTTAGTTTGCTGGTTCCTAGAATGTCAATGATCACTTTTGCCATCTCCTGTTTGACCACTTCCAATTTGCCTTGATTCACGAACCTAACATACCAGGTTCCTATGCAATATTGCTCTTTACAGCTCAGACCTTTCTTCTATCACCAGTCACATCCACAACTTGGTATTGTTTTTGCTTTGGCTTCATCCCTTCATTCTTTCTGGAGTTATTTCTCCACTGATCTCAAGTAGCATATTGGGCACCTACCAACCTGGGAAGTTCCTCTTTCAGTATCCTATCATTTTGCCTTTTCATACTGTTCATGGGGTTCTCAAGGCAAGAAATTGAAGTGTTTTGTCATTCCCTTCTCCAGTGGACCACATTCTGTCAGACCTCTCCACCATGACCTGCCCATCCTGCGTGGCCCCACACAGCATGGCTGTTTTATTGAGTTAGACAAGGCTGTGGTCCATGTGATCAGACTGAGTAGTTTTCTGTGATTACGGTTTCAGTGTGTCTGCCCTCTGATGCACTCTAGCAACACCTACACTCTTACTTGGATTTCTCTTACCTTATACTTGGGGTATCTCTTCATGGCTGCTCCAGCAAAGCGCAGCCACTGCTTCTTACCTTGGATGAGGGGTATCTCCTCACGGCCAACCCTCCTAACCTTGAACGTGGAGTAGCTCCTCTCGCCCCTCCTGTGCCCATGCAGCCTCTGCTCTTTGGACGTGGGGCTGCTCCTCTTGGCCTCTGTCCCTGACCTTGGGCATGGGGTAGCTCTTCTAGGCCACTCTTGTGCCATGGCAGCCTCTCACCTTTCTTCACCACCCCTACCTTGGGTGAGGGGTAGCTCCTCTCGGCCACATTTCTGCACAGTCCGTGGCAGCCAGCACACTTCTGTCCACCAAACAGAAGATGCTTGCATTCTTCATAGCAGAGAATTACCTTGAGACCAGATTAAAGGAGTGCAGGCCCTGCATACACCCTGATCCTTATCAGTAAGGATCTTGAACTATTATTATAAAACTCCTCACCAAATCCTTCCACATTGGGACACACAGCTTTTCAGGGACAAGAGCTCACTGTGTGCCTGGCAAAACAATAAAGTTATCCTTTTCTACTCTACATAAAACTGTCTCTGTTATTCAGTTCAGCACTGGCGCACAGAGGCTAAGTTTTCAGCATCACAGGTGCACCTGCTGGCATTCAGAGCAGAAGCACTCCTCCCTCAGTCTGTTGGTACCTTCCCAGCTGCCCTTCCCTGAGAAAAGGAGAAGCATGAGCTGTTTTTCTTGGCCTTATCTGTCTTGTTATAGTAGAAAATGAGGAATGAGCATGGCTCGGCCTGGGTGGGGCACAGAGACTCAGGAAATAGCTGGAGAAAAAGAACAGTGTGGGCCCCGGTAGTTCAGGAGGGCTTTCCAAGGGAGGTGATCCATTCACTGTGATAAGAAAGGGCAGAGAGGGTGACTCCCTGCCTGCACTGCATCCTTGAATTGAGCCTAACTCACGCCTAATTTGAGCTATCCCTTGATCTCCCTCCCACTGGTGAGTGAAAAAAGAGGAGAGGCCTCCTCTGTGGGTAAGCAGAGCTCTTCATTGCTGCCCACCTTCGACATGCACCCTTGTCTATAATGGGGAGGGGGCAGGTGCTGCCCACAATAGCTCTTACCTTGCTATTTCCATGGTACTGCCCTTGAGAAGTGTAGACAGGTTCCAGCTGGTGGAGGCTCTCATTGTCAGAGATCAATGGCCCACCTGCCAACAGCCATGATCCACTTTCTGCCTGACATAAGTTTGTCAGGATGGTTTGATGTGTTTTTTAAAAAGTAAATGAAAAGTTTTCGTCTTTTCTTTTTTTTTTTTTTTAAGTAAAAAAGCTCTACCTTGGTCCCTTCATGTACATGAGTGGCCTGAATTCCTGTGCAAAGAGAGAAGATGAAAAGTCTCGGGAATTTCCTGCTCATTGGAACCGTGTGAATGAGCTGCAGGCTGCCCACTTCAGGTGGGCTGAATCTAGAGATTGGTTTTGAGGGCAGATTCTGAAGCCCCTCTCTTAAAGCCCACCTAGAGCTCTACCTGTGAAATGGAGTACTTTCTGACATATTACTAAACAAGGATGTTGCCGCCATCAAGGATTCCAGCCCTCCAAATGTGAATTTCTGAGCCCAGGCAGAACAATGCCTGGTATCCAACAAGTTGGATACCACTCCCTACAGTGATCGAGGAACTAAGGATGTGAATAATCAAATCACAGCATGCTGGCCCCAGGCAGCTGAGATATATATATGAAAGGAATGATTTCAGTAAGCCCAGACTCTTGCATCTCCCCATACATAGAAAAATGTTAAATTCCTTAACTTGAAATGTCTGGTTTTTCTTAGTTAACAATTTTTGATGTTCAGACTACCCACCCCTTGCTGCAAGTTTCTATATAACTCCTTCCTCTCCTTGAACGAGTTCTCTCGGAGTCACTTGAGATTCTGTCTCCTGGGAGCTTGAAGTTCTAAAAATCCCCACCAAATAAAACATAGCTTTCAACTTCTAGGTTGTGACTACTTCTTTAAGTCAACAGTTTTGGCAACCACCGCGAAGGGACTCGCAGCAGATCACTCTCCTCTGCCTGCACTCTGTGAGGATACGGGGCTTTGGTACCAGCAGAGGCCCCATGCTTGTTCTCAGTTTATATCCTCCAGGTCAGACACTTCCTTCTAAAACAAAAACATTTTAGTTAGAGGTAGTGATGTACTCAGCTGAAAATAACATCCCAGCCTGTAGGGACGCTGCTTTCTCAACAGCCAGTAAGAGGTAGGCAAAAGTCCTGAGGTAGTCACCCTTCCTCAATTAAACATCAATAGCAACAACAATATAACCGTCTCTCTCTTTTGAAATATGTGAGGCCAGAGGAGCAGCATCCAGCTTGTGGTCTTGAGGCGATGCTTGCGGCCACAAACCTCTGCAGAAGCCAAAGAGCAAAAGGAGAGAGAGCCTGCTTCCCGGGGCAAGGCTGAGCCAAGCACTGGTCATGGACTCCCTGTCGTTGGGCCTTTTGCTGCTTGAGACAAGCAAACTCTTCCGAGTCCTGCCACTCTCATCATTTCCCTGAAACTTGCAATCTGATATGGATCACTGACATGCTTCCATGCCACACTGGTGAGCCTTAAGGCTCTTTTTCTCCCTGGTGCTCTTCCCTTCTAGCAGCTTCACAGACCTTTCTCATTCTTCCTGTCACTCCTCTCCCTCATTTGCCCTTTAAATCATTGTTCCATCAAAAGTGTCTTCTTCTTTCCTGCCTCGGGGCCTTTGAATAAGCTGTTCCCTCTCTCTGAACTTCTACCCTTTCTTGTCTAGGTTAAGCTCTGATTTGTTTTTAGGATTTGAGAGAAGCTTCAAGAGGCCCCCAGTTAGGTCAAACACCCAACCTATAATCCCATGATGAATGCAACTTTCCTCGGCAACATCGCCATGCCCACAGTTCAGTGCTGCTTCCCAAGGGATCAGAAGTCCTTGGACAAAGGGACCAGGCTTTTGTGTCCTGTGCTATATCCCAGCATCAAGCACAGGTCCCAGCATATAGCAGATGCTCAATAAACTACTGTTGGGACTTCCTTGATAGTCCAAGGGTTAAGAATCTGCCTTCCAAAGCAGGGAACATGGGTTCAGTCCCTGGTAGGGGAACCAAAATCCCACATGCCTTGGAGCAACTAAGCCCTCACACTGAAACCAGAGAGACCGCATAACACAGCTACTGAGCCCACACACGCTAAAGCCCATGCTCCACTGGAGAAGCCTGAGCAACACAGCTAGAGAAACCCTCACCTGCCACATTTAGAAGAAGCCTGCACACCACAAGTAATAGCCTCCATGCTGCAACAAAGACTCAGAAGAGCAAAAAAAATTTTTTAATGGCATTTGAAAAACAAATTAAAAAATAAATTACCATTGAATGAATCAACAACCGCGCCATCACACACAGTGATGAAAACATGTCACACTGTGAGAGCCCCTAACACACTCACCTGCAGGCGAGGCTCAGCCTGGAGGGAAGGTGGGCTCTGAGAGGCAACAGTGTTGAAGGCAGAAAAAGACTGTTAGGTCAAGAGAAAGACACAGAACACCCAAAGGCCATGTGAGGAGGGTGGTTTGGTTGACAACAGCAAATGAGTGGAAGGTGGTATGGGCCAGGTGGTAAGACCAGGCTACACAGCCTTGGGGACCTGGCCAGCCAGCTAGTGGTTCTGGAGATAGTGGAGAGCAGCTTATAGTGTGTTATGATGATTCCGTGACTTCAGCATATCTGTGTTTTCAAAGCTTCCTTCTGCCCTCTGGGTGGGAATGTAAGAGAATTGAGAGGGGACATGCAGACCCCCAGGCTGTCCCCTACAGCAATCCAAGTGCAAGCATGGGAGACACCTCTGCTCTGTTCCAAGAGTTTTGTATGTATCAGCTCATCTCACCACCACCAATCCTGGGGTGGAGGAAATGGAGGCATGAGCAGTTTAGAACCAGTTCAGGTCATATGGCTGGACAGTGAGTGAGCCTGGGATGAACTGTGCCTCAGGGTGGCTGTGACACAGGGCCCCAGTCTCCACGGCAGAGCAAGGGCATGATAGAGAATATTACAGAGGAAATGAATTAGATGGGACTGTGAGAGAGAAGCATCTTAAAAGAAAATCTGAACCAAATAAGAAATAATGGTAAGATTTACTAAAACTGGATATCACCGCCACACATGTTTCCCATGCCTGAAACAGTGTGTGTGTGTGTGTGTGTGTGTGTGTGTACATATGTGAAGCTGTGTACAGACACACAACATTGTTGCTCCCTGGAGATCGTCAGGGGATCTTGGAAACAGTTGTTTCCCTGTCTTGCTGGGGCCAGACACCAGATGAGAGCAGGTTGACGAATATGTGGGACTGAGAGTATGGAGACAGAAAGTTTAGACAATTCTTTGGAGAAATTTAACTCTAAAGGGGAGGATAGAAAAAGGTCAGTAGCTAGTGATATGCATAGAGTGGAGATTTTCCTTTAATTTTAAGGAATCAGACACTACAGACAGACTTGAGTCTCCTGTGAACCTCTCCACAACCTCCTCCTCATCCTCAAAGGTATCACTGTCTGGAACTTGCTGTTTGTCACTGTCATGCATATAGGTATAAGTAACGTTCACAACAAGTTCAAGAATCTCAGAACTGAAGTCTGAGGACAGAAAATCAATGGATTAAATGAGGAAAACAGAATTCTTCAGTTGCTATTTTACTTTATTCTTGTCATTCTAGGGAAATGGTCTCAGGAGTAAAGGAGTAGAAAGCCAGACAGAAACAGGAGGCAGATGTGGGGCAGCTGTGACTAGTCTCTTCTTTAATGGATAACTCATGAAGATGGCCTGGGGAGGTCTCTCAAGTGTGCCTCTAGGCTCTATCCTTTACCTCGTCTTCACAGCCACTGAGTCTTTGATGACTTGTGTGAAGTCATGTGAAAACTGCTTTCAGGCAGTGTGCAGAGTAGGACGTGGGACATGAGCTGAGGCTTGAGTCTGAGTAGGTAAGCCCAAAGGGAAGAGGAGTTATAAGACTAGAACGTGGGCCTTGGAGGACGGGTGAACTTCAGAGCACTACAAGTCAGCTGGGCTGGTCCAGGGCTCCAGGAAGACAACTGGAGGAAGTCTTCATGGCAAGTCCCCTTTGACAAAGCCCCTGCATCCCTGTGGAAGTGGACAATCCAAGGAGAAAACCAGAAAAGGATAATCTAGGAGTTGTTGGGGAGATAATAGGAAGGAGAAGGGGGTGAATTGTCAGGAGTGTGAACTAAAGAGCTGTTCAGGTGTGAGCATGGCATGCCAGCCAAGAGCTGGGGGTCAGGACAGGCTTCCACAGACAATGAAATTTTGAAGACGGTGGTGCAGGAGTGATTGGAAAAACCCAAGCTAGATCTCCAGGTCCTCTAGGTCTGATATTTGCTAATATCCATAGATGTACAGAAGCTACAGGGAGGAAAGTATATGACAGAGACAACTCAAGTTGCAGAATGGTGTGCTGGAGAAATAGACTAGATCCAGTTAGCACAGCGGTTCTTAAGGATAAGCATCAGGGGTCCTTGGAGCTAAAATCCATCATCTGAGTAGAAGATGGGGAAGATACTGCTTAACAAGAGCATGTTTGACAAGTTGGGCTTTAATTCATGTAGTCAGCAAATATACTGATTTTGCAAAGGCTAATCCAAACCTGGGCTACACTCTCCAAGGTTAGTATCTGGCACAATTAGGTCTTTGTAGACTCGGCACAAATCAGCCCACACCTGGGGAATGAGTCTCAATTCATGGAGTCCCACTTGTAGAAGAATTTGAGCAGACACCTGCAAGGACAACTTGTCAGGTTAAAAAAAAAAGTGAAAATACTGGGGAGATGTCACCTGAGACAAGAAGACTCAGAAAGGATTTAAGACCTCTGTGTGTGTGTGTGTGTGTGTGTGTGTGTGTGTGTGTGTGTGTGTGTGCTCAGTTGTATCTGACTCTTTTCGACCCCATGCACTGTAGTCCACCAGGCTTCTCTGTCCATGGAATTTTCCAGGCAAGAATACTGGAGTGGGTTGCCATTTCCTACTCCAAGTCATCTTCCTGACCCAGGGATTGAAACTACATCTCTTGTGTCTCCTGCATTGGCAGGCTAATTCTTTACCACCACTCCACTTGGGAAGCCCAATCTTCACGTAAATGAAGGCAATAAGGATTCAGACTAACAAGTCCTAATCTGAGAACTAGCATTAGGACCAAAGGGCAGGAGTCAGAGGACAAACCCGTCAGGTCTAAGAAAGAAACCCCTAGGACCACTCAAAGCTGCTTGAAAGGGAAAAACTGTCTCAGTATACATTGTATTCCCTGGCAAAGGACAATCTTGCAGCAGATGAGGCAGAGAGAAAAAGATGGAGCTAAACCAGAGGAATGGCCAATTAACCTCCAACTCCAAAGGCAGATTTCAGTATTCTGAAAAACTCTCTCCAAATATTTAAAGATGATATTCATTCCCTGATGACAAATGACAACAGACAAATGAAGCTACATTGTTTATACCGATGAGTTAACACAAATGTCATTTAAGACAGTTTTCATTTACCCATTTAAATAGGTGTCAGAAAACAGAGGAGAAATAAAATATGCTGTTTCATGTCAGATGCTGTGGCTATATGTATTTTTTATCTTTAAATTAATCCTAAACATGTGTCCCCCATCCCTGTTTCATGATCTATTTCACATATGGTAATATACATGTTTCAATGCTATTCTCTCAAATCATCCCACCCTCACCTTCTCCCACAGAGTCCAAAAATCTGTTCTTTATATCTTTGTCTCTTTTGCTGTCTCTCATATAGACACATGTACACCCGTGGCTGATTCATGGCAATGTATGGCAAAAACCACCACAATATTGTAAAATAACTAGGCTCCAATTAAAATAAATCAATTAATTTTAAAAATTAATGCTAAACAACCATATGAAATAAATATTTCTATGTGCCTTTAATAGATCAGAGAACTGTGGCTCATAGAGGTTACACACTTTGAAACGAGATTGGATAGACCATAAATGAGAAATCAAAAACTTAAAATGAACTTCGTGGGAATTCAAGCTTCTGATTAGGATATGAAGAAACTAGAAAAAGCATTGCTCTCACTTTGTAACCAAAAAATTATGGATAATTTGCAAATATCATGATTTTTCTTGAATAAGTAAGAGGTCTGTGATTGGAACTAAACAGTTAACCCAAAATCTATGAGAAAGCAAGCACCTCTAGTGAGAGACAGGGCACAAGCACTTATTTGCATCAGACAATGAACACAATAGAAAATGGTAAGATCTCATCTAAAAATTTTAAAGAATATCTAAGGGTTTGTGTGTATATTCAATCATGTCTGACTCATTGTGCCCCAAGGACTGTAGCTCTTCAGGCTCCTCTACCTATGGAATTTTCCAGGCAAGTAAATATCAGAGTGAGGTGCCATTGCCTTCTCCAGGGGATCTTCCTGACTCAGGGATTGAATCTGTATCTCTTGTAAAGACTGTGCATTACCAATACAAGGGGGCCCAGGTTCAATCCCTGGTCAGGGAACAAGATCCCACATCCCAGGACTAAGAGTTCACACACTGCCAATACAAGATTCCACATGCCAAGCTAAGACCTGGTGCAGCCAAATCAATAAATACATGTTGTTTAAAACCTTGATGGAAACTAGAGGGTAGGGAAAACACTGCATACAGATGAACAAATAAAAGAATAACAGAAAACGCTTCACCAGAAACTACATGAGCCAGAAGGCAACAGAGTGACAAATTTCAATGGCTGAAAGAAAAAAAAAAGTCAATTATAAATCCAATAAAATGTCTTTTTAAAACAAAGGAGAAATAAAAAAAATATTCATCAAACAAAACAAAACAAAAAAGATATTGCCAGTACAACTACTCTAGAAGAAAATTCCTCAGATAGAAAAACTGTGGTACAAAAGCCTGTATCTACACAAAGAAATCAAAGTGTTGGGAATATCATTAATAAAATGTTACATACATTGTACTGCTCTAAAAACTACCTTATATATGACCCAAAGTCAGTACAATTTCTCTGTAAAGGATCAAATAGTAAATGTGTTGTACTTTATGAATCACACATGGTTCTTGTCATGCATTCTTTATGTTTTGTTATTGTTTTTGTTTATTAGGTTTTGCTATTTTTTTCCTAGAGCACTTTAATATGTACAAACCATTGTTAACTTACAGACCATACAAACAAGGCTTTCAGGGAAGATGAAATATACAAATCCCTCTCTATTCTCCAAATATTTCTCCATTAAGTACACTAAAACCCCTGGATTCTATTGATAAATAGCATAGTATAAATAAATAGGTGAGGAGAAGAAAAAAGATGAGCTGAGTGTGTTCTGTCAGGTAGATTTGGTTTCAGTAGAACATGTCCACCAGAAAATTGCTAAAGTCAATTCTTAAAAGTTTCAGTTCAGTTCAGCCGCTCAGTCCTGTCCAACTCTTTGTCACCCCATGAATTGCAGCACGCCAGGCCTCCCCTTCCATAACTAACTCCCAGAGTTCACTCAAACTCACATCCATTGAGTCCGTGATGCCATCGAGCTATCTCATCCTCTGTTGTCCCGTTCTCCTCCTGTCCCCAATCCCTCCCAGCATCAGAGTCTTTTCCAATGAGTCAACTCTTCGCATGAGGTGGCCAAAGTACTGGAGTTTCAGCTTTAGCATCATTCCTTTCAAAGAACACCCAGGGCTGATCTCCTTTAGAATGGACTGGTTGGATCTCCTTGCAGACCAAAGGACTCTCAAGTCTTCTCTAACACCATAGTTCAAAAGCATGAATTCTCCAGTGCTCAGCCTTCCTCACAGTCCAACTCTCACATCCATACATGACCACTGGAAAAACCATAGCCTTGACTAGATGGACCATATGTCTGCAAGTAATGTCTCTGCTTTTCAATATGCTATCTAGGTTGGTCATAACTTTTCTTCCAAAGAGTAAGCATCTTTTAATTTCATGGCTGCAGTCAACATCTGCAGTGATTTTGGAGCCCCAAAAAATCAAGTCTGACACTGTTTCCACTGTTTTCCCATCTATTTCCCATGAAGTGATGGGACCAGATGCTACGATCTTCGTTTTCGGAACGTTGAGCTTTAAGCCAAACTTTTACTCTCTTCTATCACTTTCATCAAGAGGATTTTTAGTTCCTCTTCACTTTCTGCAATAAGGGTGGTGTCATCTGCATATCTGAGCTTATTGATATTTCTCCTGGCAATCTTGATTCCAGCTTGTGTTTCACCCAGCCCAGCGTTTCTCATGATGTATTCTGCATAGAAGTTAAATAAGCAGGGTGACAATATACAGCCTCGATGTACTCCTTTTCCTACTTGGAACTAGTCTGTTGTTCCATGTCCAGTTCTAACTGTTGCTTCCTGACCTGCCTACAGATTGCTCAAGAGGCAGGTCAGGTGGTCTGGTATTCCCATCTCTTTCAGAATTTTCCACAGTTTATTGTGAGCCACACGGTCAAAGGTTTGGGCATAGTCAATAAAGCAGAAATAGATGTTTTTCTGGAACTCTCTTGCCTTTTCCATGATCCAGCGGATGTTGGCAATTTGATCTCTGGTTCTTCTGCCTTTTCTAAAACCAGCTTGAACATCAGGAAGTTCACGGTTCACGTATTGCTGAAGCCTGGTTTGGAGAATTTTGAGCATTACTCTACCAGTGTGTGAGATGAGTGCAATTGTGCGGTAGTTTGAGCATTCTTTAGCATTGCCATTCTTTGGGACTGGAATGAAAACTGACCTTTTCCAGTCCTGTGGCCACTGCTGAGTTTTCCAAATTTGCTGGCATATTGAGTGCAGCACTTTCACAGCATCATCTTTCAGGATTTGAAATAGCTCTACTGGAATTCTATCACATCCACTAGCTTTGTTCATAGTGATGTTTTCTAAGGCCCAGTTGACATCACATTCCAGGATGTCTGGCTCTAGGTGAGTGATCACACCATTCTGATTATCCGTGTCATGAAGACAGTTCTTCTGTGTATTCTTGCCATCTCTTCTTAATATCTTCTGCTTCTGTTAAGTCCATACCATTTCTGTCCTTTAGTGAGCCCATCTTTGCATGAAATGTTCCCTTCATATCTCTAATTTTCTTGAAGAGATCTCTAGTCTTTCCCATTCTGTTTTTTTTTTTTCCTCTATTTCTTTGCATTGATCGCTGAAGAAGGCTTTCTTATCTCTTCTTGCTATTCTTTGGATCTCTGCATTCAGATTCTTATATCTTTCCTTTTCCCTTTGGCTTTTTGCTTCTCTTCTTCTCACAGCCATTTATAATGTTTCCCCAGACAGCCATTTTGCTTTTTTGCATTTCTTTTCCGTGGGGATGGTGTTGATCCCTGTCTCCTGTATAATGTCACAAACCTCATTCCATAGTTCATCAGACACTCTATCTATCAGATCTAGTCCCTTAAATCTATTTCTCACTTCCACTGTATAATCATAAAGGATTTGATTTAGGTCATACCTGAATGGTCTAGTGGTTTTCCCTACTTTCTTCAATTTAAGTCTGAATTTGGTAATAAGGAGTTCACGATCTGAGCCACACTCAGCTCCTGGTCTTGTTTTTGTTGACTCTGTAGAGCTTCTCCATCTTTGGCTGCAAAGAATATAATCAATCTGATTTCAGTGTTGACCATCTGATGATGTCCATGTGTAGAGTCTTCTCTTGTGTTGTTGGGAGAGGGTGTTTGCTATGACCAGTGCATTTTCTTGGCAAAACTCTATTAGTCTTTGCCCTGCTTCATTCCGTATTCCAAGGCCTAATTTGCCTGTTACTCCAGGTGTTTCTTGACTTCCTACTTTTGCATTCCAGTCCCCTATAATGGAAAAGACATATTTTGTGAGTGTTAGTTCTAAGAGCTCTTGTAGGTCTTCATAGAACTGTTCAACTTCAGCTTCTTCGGCATTACTGGTTGGGGCATAGACTTGGATTACAGTGATACTGAATGGTTTGCCTTGGAAACGAACAGAGATCATTCTGTCGTTCTTGAGATTGCATCCTAGTACTGCATTTTGGATTCTTTTGTTGACCATGATGGCTACTCCATTTCTTCTGAGGGATTCCTGCCCGCATTAGTAGATATAATGGTCATCTGAGTTAAATTCACCCTTTCCAGTCCATTTTAATTCACTGATTCCTAGAATGTCGATGTTCACTTTTGCTATCTCCTGTTTGACCACTTCCAATTTGCCTTGATTCATGGACCTGACATTCCATTTTCCTATGCAATATTGCTCTTTATAGTATCTGACCTTTCTTCTGTCACCAATCACATTCACAGCTGGATATTGTTTTTGCTTTGGCTCCATCCCTTCATTCTTTCTAGAGTTATTTCTCCACTGATCTCCAGTAGCATATTGGGCACCTACTGACCTGGGGAGTACCTCTTTCAGTATCCTATCATTTTGTCATTTCCTACTGTTCATGGGGTTCTCAAGGCAACAATACTGAAGTCGTTTGTCATTCCTTTCTCCAGTGGACCACATTCTGTCAGACCTCTTTGACCCGCCCACCATGACCGGCTCATCTTGGGTTGCCCCATGGGCATGGCTTAGTTTTATTGAGTTAGACAAGGCTGTGGTCCTATTATGATTAGATTAACTATATTTCTATGAGTATGGTTTCAGTGTGTCTGCCTTCTGATGCCCTCTTGCAACACCTACAATCTTATTTGGATTCTCTTACCTTTGGCGTGGGGTATCTCTTCACGGCTGCTCCAGCAAAGCACAGCCACTGCTCCTTACCTTGGTTGAGGGGTATCTCCTCCTGCTGCCCTTCCTGACCTTCTATGTGGGATGGCTCCTCTAGGTCCTCCTGAGCCATCACCAACTCCTGGAGTTCACTTAAACTTATGTCCATCGAGTTGGTGATGCCATCTAGTCATCTCATCCTCGGTTATCCTCTTCTCTTCCTGCCCCCAATCCCTCCCAGCATCACAGTGTTATCCAATGAGTCAACTGTTTACATGAGGTGGCCAAAGTACTGGAGTTTCAGCTTTAGCATCATTTCTTCCAAAGAAATCCCAGGGCTGATCTCCTTTAGAATGGACAGGTTGGATCTCCTTGCAGTCCAGGGGATTCTCAAGAGTCTTCTCCAGCACCACAGTTCAAAAGTATCAATTCTTCGGTGCTCAGCTTTCTTCACAGTCCAACTCTCACATCCATACATGACCACAGGAAAAACCATAGCCTTGACTAGACGGACCTTTGTTGGCAAAGCAATGTCTCTGCTTTTTAATATGCTATCTAGGTTGGTCATAACTTTCCTTCCAAGGAGTAAGCATCTTTTAATTTCATGGTAAGTCCCTCCAAAAACACTGGAAGTGGCTGCTACAGACACAGACACCAAAATGGGTACGAATGCTTTTTTGAAAAAAATAGTAGTCCTAAAGTAATGCTCAAAATTCTCCAAGCCAGGCTTCAGCA
>SJYF01000069.1:224979-240927 GCA_006410515.1 Procapra przewalskii
ATTAACAAAGTCTTAGACAAATAAAACTTACCAAACAGACTTAAAAAGAATAAAAAGCCCAAAGAAAACCTGTATCACTAAAAAAATTAAAATGCTAGTTTAAAATCTTCTCTAGAAAAAATCAGTAGGCCTAGATGATCATAAAGAGTCCCCAACACAAAATTCAAGTGAAGCCCCCGCATCGTGACGAGGCAGCAATATACAGAGTTGGGGGAGGTGGGGGGAGTTTGCACAGGGTCCCCCAGATGGCTAGGGCCGTGGGTGGTGCTCATGTGGCTTGGGCTGGGTGGGAATGTGTCCCTATCACCCCTCAGGCCTCAGTAAGGATTCTGGTCTTGTCCCTGGGAACAAGCGAGACCACAGACACCTTTAAAGAGGATGAGATGCTCAGGTGATGATTTGGTGACTGGTAGGAGAGTGACTGGGCCAGTCAAGGGTGAAGACAGGGGCGGGTCAATCAGAGGACTGGTGCTGACCTGGCCAGAGGTGGCAGTGCAGTGACAGAGGGGCCCAGTGCCCCCTCCCTCCCCTGAAACGTCCACCACCAGGGATGCCAAGGGTCCAAAACCAGGTATGGCTAACGGGAAACGCCGGACCACTAAGGAGCGTCCTCCGGTAGAGGCACGAACACCGAAGATGTCCTCTGCACAGAGTGAACCCACAGGAAGTGTCAGCTGCTGCCCGCTGGTATAGGGCAAGGGGGAGAGGTCTCTCCTGCATAGGGGCAGATCCAGCTACAATCAACCCTGAGCTTAACACAGGGCTGGAAACACAAGAAACTCAACTATGAGAAGACAATCTACTTTCCTTTATGCCTGCTCTGGGCTCAGAATGTGTGATCAGGAATGCATTCCTCTAATATGCATCTGAGTACTCATTCCCCAAAATGACCATTTGCCAGGTGACAAAAATTAAAGCTCAGAGATGTTCAGTGACTTGTCCAAGTGTCTCTAGTGCTAAATAGAGGAGTTGGATGTCTAATGTGTCCAAAGCTCCACCCGTAATATCACATAGGGCACCAAGTTTCTCTCCAGAGAATCAGAACAAACAGGCAGTATAAATAGAGAGAGATAGGGGGAGAGAGATTTATTATAAATAATTAACACATGATTATGGGGGCTTCCCTCATAGCTCAGTTGGTAAAGAATCCACCTGCAATGCGGGAGACCTGAGTTTGATCCCTGGGTTGGGAATATCCCCTGGAGAAGGGAAAGGCTACCCACTCCAGTATTCTGGCCTGGAGAATTCCATGGACTGTAGAGTCCACAGGGTTGCAAACAGTAAGACATGACTGAGTGATTTTCACTTTCACATTCATGATTATGGAGGCTATCAAGTCCAAAATCTGCAGAGTGAAAACTGCTAAAGAACCAAGAAAAAGGTGATGCTCCAATTTCATGGCTACCAAGCAGGAAGAATTCTCTTTTGGGAGGGAGAGTCAGCATTTTGTCCTATTCAGGCCTTCAGCTGAATGCACAAGGCCCATGTGCATCATGGGCAAGGAAACAGCAGCCACTCCAGTATTCTTGCTGGAAAATCTCATGGACAAAGGAGCCTGGAGGGCTACAGTCACAAAAAGTCAGACACGACTAAGCACACACACATGCACACACACGCATGGGCATTACAGAGGGTGTGTGTGTGTGTGTGTGTGTGTGTGCACTAAACAGCATCAGTAGCATCTGACTCTTTGCAACCCCATGGACTGTAGCCTGCCAGACACCTCTGTCCACGGGATTCTCCAGGCAAGATCACTAGACTGGGTTGCCATGCTCTCTTCCAGGGGATCTTCCTGACCCAGGGGTCGAACCCACATCTCATGTCTCCTGCACTGTCAGGCAGGTTCTTTCCCACTAGTGCCACCTGGGAAGCCTTATTACAGAGGTCAGTCTGCTTTAATTTCATCCAAACACACCCTCAACAGAAACACAGAATTGTATTTGACCAAATAGCTAGGTACCTAGACCAAATAACTGTGTCCCAGCCAAGTTGACATAAACTTATCCATCACACATAACTTCTCAAAAACAATCTTGAATGGACATGTGAAGACTTGCTTATTTGTAAAATAGCTAATGTCGTTTGAAAAGCTGCATTTTTTCTCAGAGAACCA
Organism: Procapra przewalskii; assembly: GCA_006410515.1. Lineage (NCBI taxonomy): Eukaryota > Metazoa > Chordata > Mammalia > Artiodactyla > Bovidae > Procapra > Procapra przewalskii. The sequence continues at coordinate 227,093 of SJYF01000069.1, forward strand.
AGTTTTCCAGTCTTACACTTCCTTCCAGGAAACCTTTACCTACTCAGATTCTGAAAAATTTAGAAATCAAATAATAATCACACAAAATCTGGACAGTAGCTTCCTATTGCTCAATCCATGAAGAGAGCTTCTACTCCAGAGGGAAATAAAAAGACAGTTTCCAAGGCCTTTGGCAGCATCAACAAAGAACCTGCTAATTACAAGCTATTCATGCAGTCGACCGAAGGCAGCAGGGTTGTGATAATTGTTAGCTTTCCTTGCCATGCCTGTGACCCCCTTGGAGACAGGGCACCAGTCTCCCTAGGCTGAGGCCTGCTTGATGCTCAGAAGACAGTTCTTGCTCTGAACATCCCAGAAAACTATATTGTTCAATATCCACAGTAAACCAGACTGGCTCTTCTTCTGGGGGATTCTGTGAACTTGGCGAAATCCCTGTTGTTGTTGTTCACTCGGTCATGTCTGACTCTTTGTGATCCCATGGACTGCAGCACGCCAGGCTTCCCTGTCCTTCACTATATCCTGGAGTTTGCTCAAATTCATGTCCATTGAGTCAGTCATGCCACCCAACCATCTCATCCTCTGTCATCCCATTCTCCTTCTGCCTTCAATCTTTCCCAGTCAGAGTCTTTTCTAATGAGTTGGCCCTTCGCATCAGGTGGCCAAAGTATTGGAGCTTCAGCATCAGCTCTTCCAATGAATATTCAGTGTCAATTAGTATTCCTTTAGGATTGACAGAGGTCCCAAAGGGGTCCCTGTGACCAGTGAGAAATACTGCAGAAGAGACAGCATGAATCCCAGAAGGAAAGAGAGTTGTGTCTGCCCATGACCCTTGTAAAGAGACATCTAGGGAGGTGAAACTCAACTGGCATGCTGAGCAAGGTCTTAATCATTTCAGATCATGGATACTGAGCTGTGAATGAAGAGGGCAAACGGGTAGTCTTAAAGGACAGAATCCTCAGTAGGAGCTGGCAGCCCGTGGGAGGAAGCGAGGCAGGCTGTCAGCAAGCAAAGGTCTGTCATTAGGATAATTATTATTATGTCTTAAATATCTAGGAAGTGCCAACCATGTGCCAGCTATTGTCATAGCTCAAATCACAGAATTAGATTCAAGGCCTCCATAAAATCTCCCTATCCAACTGGGCAGGATGAAAGCAGCCCAGGTCCCTGTGCTCCAGGATTGTGTGGGGAGGCAAGGACACACCATTGGAGTAGAACCCAGCCTCACACACCCAGAGAGCTTTCTCTCTCCAGGGACTTAGAAGTTGGTCATGTGGGGCTGTCTCCTTCTCATCTTTGGCCAAGGTCTTCAGATGACTCACATATGGAGGCTTCAAGTTGGCAGCTGGGTGGGGCCATGCCAGCTGCCCAACTCCCTTCAACATCCAGTGGGCAGGGCACAATTCTGGTTGGTCAGATCCTTGCCAGTGGCAGAGGTTTGAGAAACAGCCAGTCCTTATCTGCAAGAACCATCGTTGTGGAGGACGTTTTCCATCTTGATCTACATGTATGCTTGAGTTACAAGTAGAGTTTAAGAAATGACATCGCCTGTGAGAGAAAGTAAGAGTGAAAGTCACTCAGTTGTATCCGACTCTTTGCAATCCACGGACTGCCAGGCCAGAATACGAGAGTCAGTGGCCTTTCCCTTCTTCAGAGGATCTTCCCAATCCAGGGATCAAACCCCAGTTTCCCACATTGCAGGCAGATTCTTTACCAGCTGAGCCACAATGGAAGCCCAAAAATACTGAAATGGGTAGCCTATCCCTTCTCCAGTGGATCTTCCCAACTCAGGAATCGAACCGAGGTCTCCTGCATTGGCCTGTGAGGGGGCCTCAAAAGGCTGAGTGCTGGCCTCCTCACCCCAGCCTCCCTCACTGTGGTCTGCTGCACAGGCTCAAGGGCCCACAGTATCCAGAGACTCTAACAGAGGCTCAGGGTAACCCCCTCCCCAAAAAGAGCTGGCAGCTTGATTGCCAACAGTTTAATGCAGATGATATAGGAAATCTGTAGCTTGGAGGGGATATTAGTTCATTTCCAGCGTTTAGCTATAAAACATAAACTGAGTTATGGTGTAATAGGTTTCAAGCATATTCACACTGGCCTCCATTAAATCGTTTAAGGTTAAGAAATATATGGGATTCTGAGAGCATGTATTCCACTAACCAATTTTACACACTGGCCATTTGTCAAATCTGCAAGTTCAGTTCAGTTCAGTCACTCAGTCGTGTCTGGCTCTTTGTGTTCCCATGGACTGCAGCACTCCAGGCCTCCCTGTCCATCACCAACTCCCCGAGTTTACCCAAACCCACGTCCATTGAGTTGGTGATGCCATCCAACCATCTCATCCTCTGTCATCTCCTTCTCCTTCTGCCTTCAATCTTTCCCAGAATCAGGGTCTTTTCAAATGATTCAGTTCTTCTCATCAGGTGGCCAAAGTATTGGAATTTCAGCTTCAGCATCAGTCCTTCCAGTGAATATTCAGGAATGATTTCCTTTATGATGGACTAGTTGGATCTCCTTGCAGTCCAAGGGACTCTCAAGAGTCTTTTCCAACACCACAGGTCAAAAGTATCAATTCTTTGGCACTCAGCTTTCTCTATAGTCCAACTCTCACATCTATACATGACTACTGGAAAAACCATAGTTTTGACTAGACAGAACTTTGTTGGCAAAGTAATATCTCTGCTTTTTAATATGCTGTCTAGGTTGGTTATAACTTTTCTTCCAAGGAGTAAGTGTCTTTTTAATTTCATGGCTGTAGTCACCATCTGCAGTGATTTTGGAGCCCAAAAAAGTAGTCTGTCACTGTTTCCACAGTTTCCCATTTATTGACAGGACCAGACACCATGATGTTAGTTTTCTGAATGTTGAGTTTTAAGCCAACATTTTCACTTTCCTCTTTCACTTTCATTAAGAGGCTTTTTAGTTCTTCTTCACTTTCTGCCATAAGGGTGATATCATCTGCATATCTGAGGTTACTGATATTTCTCCCAGCAATCTTGATTCCAGCTTGTGCTTCATCCAGCCCAGCATTTCTTGTGATGTACTCCTCATATAAGTTAAATAGGCTGGGTGACAATATACAGCCTTGACGTACTCCTTTCCTGATTTGGAACCAGTCTGTTGTTCCATGTCCAGTTCTAACTGTTGCTTCTTGACCTGCATGCAGATTTCTCAGGAGGCAGGTCAGGTGGTCTGGTATTCCCATCTCTTTAAGAATTTTCAGGGAAGACTGACTGAAAACCACAATCACAGAAAACTAACCAATTTGATCACATGGATCACAGCCTTGTCTAACTCACTGAAACTTCAAGCCATGCCATGTAGGGCGACCCAAGACGGGTGGGTCTGACAAAACATGGTCCACTGGAGAAGGGAATGGCAAACCACTTGAGTATTCTTGCTTTGAGAGCCCCATGAATGGTATGAAAAGGCCAAAAGACAGGACACTGAAAGAGGAACTCCCCAAATCTGTAAGGGCATTCCTAAATCAAGGCAAATGCACACTTTGGAATGATCCTCTTGGTGTCTTGGTCATGGCCCAGTTCATCTGGGGCAGGAAGAGGGGGTCTGGGTGGCCCGTGAGGTGACCATCTCTGCGGGACAGCCATGCTTAGGTGTCTGTCATGCAGTGGCCAAATAGCAAACAAGCCCCATTACAATAAATCATTTTGTTTAATAGACCAAGCAAATCCCTGGGAACGCAACATTAAAATTGCAAATGTATCCCCTGAAAAGCAGAAGGGAAGCAGTTTCCCACAGAAAAGGGAAATGCTTGGAAGCCAGAGAGCAGAAGGGGGCCTGCTCCTCCCAGCCATTCAGCAGCACTCAAGGTGTATGCAGTCTTGGCTGAAGCCCACTTTCCCAATACACACACAGATCTCCCAACACCCACACCACACCGGAAGCAGACCATGCGTTCAGAGTGTCAGAGCTGGGAGGGATCAGGGTCCCAGCACCTAGATTCTCAGACTGATACACTGAGGCTTTAGGATAGGAATGTGGGTTCTCAGCCTTCCTCCCAAGGAAAAAGTCACACCAGGTCCCCCCTCTATGCCCCCACCATTTCCCCTGGAAATCAGTTGGAATGGAGGTTAAGGTGGCTTTGGAAGATATAAAGAGTGATATTCAGGAAGACATTGTTCCCATCCAGGAGTAAGGGGAATTGCCTCCACTTCTCTCCTCCTCCTCCCCACCTCTTCTCCCCTCCTCTCCTCCTCCCTCTGCCCTCCTGTCTCTCCCCCTCTACTTTCTCCTCCTCCTACCTCCCTTTCTCCTGCCATTGGTTGGAAACCACCCACCCCAGCCGGGCACAATAATGACTGTTTGCATGAGTTGTCTCGCAACAAGAAGTCCCAATAAGGAACATGGTGCTGTTGCCAAAAACTAACTGGGAGAATTCAGGAGGGGCCCAAAGAGGAGAGACACCAGCCCTGCCACCTCCCAGAAGCCCTTGCACCGGAATCCTTCTTGGTTGAGAGATGCACATGCCACCAGGAAGGACCCTGAGTCATATCAAATACGGGCCAAGCAAGACAATTAGCAGAGACAACCTGGAAAGTGAACCCCCACTATCATGAGGCTTTGAGCCACATGGCAGAGCAGTTCTCCTGGCTTCTTTACCCTGCTGGTCTGCACCATGGCACCCCTTCCCAGTAAAGTCATTTACTTTACTCACTTCTGAGAGTATGGAACCTCCCATTCTTGGGCCCTGGGAGGGGTTCCCCTTCTGGCAACAATCAAGCCCAAGGACAAGTAAATGACAAGTCCAAGGTAGGGTTGTTTGCCCAGGACAAGACCAGCCCCATCTAGAAGAGGTTCTTCGTTCTGCTGTACAAAGAAGCCAGACAACCTCAGGGCCATTCTAGGCTCCAACTGGCTCTTCACTCTTCACTACCAAAGCAGAAGGACCGAAAAAGAAGATCTTGCCTGAAACACATGGAGCCTTCCTTGCTTTTGTCCGAGGCATCTGCCTCTCCCATCAGGGTGCTCTTTACAAGGAAGACGGGCTAAAAACCAACTGCCAGTACAGCCAGCTTTCACAGGGAGGCGAATGGACCTCTAGGTGCAAGCGCTAACAAAACCTCTGGGTGGCTCCTTTCGTTATGCAAACAGGAAGCCCAGGTGGGGAACGCCCACCCCCGGCCCCCAGGAGACTCAGCGCAGAGACGGTTCTGAACACAGAAGCCTCAGACTCAACAGTTCAAGAACTCAAGCTGAGTGAGGGATTGCCTCATAGAGAAGCCGGGGTGTGTGCGTGTGTCTGTCTGTCTGTCTGTGTGTTTCTGTGAGCTTCTCAGTGTCCCACCCCATCTGGGCTCAGGGTGCTCCTATTCATGACGGAGGACCACCCACACAAAGGGACAGGGACATCTGGCCAGATGTCTCTGCTTCTTTAGGGTGTTGGGACCAAAGAGGCAGGAGGAGGGGGAAGGGGGCATCATTAACAAGAAGACAAGGCCCCTCCCCTCTCTCTTCTAGGAGGAGAATGGGGCCAGAGTTTGTGTTTTGGAAGATGAGCACAGAGCAAGTCTGCTCCTCTCTAAGAGAAGATTGGTTTGCTTTGGGCTCTAGTGGGCAGAGATCCCTAAGGCAAGGCGAGGAGCCCTTTTGGAGTCAAGCCAGAACAGCTTTTGAAGGCTAAGACACCTCCGTATACTCTTTGTTAAAAATTTTAGTGGACAAAAAAAGGGGGAACATACAGAGCAATTCTGACATTTTCCTTCTCAAAACCATTTATCTCCATTGTATAATTTTCCCTGATTGAATCTTGCCCTAATTAATTAGCACTTTTGCAGTAAGCTAAGCAGCTCTTAGCAAAGAACAAAGAAACTGTGTGTGTGTTTCCCTCCCCCTTCCTTGGACCACAGGGGGGATGCAAATTGACTCAACCACTGCTGGACTCCACTTCTAAGAATGGGGAGAAATAGGGATGATTAGGGAGAGGAAAGGGGAGCCTGGTGACCTGGTGAGAACAGGCAGTGAACAGAGAAGCAATGACTTGTCTAATCCTCATTCAGAGGAGGGAGCAAAAATCCAAGGAGAAAAAGGAAACAAAGAACAGATTTCCCACATGGGGACACAAGCACAGAACTCCCACCATGAGTAATGATGCAATCAGACCTCAGAGGCTTCTCAGGTTTCTGTGCAAATGACGAGAAACTTTAAAAAAATGTGGCTGAAACCCAAGCCCCAAATGTCAGTGTAATCTGAGAAGTGTCTGCTGAGAACAGGAGAAAAATGGATCTCTGGGGGCTGTTCCGCCTCTGCTCAGACCAAATAGAGAGATTCACAGTTCAGTGGGGATCCCCACCAGGGAAGGACCCAGGGCAGCTGGAGCAGGGCAGGCTGCAAAATGTTTACTGAGTCACCCTGATCACCATCACCGGGAGGCTAAGGATAGGATGCAGGGGAGCCCTCAAACGTGGGAGGAAAAGCATCACATCTTTGTTTTCACTAACTTTAAGCTGAAATTAGCTTCCATGATGAATATGAGCAACAAACCCAAGCAGGCTTAGCGGTTCTGTGACTGTTGCTCGAAAAGATCTTGGGTATTTTCTCTGACATCACAGGTGTGGCAGACATCTCAGAATATCCTTTACCTTCTCACTACTTTGAAATTATGGTAGTCATTGGAACTTGCTTGTCAGTAGAGCTTGCTGTAAAATGTGTTAATGAAGAAACACATATGCTACTGAATCTCAAACTTGCTTTTTAAGTGTCTTGATAACTATATTTCAATATAATTAGCTTTCTTTATAACCCTATGGCTTTTGTTTAATGCATCTAAACCATTATTTTGAGAAGAGGGGCTATAGGTTTCAGCAAACCACCAAAGGTACTTAAAAACCTCACAGAGTACACGGAGCCCAGCTTACCCTTGCTTTATTCTATCTGCTTGATGTATTTCTCCAAGATAAGAGCAAATGGAACCTCCCCACCTGCATGGGGCAGGGACACAGATCCTGCTCTCCCTAGCCCCGAGGCCAACCCTCCTGCACCTACAGAAGCTTCTGGAATGCAGGACTCACCTGTGGGCCCCTTCTCTCTCCTCCTCTGGGACCATCCACTCTTCTACTCCCCAGGCACCTCTCTGCTTCCCCCAGGGACTCACGTGGACCAGATCCATTCTCAAAGCCAGGAAGTGTGTAGGCTGCACGAGTGGCTAAGGTAGACTGAGGGTCTTGCTAAGGATTCTTAGCCAGAGGGTCCAGGCAAGATCTGATCTCCATCAGCTGGTAATTTCTGTGGACTTAACCCTGACAGCACTGGCAATGGCTAATGAATGTGTGCTGAAGGAATTCATAAGTGAGTATAGGCTAACGAGAGAAAGAGAGAAGGGGTCATCAAAGCTTTTCACCTGCCCTGTGAGAGGTCAGGTTTTCTACAGAAGGAGAGCCTAGGCCCATTCTTTGAGGTTCTGCTAGTGTAATAACCAGCTAGTACAAAAGAGAGAGAGAGAGAAAGCATGCTGAAATCCCTGGTCAGGTCCCATATCGTGGATTTGAAGCATACTGACCAGAGCCTTTGGAACTGGTGGATTTTTAACGATGTTCTATGAGGGGGAGAGGCTAGTCCACATGAACCTTGAGCTCTGCCCTGTTTTCTCTCAGTCATTCCCGCTAGACTGCATGCTTCAGGGTTTAAGACTCTGTTGTGGTGTTTTCTCTGCTCCCCTAGTGGATGCAAGCACCTAGCACACACGAGGAGCTTGGACAATGCAAACGAATGACTGCATGAACTTCTGCCATCTGTGGGTGGGAGCAGATTGCATTTTCAAGTGGCAGCACAGCCTCTCCCAGCCCACATTCTCTTCCCCTAATGTGACCTTGGCACTGAGAAGGTCGAGTCTGTGTTTCCATTGCCTTGAACCTGGGAAGGTCTGTGACTACACGGAGATGAAGCCACATGATTTCCAAGGCTAAGTCATAAAAGGCAATACAACGTCCATCTGGTTCCCTGGGAACCCAGCCACCACACTGTGAGGAGCCCACACCAGCCACTGGGAGAGCCCACGTGCCAAGGCGACCACTAGCAGCCCTAGCCAAGACCCCACCCCTGCATCCCACTCCAAGCACATGAGCCTTCAGATGATTTCAGCCCCAGCCTCCAAATCTTCCTAAGGAGACACCAGACATGCCCTCCCCACTGTATCCTGTTTGGATTCCTGACCCACAGAATCGTGAGTCTTACTGATGGGGGTCATATGCCACTCAGTTTGGGAGGCCTGTGATACAACACGAGTGACTGTCTCAGGTACAGAGGTGGGAGAGATGCCACCCTTACACGAGAACAGCCAGGGCCCCCAGCCTGGAAGGACCGCAACAGAAGGGGAACACAGAGGGGCCTGAGAGGGCAGTACATGGGGTTTTCTGCTGGGATCCACGTGGCCCAATGTCCAGACATGGTGGGTCGGGAGAAGAGAGAAGGAGACACAGGGTCCAGGGTCCTCCGTCTGTGCTCTCCAGGGCAGGCACAGGAACCAGAGCCGAGAGAGCCTGTACAGCTACTAACTGCCACTCCAGAGCCAGAGAGAAGGCTGGGTGCCCGGGCCCAGGTGACACAGCACTCCCATGGATGGAGGGTGCCCAGTGCCCAGAGGACCCCAGAGAGGACCAATGAGGAGCCCAGGTAGGGAGGTCTGCAGACTCCAGAGCCCCAGCAGGTAGCTTTTACCCTCCAAGGACAGTTCCCAGGACCTGGGAGGGTCAGCAGGGGCCCCTTAGACCAGATCAGAGCACTTAGGGAGGGCACTTTGGAGGAGGAAAATGAGAGTCCCTCCTGGCTGGGCTGCCCTGGCCTCTCTGAGCCTCAGGACTTATCAGTAGAGGTAGTGGCAACGCCTTGCCAAGAGTTATGCCAAGTAACTTTTGCAGAATCTGACTAGCACTCCCTTATCTTGCTGAGAACCAGAGAAGTCAGAGAAGGGATGAGAAAATCAGCAGCCCAGCTGGTCCTACCTGAGGGGTAGGAATCTGCCAGGACCTCAGGGTCACAGCCTCATGGGGCAGGCCACCAGCTGGGAAGGCGAGTGTTTACTCAGCAGAGCTCAGGGCCATTAAGGAGAGAGATGACTCCATCCATCTCTCCACCTCCAGAGAGAGCAGCCTGGTGTGTGGTCAGCCAGGCTGTGTGTTCCTAATGAGAGGCACATTTCCACGGGCTCATTCTTGGCCCTCCTGCCGAGGAAGGCGGCGCTACAATCCCACACCCCCTCACACACCCTAGTGCCCTTGGCGCTGTTTCAAGCAAGGCGAATTGCCCCATGTTTCTCCCATCTCAATGCTGTTGCCCACGAAGAGGCATCTGAAAGTGTCATCCAACGACCTCCGTCACCTTATGACATCTTGGGGTGTTCATTTGACTTCATTGTTTTAACATCCCAGCTGCGTGCCTGTGGAAATGCAGTAGTGCTGCCGTCAGGGATGAATCAGAGCCACAGTTCCTGAGCACAGAGCAGAGGGGGGCGCAGAAGCTGACGGGAAGAAGGAGAGAGAACAGGCACACGGAGCAGAAGGCCCTGGGCAGGAAGGGCCATGAGTCCTGAAGGCGCAGGCTGAGGAGCCCCGGGGGAGTCTCCTGGCGTCATCCGCTGCCATTCATGGGCTCCTAGCAATGAAGCACCTCGCTCGCACAGAGCTCACCTGGCCAGCCCCACAGGATTAGCGGGGGCAGAGCGCTGCTCCTGATGTTCACAAGAGCTGCTGGGAGGCAGCAGGGTCAGGGCTGCAGACCCTAGTTCTCTTTCTGAGACTGACTAAACAGATTACAACTTTGATGCCATTGCACTCAGGAAGAGGGAACCAGGTCTTCTCACTGAGATGGATTGTTTTTCAGCTGCTCCGTCGTGTCCAACTCTTTGTGACCCCATGGACTGCAGCACACCAAACTTCCCTGTCCTTTACTACCTCCCAGAGTTTGCTCAAACTTATGTCCATTGAGTCAGTGATGCCATCCAACCATCTCATCCTCTGTCATCCCCTTCTCCTCCTAACCTCAATCTTTCCCAGCATCAGGGTCTTTTCCAATGAGTCAGCTCTTCCCATCAGGTGGCCAGAGTATTGGAGCTTCAGCTTCAGTATCAGCACTTCCAGTGAATATTGATTTCCTTTAGGATTGACTGGTTTGATGTCTTTGCTGCCCAAGGGACTCTCAAGAGTCTTCTCCGGCACCACAATTCAAAAGCATCAATCAAGTTGGATTGAGTGATTTTAGAACACATTTCTCTGAAAGAAAAATTAGCTGGTCCTGGGAGATGTAATAGTGATTTCCACCAGGAGGGAAACACCTGCCAACTCTGCCCTGATGTTCAGATCCTATTAGTCAGCCCCTTCATTCACTCACGCCAGTGAAGGCCTAGCCAACGTCCAAATCAAGGGCCTCCAGGGAAGGTAACATCTTAACTGACTAACCAGCTTGATCCCCTTCAGAGTTTGTCTTTCTTTGCAACATGTATTGGTTTTCTATTGCTGCTTCTGTTGAGGAGTTCTCGGGACTCCCCTCAGTTGACTCACTATAAGGACTCAGAGAACTCTGAAAACCATATGGCTATGCTTTATCACATTGAAAAAAAATGCAGATTAAAATCAACAAAGGAAAAATGTTTTATATAGGACAAGTCCGGGAGAGACCAGTCACAAGCTTCCAGGTGTCCACTCCCAGTGGAGTCACATTCGCAGCAGGTAATTCTCCCAGCTAAGATGTGTGGCCACATGTGTGGAGTCTGGCCATCCAGGGTGTTTGTGGAAGCCGGTCAGACAGGCATGGAGAGCCCACACGGCTGACATTAGCTACTCGGTTTCCAGCCCAGCCCCTTGCCCAAGAAGTCGAACTACATATAGTATTGCCAAGGGTCTAGGCAAAGAAAGACAGACATTTCTCATGGTCACGAGCTGAATTGTGTCCCCTCCCAAATTCATATGTTGAAATTTTAACACCAGTACCTAGAATGTGACTGTGTTGGAAGCTACAGACTTTAAAGATATGATTAGGTTAAGGTGAGTCTGGTAGTGTGAGCCCTAATCCTATATGGCCAGTGTCCTTATAAGAAGAAAAAATTGGGACACACAGAGACCCCAAGAGGACACAGTGAGAAAGCAGCCATCTGTAAGTCGAGGAGAGAGGCCTCAGGAGAAACCAGATTTGCCAACATCCTGATCTTGGACTTCCAGCCTCCAGACAGTGAGATGTTGCCTCTCAGTTGTTCCAGCCATACAACCTTTGGGTGGTTTGCACGGTTATATAAGCCCTAGCAGACTGAGACAGCCTTGAATCGCGTTGTTGACATAAACTGGCTCAAAGTCTCAGCTAGCTCCTCTTAGCAGACAGGACTTTCCAAGATCTCAGAAGTTATCTCCCAGGATCTGGGCAAGTGCAAGTCATGAAGCCCTTTGGAAAGTGCAGGGTTTGGACAACCCGGGACTGCAGAGAAAATTCTTTACCATAAGCTGCCATAACAAATCTCCACAGCTTTAGTGGCTTAAAAAAACTCAAAGTCTTTATCCTGTAATTCTGGAGATCAGACCTCCCCCTGGCCTGGTATCACAGGACTAAAGTCAAGGTATTGGCAAGGCTGGCTCCTTAGTGGAGGCTCCAAGGGAGGATCTAATTCCTGTGATTGTAGGACTGAAGCACTTGTTTTGGGTTTCATTTGGTTTCAGTTTGTTTTGCTAGCTACAACTTCTAGAGACTGCCCATATCCCTTGATTTTTGGCCCCTTCTTCAAACCAGTCTCAAACCCCTATCTTTGAACCAATGACAGCAAGCTGAGTCCTTTTCATATTGTGTCTCTCTGACCTTCCTCCTCTGTCTTCACTTTTTTAAGAACTCACAAGATTAGACTGGACCCACCCGGATAATCCAGAATAATCTCTCCATTGCAAAGTTAACCACATCCACAAAAATCCCTTTGCCATGTGAAGGAACATATTCATCAGTTCAGTTCAGTTCAGTTGCTCAGTCATATCCGACTCTTTGCGACCCCATGAATCGCAGCACACCAGGCCTCCCTGTCCATCACCAACTCCCGGAGTTCACTCAGACTCATGTCCATTGAGTCAGTGATGCCATCCAGCCATCTCATCCTCTGTCGTCCCCTTCTCCTCCTGCCCCCAATCCCTCCCAGCATCAAAGTCTTTTCCAATGAGTCAACTTTTTTCATGGACTCCTGGAATTCAAGTGAGAACTTGTGGGGGAGGGGCATTATTCTGTCTGCCACTCTGTCACCAGTTAATAACAATCCGGGTGAATAGAAGGGGATGCCAGAGGCAGGTACCACACCAGCTATGGTCTCCCTAATGCTTAAGTCTGCAGAAGACTGGCCTGACCCTGCAAGCTCTGCTGAAGATCTAAAGCCCTCAATATTTCAGGAAACTCTAAGGAGTTCTCATTCCTAATCCTCAAGAGCTTTGCCCACCTCCTCCCACTGAAATCTTTTTCTCATCTCTGGGGTTTCTCAATTCTGAGTTTTATAGCTGTCCATGGTCATCACTCTGCAATGATAAATACCAAACTCAGCCCCTTCCCTTGATCTAGACACACCCCAGGGGGCACATTACCACCAAGCGTTTTGTCAGTGTGGGAAAACAGTCAGACCCTCATGACTGTACAGAACCCCTTGCCACAACATAGTGTCTACTCTTGGATTGAAGTCTTTCAACCAGGCCTTGCCAGGCTGAAACTCTTCTCTCCACTCTCTCCCCTGCCTCCACCCCTCAGGAGACAAAGGCAGAGTGAAAGGGCTCCTGCAAAGCCTTCTCTGTCATCTCCCACATGGCCTCCTACGCTCATCCAGGTACTGACTCAGGACACCCGAGTCCTCTTCCACATCTGGCATGGGGGTTGGGGTGGAACAGCTATGGTACACCTGGGTACAAGAAACAAAACAGTGATAATCATAGTTTAAAATGTTTATTGTGTTTACGGCAAGAAGTCTTAAATTGAGTTGTTCGGAGACCCATTCTGTGACTTCAACACATCAGAGCTTTGGGCCATTTGGCCTTTTCCTCGTGAGAACAGAATGGCTTATTATACCCTCACATAACAGAAATCAGGAAGAAAGGCAGACAGTGACAGAAAGAGCCCGTGAGACTCAATGGTTTTGTTGTTATTTAGTCACTAAGTCATGTCCCACTCGTTTGCAACCCATGAACTGTAGGCTGCCAGGCTCCTCTGTCCATGAGATTTCCCAGGCAAGAGTACTGGAGTGGGTTGCCATTTCCTTCTCCAGGGGATCTTCCCAACCCAGGGATCGAACCACATCTCCTGCATTGCAGGCAGATTCTTTACCACTGAGCCATCAGGGAAGCCCTCAATGGCTTTATGAGAGAAGAAAATATTTTCCCAGATGTCCCCAAGTGAGTCCCTCAGGCCTCCTCCTCCAGAACTGAGTTACATGGCCCCCACATCCCCATTACCACTTAAATAGCCCCAGACTGAGGAGTGGGATTATCATGATTGATTTGAACCAACTGTGATGTACTAGCGAAGAGTCGGACACGATTGAGAGACTGAAGTGAACTGAACTGAACTGTGATGTACTCATCAGCCTGGGGGCTCACCATCTCCTAAGCACATTGCCTGAGCTGATACCTGAACAAAACAGGAGTGCTTGTAAAGGAAAAATGGCTGCGGTGCAGCCAGCCAGCATCTGAAATCAAAGACTCAACAGCCATTCACTGAATAAATATGACCTGTGGCATCTCCATGGGTCCTGGATCTCAGGGCTGAAAACACTTTATGAGCAAGATCTAGTGCTGGCCATAGCTTGAGGCCATGCAGAGCAAATACATAGCTGAGGGGCTAGAGAGGGCCACAGAAGACACTCAGAAGTCACCACA
>SJYF01000069.1:245750-263746 GCA_006410515.1 Procapra przewalskii
TTTCTAACAAAGTGAGAATGAAAACCAAGAAAAAAAGAGAAATGAAGGTTCCAACCCAGAGAAAGGTAAAAATGACCCAGGAGAACAGCTGTGCTGCAAGGCTCAGACAGTCACTCTCTCCCCTGTCCTACCTTCCAGGTACCAATTACAGAAATGCTGGAGAATCCATACAAGTTTTGGGAAATCTTGGGGTAAAACACATAATGAAAAAGCTAAAAATGACAACACAATAAGAATAATAAAAGAAGCTATAAGAATAAACATCTCAGCTGAAAGGCATGGCACAAATATGAACCCAACTAAAACTCACGTGGCCTGAGACATTAGGGAGTAGGGGGGACCTCCTCGAGCAGAGCCGTAGAGGGTCCTGACACAATCAGGACGGAGGAGAACCTCAGCCTGCACCCCGGGTGGCAGAGTCAAAGGGAGGCAAAGTCGGGCATTTGTTCTCAGCTTAGAACCCATTTCTGGACCAAAATCAGCCAGAAATGGGGGCTCTGTGTGGTCCTCATCACAGGCTTGGCCCTTCTCTCCACCGACTCAGGCAGACACACTTGCAGTGCCTCCAATTTACCCACCATCACTGCCCGGCCTGGACACTCCTTCTCCATCACATACCTTGTCACCCATGCCTGTCACCTCTCAGACCCGAGCTGTCCTCCACATGACCCAGGAATCAGACTTGAACTCCACGTTCCTCTCCCAGTTTCCATCCGGTCCATCAGTAAATCTGGATGGATCTGTCCTTGGAATGCTGTCTACCCAGATCAACCTCTTATCTGAGTCTGCACTCCATCCTATCCAAGCCCACCCTCATCTCAGGCCTCCAAACACATTTCCACACTTAAACCCTCATCCCTTACAGCCTCCCCACAAAGCAGCAGCCAGAGGGATCCTTCTACAGTGCAGGTCAGACCACCTTCCTCAGAGAAATGACAAAGCCCACAAAGTTAGGGCCTCTAAGCACACCTGCTGTTCTCCCAAGCCTTCATTCCCTCTGGATTGCCTGCTGCTCCTCAAATAAGCCAGGACAGGCTCAGGCCTCAGGTTTTGCACTTGCTTTTCCCAGACATCACTCAACTCAAATACACCCCTCAAGCTTCATTTCCACCTCCCTCAGCTGGAAATGTATCACCCATCCATAAGTAGGCACCAGCTCCAATTGATCCTGATGATTTTCTTTAATGGCATTGATTCTAAGGTTGCTTGAAATTAGTGGATCAAATTCTGTGACAAAATGTGGGAGCATTCACACCTGGGTGTGTCCATCTGGAAAGCCAGGCTCCAGCGCCCCAAGGACCCAGCACCGTCCATTCATTTGAAGAGCTGTTGCGGTGTGTGTGCTCACAGAGGGCCCAGAAAAGCCTCTCTGACAAGCATCCCCCAACCCGGAGGGCACCAGGGATTCCTGAAAATTCACTTTTGTTTGAGCAGAGTCTGGTGGGGAAGATGCTCTGTCTAACCTCCTGGAGACTGAAGGTGCCTGCCAAGTCAGTCTGATCACTGCACCCTGAGTGCCCACGAAGCCTGGGACTCCATGCCTCACCAAGAGACACCCTTGCTTCCAATGCAGCCGCACACACCTTGCTTTCATCAGGCCCTCCACACAGGCATTCTCAGCTGAGAAAGAGCTGCAGCAACCAGAGGGAAGAAAAAGATAAGAGCGCAGGCTACAGGCTCTCACACCTCCCCTGTCCCTCCCCTCCGCGCCGTCCCGCACCCCCCTCCTACGCTGTCTGCTTTGGAGTGTCCTCATTTCCTCCTGGCCCCCCATTTTTGTTCTTCACCCTCTTCTCCTCCTGCTTAATTTCTCAAAATAGAAAAATTTTGAGAAACAAATTACAGACCAATGGTAGTGTCAATTCCCATGAGCTCAGGAAAACATAGAATTTAATTTCAGTCTGAGAGAGCGTATTTATGAAGCATCTTTTCTCCTTCAACGTCCGTCCATAAGAAGCTTCAGATGCCTGAAGAGCCCTGCCCTGGATGGCTGATGCCACCTGGCTTTTCATAAAGCCTCTTCTACTTCCAGGGGTGGCCACAGCCCTCACCCCTGGAAGAGGGGTCACATGGTGCCTTTCCCAGGAGCTCAGGAAGCTCTGAGCTTGAGATGGGAAGAAAGCAGCCCGACAACTTGAAGTCAGAATCCCAATCCAGAACCTTCTTTTCCAGCTCGCTGATGTTGGACCTCCTGCTGGGAGTTTTGACAAAGTGTATGACATTCATTCATTTGCTATTTACCAAGCCTTGCCCCACTTCAGCCACTGGGGACACAAAGTCCCCATCCTGGGCAGCTCACCTGCCCCTGGGGTGACAGAAGAAAAACAAGCTACCAAATAAATGTATGTTAGTTGCACCAAAATGTCAAGAAGAGAAATCAAGCAGAGTAAGAGAGGGGTGGGAACTACCTTGGAGAGCTTAAGTCAGAGAGGACCCTCCGTCACATAAACATGAGTGGGAAAGACGCACAGGAGGTCTGGGCGCCGGTCTCTCCAGCAGTGGGAGCCACACACGCCAACGCCCTGGCAGGAGTGTCCTTGGGATGTTCAGGAAACCGCACATGGGGCAAAGGCAGGCATGAGCCAGGGCCTGGGGACCTTCTGAGAGAGATGGGAGCCCCTGGAGGCTTGGAGCAGAGGGAGACGGGGTCTGAATGGCATCTGGGCTGGAGGAAGAGGATGGGGGGCAGCCCACCCTCCCTTTGGACTCCTTCGTCAGTGCACTGGCTTCCGTCCTTCCCCAGCTTCCACGAAGCCAGTGTCCACACAGTCAGGAGACTGCCCTAACCCTGGGGAGGAGGACTTAAACAATAACAGCCATTGGGGGAAGCTGCATAACGGCCCCAGTCCCCAGAACCTGAGAGCATTACCTTCTGTGGACAAAGGGAGCATGTCGATGTGGTAAAGCTGGGATCGAGATGGGAAAATTATTCCGATTATGGAGGTAGCCTGGTGTAACCGCAGCATCCCTATCAGAGGGACACAGGAGGAGTCAGAGGGAAGGTGACGTGCTGACAGAAGCAGACGTCAGGGTGATGAGCTGTGAAGATGGGGGAAAGGCTGCAAGCTCAGGGCTGCCTGAGCCTCCTGAGTGGAAGGGCGAGGAAAGGGATTCTGCCCTGGAGCCTCCAGAAGGACCAGAAGAGAGCATGGGGGCTCCCCACAGAGACTCGACCCAGAACCCCTCCCTTGGAGCTTCCAGAAGTAGACACAGGGGATCAGGGTACCGAAGCCTGCCCTGACTGTCCCAGGCCTGAAGCTCCCGGCAGGCCTGCTTTCAGAACAATGGTCCCCCAGGGGT
This sequence comes from Procapra przewalskii, assembly GCA_006410515.1. Taxonomy (NCBI): domain Eukaryota; kingdom Metazoa; phylum Chordata; class Mammalia; order Artiodactyla; family Bovidae; genus Procapra; species Procapra przewalskii. The sequence continues at coordinate 249,051 of SJYF01000069.1, forward strand.
GAAGAACGGCTCCGTGAAGCAGTGCTGGGGCAGCACCCTGCAGAGCCNNNNAGCCTCCGCAGACCTCCCAGTGTCTCTGCAATTCACCTGGGCAGTCAGGAAACCTCAGGAACAGGACCTTTCCTACAAGGAACTGACAGACAGTAGGTGTCCAGGAAATGTCTGTCAACAGCAACCAGCGGTCTCCCTGCCCTTAAGGAACAAGCCAAGCACTCCTGGGGCTTTCTCCTTTCCATCACCGCCTCCCTGCTCCAGAGATGGACTGAGGTGAGCTCCCCTTGGGAGAAATCCACCCAGTTCACTGCTGGTCCTGAGGGGCTGGCACCAAAGGCAGGGAATTCCACCCAGCTGTTCAGAGGATCAGTGCCCAAGCAGAGGGCATCCTGCTTCTGGCAAAGGCCAGGCTGTGCATCCCCCAGCCCCACCTTCCAGCTTGCCCTCTGGCACACTCAGCCCATGTCAGACACACACAGGGCCAGTGAGTACCGGCGCTCCATCCAGTCACGGCTCTGAAAGTGCTCAGGGGGGCGAGAAGGGCCCACACTGCCCCGGGGGCCCACGCACACCTTTTCTCCCTGCCTGGTGTCAGCCTCTGCTGGCATCTTGGGTCCTGCTCCGGCCCCACACCCGCTCAGTCACCAGTTTCTGGAATGCAGTCTTCCCGTTTCTCAGTCTCTCCAGTCCTCTCCCCCACCCACCACTGTTCTGACTCTGGCTCCAAGCACAGGGCACCTCCTCCAGTTCTCCCAAACCCCAGTGCTGACCCACCCAGTCCTCGTGCATGTCTGCCCTTGGCCCCTGCTGGGACCCCAGGAGAAGGGCCGAGTCTTTAAGTCCCCAGAGTCTAACCCACCTGCCTCTGGTCTTTGTGTCCCCTCTGTCCCTAGCATCACCGCCTCCTGCAAGCACCTGCTCCCGAGGTCCTCCCTGACCTGAGGATGCACCCACAGCTGGGTCCAATGGCATCGGGGTTCCTGCTCCCAGGGCTGGTGCACCCTTGCCCTTTCCACCAGGTAGTCACTGCCTGCACTCTGCTGTCCTTGACTGATGTCTGACCAGGCACCTTCTGGGGTAGGAACATGTCTTCCACCTGGGCCACCTTGCCCCCAACACAGAACAGCTGCATCCTCATAGCACGAGCTCAAGACCTGTCCCCAAGCCAGTCCCATGCCAACCATGGAGGAGAGTGTCCACACCAAGAACATGGGGTGGGCTTGCCCTGAGGGCCTGGTGCCCCTTGCATCCTCCCCCCAACCCACACTCACAGGCACTCTCAGATCCACAGGCACACACTCACACACACTCACAGGCGCACACACACACTCACGCTCTCGCACTGTGGAACCCCTGACAACTGCAGCTGGGATTGCCAAAGCACTGCCGGAAGGTGGCCAAGTGGAACTGGATGCTCCCGGCCTTCATCAGAGCAACTCTCACGACCTCACGCCAGCAACTCTGCTCCCTAAGGCGTGGTGCAGTCCGCTCCCATAGCTCACCTTTTGTACACACCTGTCCAGACCTTTTTAAAGTGTTAAATCCCTACTTGCCACATTTTCACAGCTTAGGGTGGAATAAAGGGTGGCTTTGTGCCATATAGGCTCCACGGTGGGTGCTGCAGATTTCACCTCGCCTTCTCACTTCTCAGCTTACAAACTGGGCAGCAGCGTCAGCACCGCAGAAGGTACTGCTCTCGGGCTAGCACTGGTGCAGCCCCCCACGGTGCCCACAAGTGTGTCATGGTGGAAGAATCAGCACCTCGGAGGGGAGAGCCCGGGCCCCCATCCCCTGGCTCTCTCTAGCTCTCACCAGGTTGAACTTTCCTGCTCTCAGTCGGCCTGAGCCACCACAAGCCAGCCCAGATTAAAGGGGAGGTGATGATGGCGGCCACCCCAAGGGCAGGCTTCCAAAAACGCAAATGGGGGGACTTCGCTGGTGGCGCAGTTGATAAGAGCCTGCCTGCCAATGCAGGGGACACGGGTTCAACCCCTGGTCCTGGAATACCCCACATGCCTCGGAGGAACTAAATCCATGTTCCGCAACTACTGAGCCCGTGTCCTGGAGCCTGTGAGCCACAACTGCTGATGCCCGCATACTCCAGGGCCCTCAGACCACAGCTACTGAGCCCCTGTGCTGCAACTACTGGGGCCCAGGTGCCTAGACCCTGTGCTCTGCAACAAGAGAGGCCGCCACAATGAGAAACCCAAGCACCCCAGCTAGAGTAGCCCCCACTCAGCAACTAGAGAAAGCCCATATGCAGCAACAAAGACCCATTGCAGCCAAGAATAATCATAAATAAACTACTTTTAAAAGGCAAATGGGATGAAGAAGCACATCCCAAGGGAGCCCGCCTCTCAGGAGATGCTGGCACAGCTTCATCTCAGACAAGTCTTCAGGCCTGACAGCTTCGCTCCAGCACCAGGGCCCCTGGGAGCCATGAACGCTGTGCCCAGAACACTCTCTGGTCTGCTCCAGGTGAGGCTCCCATTTTGTTCCCATCATCTCCCTGGGCCAGGGCGCTTGGCCCTACCACATAGCCAACTCCCATACTCCAGGAGTTGTCTCAGAGCCTCACGGGGCCTTTGCCCCACGACCTAGGGGACACGTGACAGTGTGGAGCCTCCCCTCACAGGAGCTTCTAGAAGGAGGAGTGCAGGACAGAAAGGTCTGGATGCCTCGGCAAACAGTTCAACAGCCAACAGAGGGCCACGCACTGTGCTGGCTCCAAAGCGCTCACAGCCTTTTGAAGCCTTCCTGGCCCCTTGGTGGATCTTCCCATCCTGCTTAGCTGTGTCCCAGCTCCACTCTGTGTGTGTGTGTGTGAGCACACATGTGTGTGTGTGTGCACATGCGTGTGCGTGCATGTGTGTGTCTGTGTGTGTGTGCATGTGTCTGTGTGTGTGTACACGTTCATGCACACAGTCCGTCATCCTTGCTGGGCAGTGACTTGATCCCAGGCCCTCCATCAAACCCAGCACACCCCTCCGTGTGTGGCCCAGAGCACCCAGGCGCCCAGCAGCAGCAGGACAGCCTGCTGGGGTCCTTGCCTAGTGCTTCCTGCAGGGCACCTCCCTTCAGCCAGGCCCTGACAAGGCGATGCCCTGGTTTCTACCTTGAAGACGAGGAGACTGAAGCACAGAGACTCCGGTAGCTGCCAAAGTTCCAGGCCAAGGGGCCAAGGGTGCAGCCCTAACCTGCCTTTACCTGACTACAGAACGACCCACTTTACTGAACATCACAGAACCCTCCGGTCCCTCGAGGGCTTCTCCTTCCCCCAGACACTCCTTAACCCTAAATTGTTTCTTTCTATTCCCTTTCTTCTTTAAATAAATGTATTGAGGAAAAGACTAGAAAGATATATTTACAAATTATAAACAAAAGATTCCTCTTTGGGTTGTAAGACTCTGACTTGGGCTTTTTGGGTTTTTTTTTTATTATTTGGCTGCACTGGGTCTTCGTAGTTTTGCACTGGCTTTGTCTAGCAGTGGCAAGCAAGGGCTACTATTCATTGCGAAACATAGGCTTCTCATTGCCATGGCTCCTCTTGTCGTGGAGCACAGGCTCTAGGCTCATGGGCTTCAGAAGCTGCAGCTCACAGGCTTAGTTGCTCCTCAGCATGTGGAACCTCCCCAAACCAAGGATCAAACCCGTGTCCCCTGCATTGGCAGGAGGATTCTTATCTACTGCGTCCCCAGGGAAGCCCCCCCTGACTTGTGTTTTTAAAATAAACTTAGATCCTTTAAAGCTGGCTATGACTAACCCAAAAAGAAGAAAAGTCTCCTTTTTCTACCTGCTTCCCCTACCATGACAAAAGCATGGTAGAAAATGCCTATGATGGCCAAGGTGCTCTGCAGTGTACGAAATAAATTATGCAGTGGGCTGGATTGATTGCAAGGCCCTTCGCTCCTTCCTTCTGCCCTGAAAATGCATTCTGTAGAGTCTGCTTTATTAAAGTAATCAAAATTTATTCAAATTCATTAGCCAGTTGCTCTCAAAATGTCAGAGACCAGTTTTCCAATTCCAGCCATTTCTTCTGGCCCTCTGGGGCCTGGTACGGCTGCTGAGCACCCATCTGAGCATCTGAGCACCTGAGCAGGACACACGAGGCCTGTGGCCCACGCAGGCCACACCGCTGTCTCTGACCAAGGTCTTCCCTCTCCTTCTCTGTCTCTGGAAGGTGAGACAGCAGACACTGGGCAGCGGTTCACAGGGTAGCAGGCAGTAGGACAGTGTGTGCCCCTCACCCAGATTAAGCACGATTTTGGCTAGGCTGCAGATGTTCATCTTGGTGCATGCCCCAAGGGTCACAGAGACCAGTGTTTCCTAGCACATTGCCCAGCACATACAAGGGCTCCCCAAATGTCTTTGAATTTTCTTGATACTTACAAGGGCTCAATCTGACTCACACCACTCCTGGACAAGGACATGGCCCAGCTGCTCTTCATCAGTGAAGATGCATGCAACAGGAGGCCCAGGTGATGGGACCCACTCTGCACCAGCCACATACAAACATCACCATACTTAACGCTCACAGCAACACTCAACCCAGAGGACACTTGTGCTGCCAGACAGAACCGCATTGCCACTTACTGGCTCTTGGTCAGCTTAAACCTAATTTATTATGCCTCAGTTTCCTCAACTGTGCAATGGGACACACAGACAGCCATCTATCGGGATATGCTTGTTTTGAGCAATAGATCAGTTCATGTGTGGGGCACACAGTAAGCGGTCAACATGCTGAGAATCGTAGTCGTGGTGACAGGTTAAGCATGGTAATGAGGAGAGTCGTGATGAGGGTGATGGTGCTCGTCATGGTGATGATGGTGACTGTGATGAGGGTAGTGACGGTAGCGATGATGGGGACAGCAATGGCACTAATGACGATCATGACAATGGTGATGGTGACGATAGTGAGGGGAGAGACAATGATGAGGGTAATGATTATCGTGATGAAAATGGGGTGATGACGATAGTCACGATGGTGATGCTGGTAGTGACGGCAATGCTGATGACAGGGATAATGGTAATGGTGAAAGGGAGGTCGCTCAGTTGTGTTCGACTCTTTGCGACCCCATGGACTGCAGCCTAAGAGGCGCCTCTGCCCATGGGATTTTCCAGGCAAGAGTGCCGGAGTGGGCTGCCATTTCCTTCTCCAGATCTTCCTGACCCAGGGATGGAACCCAGGTCTCCCACATTGCAGGCGGACGCTTCACCGTCTGAGCCACCGGGGAATGTGATGGTGCTTCTGGCGGTAGTGGTGGTTCTCGTAACGGTGATGAGGATGGCAGTGGCGACGGTGATGGTAACGATGATGGTGTCGCTACTGATGGTGACGATAGTGGTCATGATGGTAATGATGAGGATGGGGTTGGCCATGAAGATGGTGGTGATGATGATGATGATGATGGTAATAATGATAGTGGCGATGCTGATGGTGACGGTGCTAGTGATGATGAGAATGATAATTACGGTGATAATAATGGGGTGAGGAGGGTGGCGGCGGTCCTGAGGATGTGGTAATGATGCAAGCGTTGGTGATGGTGATGACGAAAGTGATGGGGAGGGGGGTGGCGGTGATGACAGTGATAACGATGGTGATGATGACGGCAGTGATGGTGACTGTGCTGTGATGATGGTGCTGGGGATGGGAGCAACGATGGTGATGATGGGAATGATGACAGGAGTGGTAATAATGATGATAGTGAGGGTGATTGTAGATCATATTACTTGGACTTCACTAGAGTCCAGAGACTTTACGACATTTAAATCAAGTTCTTAGAGCTTGTAAAAAGATGAAAATCTGGCTGAGTCCAATGTCAGTGCTCTTTCCAAACAGCCCACCACCTTTTCCTGATGTTCAATTCTCAGATCACTTTTCATATCTATTTTTCCTTCAGCAGCTCAACATAAGTCCTCCACCATCCATCACAATTTCATTCACTCTTTCTTTTTCCAAGTATCTTTGCATCTGATCTACCTCACTCAGCCACAGAATAACGAGCTGCTGCCACAAGGAGCATCAGCGTGTGAATAGCTGAACCTCCTCGCATTCTGAACATCTGGTCCCTCAGCACTCTGAGGAGTTAATGAAATATGCTGAGACTGGGCACTACAAATTGGGATTGAGAGGCCCCACCCTCCCTTCCCTTTCAATTTCGTTTCTGAGAATTTAGTTCTCCAACATCAATTTCTGTTTGTAATAAGTATTTAAGCACTTTGCCTGCCAGACATGCATCATGGGAATGCTCTTTGCTGACAGCCCCAGAGCCTCTGGCCACCCACCCAGATACATGGGGCCCCACCAAGGAAGATTCTCCCAGCAAAATATTCCCCCAGGAGGGCTCAGCTGGGACACGTCCAGTGTCCTTTATTCCCATGGCTGCTGCGAGACTCCTTCCTTTGGCTTGCCTTCAGTGTCCAATCAAAGACTTTATCCCACCTTGCTGAAATTGCTGCCACAGCCTCCAGCCATTCTCCACCCCCTCACTATGTCAGATTCAAATCTGACCTTATCATGCCCAGCTTGAACTCCTACAGTGCCCCCCTCTGTCTGAAATATTGGGCTTCCCAGGTGGCTCAGATGGTAAAGAATTTATGTGCAATGCAGGAGACCTGGGTTTGATCCCTGGGTTGGGAAGATATCCTAGAGGTCTTCCCAGTATTCTTGAGAAGATAATGGCTACACATTCCAGCATTCTTGCTATTTCTGCCTGGAGAATTCCATGGACAGAGGAGCCTTGCAGGCTACAGTCCATGGGATCACAAAGAGTTGGACACAACTGAAGCGACTAACGTAGTCTTCGTGAAACACACCTGTGATGTCCTGAATCTTTGGGAGATGCACTGGGGTGTCACAAGTTTCCAAAAAGCAGAGTCCGTGGGCTGACAGTAGTGGGATGTTTAATGGGGTGACACAGGAAACATCTGCCTCCATTTCCATTAGCAGATTTCTAGTCCCTGCAGCATTCTAATCAATAGCCCTTTGTTCTGGACAGAGGAGCCAAAAGGACCCTCTTATCAGAGCCACATGACCCCAGAACAACCTATATGAAGTTCAGACCACCAGGCTCAGAGGCCAGGGCTGCATTCATCCACAGACAAAACAGGGGTCCCTTCCATCATGAGCAGGAGGTGGGCAGCCCACCTTTGAGAATGCACACAGCCACCCTTGCTCTGTCTGGCTGTGGAGCACCCACCACATGGGCAGCAGGTGGAGCGTGCTGTGCTGGGAGCAATAGAGCCCAGCCAGCATAGAGAAGTATTTGGGGTGCTTCTACAGACTGACAGAGGAACATAGAGGCTCCTGTCTTAGGCAGATGCTCTGGACCCAAGCTGACAGCTGAGTCAGCAGAAGCTCGGGAGTTCTCCGTTCTCACCATCCCCTCAGAGACAGGGAGGCCTGCAAACACAGTGAGGCTTGGGAAGGACAGGCATTCCTGAAAGAGCCAGACCTCTCCATGCCCCAGGATGCGGGTCTCCTAAGAGAAGTGCTGTGGGTCTGACCCTCCCCACCGAGCAGGAAAAGGAAGGCAGCCCACCCCCAGAAGGCAGTGGGGCCTCAATCCCAGCTCCCCAGCAAGTAAAAGGGGAGGGTGGAAGCCCTGGCACCAGTCCCTGGTCTGTGGGTCAAACCAAAGTGGCAAGTGGAGGAGCCAGCCAGCCACACAGGGCATGTGATGGAGTTAACAGTCCCTCACTCCCTCTTCCCTGCCAGGCGTGAGCTGGGAAGGTGGCACAGGTCAGCTCTGAACCATTAAGAAACAGATTTTGCACAAGGCACCCACTTCTGAATTCATGAACAAGTACGTTCGGGGTTGCTTACAAGGCAGAGTGTTAAACAACCTAGCACTCAGAGCTCAGAGAAATGCTCACCCAGAATCCTAAAGAGAAGCCCCATCAGGCAGTGGCCTTGCGGACTGAGGAAGGAACACTGGTCCGGCTGCCTCATCTACCCTGGAGACTGCCCATCACCATTGCTGTCACTGAGGGAGGTGTGTTATCTGCCCCATTTTACAGATGAGAACACTGAGGCCAAGAGAGTTTAAGAAACTTGACCAAGGAACCAGAACCCAGGCTTGAATCAGGAACAGCTGGTGGTGGGGGGTGAGGAGCTGGGTCTGCTTTATTGGCCCCATGGCTAGGACTCCTTCCTGCCTAGACTGTAAGACTGCAGGCTGTAGGCGACCTGACAGGGCTGCTGCATGGACTAGCATGGAAGTGTGCACAGCAGCCCACAGCGAGTGCTCAGCGAGGACTCCCAGCCCAGGCACTGGGGGTAGGGTAGCTGACTGAACAAATCAAGTCTTTGTTTGTCTGCTGTTTCCACTCCTGTGCAGGGAGGCTCAAAAATGCCAACAAGCACATGAACATAAGCTGAGTAAGCTAGAAACAAGTACAGCAGAGAAAAACACACAGGGTGGGCAATAGGGAGTGTGGGCGACAGGGAGTGTGGGGGACAGGAAGTGTGAGCAACTGCACAGTTGGGAGGCAGAGAAAGCCCCTGGCACCCCTGAGACTTGAAGGAAGCAGGAAGCAAGCGTGTGGACACCCTGGTGCAGGGACACCTGTGCAGAGGCCCTGGGACATGGAGAACAGGGCGCCCAAGCGGCCAGGCAGGCCTGCAGCTGGCAGTGGGCTCTGGAGGAGCCTGTAGGGCTGCGTTCACCTGTTTGAGGGCCTTGGGTCTGGCTCTAGAAATGGGAGCAGAGGAGGGCTCCAATGTTACTCGGGTGTGGCAGCATCGCTCCCGCTGCTGTGCCAGGTTCAGCTGGCAGGGAGCATAGTGAAAGCAGCACAGCCAGCTGGGCGTCACCTCGACCGCAGTGGCCGGGCGTGGGCCAGGGCGAACAGGGGCAGTGGGAGGAGAGGCCTGATTCTGGATCTATTTGTTGACGTGGGAAATCAGAGAAGAGGGGGCAAGGTGACTCGAGACTTCTGATCTGAGCTGTTAGAAAGATGGAATCGGTTCTCTCTGATCCACTGCTGACACCTAAGAGGTCCTGTCTCTTCTCCCCGGACACTGTCCCAGGGGTCATATGCATGTGCAGGGGGCCCTGGCTGGACACTATGAGCTAGGCCAGCCCAGAGCCACTGCATCCATCTTGTGAGGCATGACTCAGACAGGTGTATTACCCTCCCCTAACCCCAGAGCTCCCCTGGCCTTGGAAGCAGGAAAACCACATTTGCATCTGAGCCTCCCATTCTGGGCAGCTGGTCAGGTGAGTTCTGAAGAACCTGCACGGTATTATTTTTCTTGCCAGCCCTACCTTGCCCATTTTGTTGTCTTACCTGAGATGATGCTTTGCAGACCCATGTTCTGTCTGGTAGAACCAGGGACTGATGGAGTCTGAGGGCCATAGCTGAGAGAATGCTGGCAAACCCTTACCTCTACTGAAAATCCTACAAGACTGTTAGTGTTCTGCACTTTTCCATAATCAGCTTAGCACTCTACAGCCAGGTCAGGGCAGCTGAAACCTCTGGCAATCGGCTGTGTGCAGAGATAAAAGGCAAATGGTCTCTCCCATGTCTCACTCCCTGGATGAAGGAAAAGTGCAGGTCTTAACCAGCAGTTGCTTCGGTGCCCAAGGAGTTCTCAGGGGCTCAGCCTTACATCCTGAACCTCCACGGGCACAGAAACCACACCCAGTCCCTCTGGGGTGGGAGCAGTGTGGACACGGGCCAAGAGCTGGTCAAGGGGGCCACTGTCAGGCCTCGGATGGGGATGGCTTTCCTCAAATGTTCATCCAAGACTGATTTCCAGTCCCTCCTCAATGCCCCTCCTTTGACCCTAGAGAATTGCAAAGGTTTTGCATCAATAACAAATGGTCAGCTTTCAGCCTCCTCTGGTCTGCAAAGCCACTAGCCCTTTCTCTGTCGGTATGCAGGCTTCCAAAGTGTTCCAAACTTCTCTTGTCTAATGGCACATTCCTCCTGGCCTCTTCTTGTTCTTGGGAATTTGGGCTTTTTCACTCATTTGCTGTCTTTAAATGAAATTTTGATAGGGGACAGAACACTGCTCGTGTTCCATTTTCCTTGCTCGAAAAGAAGCCCCTCCCTGCCCTTGAGAAAGGTTTCCTTTAGTTTTTAGGTTTTAATTGCTGTGCTGATCCGTTCAGCACACAGAGGTGTTATAGCCCTCAAGTCAGGTTGGGGGGTGCGATTCAGAAGGACACACAGCCTGGGGGAGGGATGGCACAGATGGGCACCTGGAGGTGCCCAGACACTGGGCCAGGACAGGGCAGCTCCAGTGCCGTCTGTCCAGGCACACTCCCCATCAAGCCCAGCCACACAGACCCCCAGGCTTGATCACCCCCAAAGGCTCTGCCTTTGGGATGTGAGCCTCACCTTCTCTGCTCATCCATCCTCTCCCCAGGCCCTACAATCGCGAAGCTCTGCTTCGTGCGGTCATCCTGCCTCCAGCCTCTGTACCTGCTGCTCCGCTGTCCCCTACCCCTGGCTGCCCTCTTTCTTTCAGGTCTGGCTCTGCCCTGCACACCTGAACATCCTCCTATCTGCCTCCACAGGCCCTTGTGCTTCATTCTGCCCAACTACGGATCCCCATGTGGTCTTTGCCCCCTCCACCAGAGGGTGAGGCATGAATGCTCATGTTGAGCACAAGAGACTGCAGGACAGTGGGAGCCAGAGGCCAAGCCAGCAGGCAGATGAGGGTTGGACGTGCCTCCAGAAAAGCCAGCCCCCAGCCTGTTCCCCACTCAGGCCTCTGTAACAGAGGAGTGGGAGGTCTGCCAGCCCCAACACATGGCAGCCCCCAGTCATTGGGGCATGAGCTCTTCCCTTGGAAAGCCCACCCTGTACTCAGTGCTTAGTGAGCTGCTTTCATTAGAGGTAGCTCAGCTGTTATAGAACCTGCCTGACCATGAAGGAGAGACAAGAGACAAGCGCGCGGTTTCTGGGTCAGGAAGATCCCCTGGAGGAGGAAATGGCAACTTACTCCAGTATTCTTGCCTGGAGAATTTCATGGACAGAGGAGCCTGGCAGGCTACAGTCCATGGGGTCGCAGAGAGTCAGACACGACTGAGTGCACACTTGGGCAGTTTTCCCCATTTTCGCTTTAAGACTCAGCAAGGTGGCACTGCTGTTTTACTAAAATAACTTGTCCCCATCATGTGTCCCAGCTCCAGGCCCTGCTGGGGCAGAGGCTTGGCCCACTCTGGGCATCTCCATAAAGGCAAAGCTTGAGCCCCAGACAGAGGAGCCCCTGGCCTGGAGGCACATGCAGAGCAACCCCAGTGAGAACAGTGAGGGAAGGTGGCTACTTCTGTCCTCGTCCGAGATGAAGGGTCCAGAGCCACAGAGGGGGACAGGGGCTGTGCAGAGCCTCCATTCGCTCTGCTGCCTGGACTCCCCCCAAGCAAGAGCAGGAAAGGTTTGTGCCAGCTCACCCTCTCAGAGAGGAAAGCTGAGGCTGGTCCTGGCAGTCCAGGCCTGGGCTTCTGCTGTCTGGCTCGCAACCCCGCTATTGCCGTCTCTGACCATGCCTCCCTTCTGCTCCTGTGAACATCCATCACTCCCTTGCCCTCTCTGCCCTTTGCTGTCTTCCCCTGGTTTCCACACTGAGCTTTCTCTGGTTTTCACAGTGATGTCTGGTCCAGGGGCCTGTGTTATGTGCTGCGTCCCAGGGAGTCCTGGAGGTCCACAGACTCACTGCCCAGGGCAGCCCTGGAGGCCAGGGTGGCCTGCGTGCCCAGATGAGCAGGGTCTGCTTTTCTAGCTGCAGAGGCGCTGGCCTTGGGCTTGGCTGCCATTCTCTCTCATGGCAGCCTCTGCTGCTCCCCTTTTCCGCCTACCCCCAATTTACCCACTGCCCTCCTGCCTCCTCTCCCACTGTCTTCTAAGCCAGCAGAATGTTCCTGCCTTCTTCCTTTGGAAGGAAAAAAAAAGTATGTGTAGGCGAGAAAGCCAGCTCCTCCAGACAGCCCAGGCAAGATGCCTAGGCTGCCTGTCAAAATTGATTTTGAAAGATAATTCTATTTTGAGCGAAAGAATAATGAAAAGACGTCCCCAGATGGCCTGGAAATAACCCGATTCCCATCAGGCTGGGTGCCAGGTCTTGCACTGTGCCCCCTCAGCCGCCCCCGCACTGCCCTGTCCGGGTGGCTTTGGTGCCCCTGCCCCATCATTCCCTGGCATCCTCCCAGAGCCTGCTCCCACACCTCTCTTCTCTGCAATGGTGAGGAACGAGGGGGCCAGTTATAACCATGGGCCTCTGTGCTGGGGGCGTGCAACACAGGGTCTCACCATAGGGCCTGGCACCTTCAGCTGGCGCCTCCTGAGTGTCTGAGCAGCCTTGCACCAGACACAGCAACGGGAGAAACGAGAATTTTCTGTCACATCAACCAGGCTTGCTGGGTTATTTGAGGACGAAAGTGACAAAGCTAGCGGCGGGGAAGGCCTGGAACCTAGTCTGTGCTTGTGCTGACGCTTCCAGGCAATGCCAAGGGCCTGGAGGGCAGCAGGCACCCCGCCCCTTGCTCCGTGGCAACCCATCTGAGCTCACCCCCACCTTGGTGGCCAGCACCCACCAGGGAGGAAAGGGTCATCCTCTTTCATCCAACACATAAGGGACCCTTACTGAAGGCCAAGGGTTTGCCTTCACCCCGCAGAGGGTCTTCATGCAGGAGCCCAGTGTCCGTCCTCCCCTCTTGGGTCCCCTATCCCTGCCCAGTGGCACCTGATGAGGGCTCAGTGGTCACTCCCCTACCTCTCATTGCCACGGTCTGCCCATCGTCCCCCCAGGACTCTGCCAGGAGCGTCACATGCAGGGTGTGGGAACACTAGGAAATAGGAGAGGCACAGATGGACGCAGGAAGGAGGGATGTCAGGGAGAGCAGGGAGGGGAGCCTGAGAGTCGCAGGGTGCAGGCGGCCCACACCTGCCTGCCCGGCCCTTCTCTGTGTACTTTTCTGCATCACTCTCACCGCCCTCCAGTACCCCACATGACGGATGGCATTGATTTTGCTTCTTTCTGCCTCCCTCTAAGGACTCTCAGCTCCTGAAGGAGAGGGAGTCTTTCTCTTCTGTTCACTGCCAGGGCCCAGAACAAGGACACCTTGGGTGCCAGCATGGCCTGGTAGGGCCGGGGCTGGATGCCCACATGGCCTGGTGGGAGCCGGGGCTGGTGAAGGCCAGGTTCCACTCGTGGCAAGGAGCCCCAGCTCTTTGTCAGACTTTATCCTGGACACGTCCACACAGATACCCCATGTGCATTCTCAGAAGAAGGTGCTCTTCTTCCAGTCTTTAGATCAGGATGCTGAGGATCTGAGTCCCTGAGCCTCTCCCCTGGGCACACATCAGCCAACCATGGTGCAGCCAGCTCAGAGGGAGCCTCACACGGCCCTCTGTGTAGAGAAGGAGGAGCCCTCTGCACCAGCAGAGAGGGAGGGCAGGGGGAGGGGGCCCCTGTCAATGTCTTCCTTATCCTGGTGCCAACGACATTTCCCCCAGCCAGCATGAGACGTCCAAGTGACAGGCAGCAGGGAACATGGCCTGTCCACCCAGCTACCCCTTCCTGCTACTGGACCAGCCATGATGCACGGGCACGCCTCGGGGGGTACAGTCATGGGGTAGGGCTGCTTCGGCCCTACCTTGTCTTTATTCATTTATTTATTTATTCTGTTTTGGCTTAGTCATGCGGCATTCGAGATCTTAGTTCCCCAGCGTAGGGCCCCTTGCACTGGAAGGAAGGAGTCTTAACCACTGGACCACCAGGGAAGTCACCCACCTTGTCTTTAAACGTGTCATCTAGTCCATTCGACTCCTGGATTTTTCACTTTAGAGCAACTGTGGTCACTACAGCTTCAGAAAGAATCTCAGGTCAGTAGTAACCTCACTGAAAGCTTAACAAAATGTAAATGTGAACAACCTGGAACAGAAGAAGTAAAGAAATTGAGAGTGGGGCAGAGGACAAGAAGATGGGAAGAAGCAGAGGGTGCAGGCTTTTCCCTCATGTGTGAGGGGGTAGTCATCTTCCCAGAGTGTATAGGAAATAGAGGTATAAGCCCATCAATCGAATTTACCAGAGTATCAGTAGATCTCAGGTAATGAATGCAAATATTAAGAAATGAAAGGAGGCAAAGGATACTTGAAGAGAGCTAAATTCCTCAGTATAACACTGAAGACTAGATATATGCTTTTAGTTAACAAAATAAGAACAGACCATGCTTGATTTATTAGGAAGTCTTTCTAAAAATAATTTTAGTGGTTGCATAATACTTACTGGGCAATTAGCAGGGTACTTTGCTAATAGGACATAACTTTCGCTGTTACTCAGTAGTAAGACTAAAATTACTAGGAAAAGGTTTAGAATGTTTGACAACCCTTATTTATAGTTGAAGAGAAATTTCCAGAAAAACAAAAATTTTAAACGGTTAAAAGAGGGTGATGAGCTAGAGAGTGGGTGCTAAAGGTGCCAGGTGAAGAATTTTGCTTTTTGTTTTTCTATTCTCTTGGATTTGATCCTTTCTCTTTTCCCATGTTTTTACAATGTCCATGTATCATTTTGAGATTGAAATTAGTATCAAATACTCTAAATGTTTTTCTATTAATTTCAGATCTAAAATTCAGTTACATTAAAAACTAAATGTTCAGTCAGTTAAGTAATCCTCTATATTGCCTGAATAAGATACTTTGCAGCAGCTAAAATTATTTTCATAAAGTTACAATAATTATGGGAAAGACTT
>SJYF01000069.1:294189-316503 GCA_006410515.1 Procapra przewalskii
TCACATCCATACATGACTACTGGAAAAACCATAGCCTTGACTAGACAGACCTTTGTTGGCAAAGTAATGTCTCTGCTTTTGAATATGCTATCTAGGTTGGTCACTCAAGGTATCCCATTTATTAATGGAGAACTGGAGGCTTTCACAGCTACTGAAACGATGAGGGCGAGAGTCGAGGAGGTCACAGAAACTGTCCCAGTGCCCCCTACACCGAGCAGCTGGCCCTCGGAAGCTTCTACCCACTGCCACCACCCAGGCATGGGATCTCTTTCTCTTCCACCTGCCCGGCTTCACACTAGGACCTCCCTTTAGCTGCCTGTGCCAGACCGTGAGAACGGGGGCCCTAGGAAGTATAGTTCTGGGTGCCTCATGTGCAGTGATGCAGAGAAGAAAGCAGGAGAGATGCAGAGTCTGCAATGGACAAGACAACAGGGCCACCTCCAAACCATAGGGGCAAAGGCAGCTTCGCCTCTCCATGCACCACCCTTCACACAAGCCCTGCTCAGAAGCAAAGGGGCAAAGCCCACTGTTCTGTCTCTGGAGAACTGTGTCCCATTTCCTGAGATGCAGTCATTTGGGCTTCATATTAGCAAGAAGAGGACAAGAGATACGAAACAAATGGGGGAATGCATACAAATACATAATAAAGCAAAGAACTCATATGCAGCCATCCCAGACCCCATTGCCTTTATAGATATATTTTCCTGCCCTCCACGCACGTCTCCTTGGCCTCAGCCAGCACTTGCTGACTGCCCTTTGTGTGCCAGTGATCTCTTCATCACTCTAGATTTCTTCTCTCTCCCATTCACCCACCACAGTGCCCCACTCTGCCCTCTTCTGCACAGCAAGGTGGTGCCCTCGCTTGCTTGTTTCTCCCGAAATGCTCCAACACCTTCATCGCCCTCCCCCTCACTGCCCCGCTGCATGGATGGACCAGAAGCCACAGAAGAGAGCTTCCATGGGCTGCCTTTATCCTCCGGCCTTAGTCTGCAGCCTGCCTCCAACCCATCATTCCATCTTCTTGGGTGCTGGTGGGCACCTCCTCAAGCTCTGTGTGCCCACCTTTTGGCCCCAAACCTATGCCACCTACAGCCTTTGCCATCCCCACTGATGGCAGCACTGTGCTCCCAAATGCCTGGGTTGAAAACCCTGACATTGCTTTTAACTCTTTCTCCCAAAGCCTCCATGCTGGGAAGCCTGCCAGCCCTACCTGCAAAATGCACTCAGCATCTGGCTACTTCTCACCCCCTTCACAGCTAACACTTTCGTCCCATCCACCATCAGCATCCATCCGGATCACTGCCCAGTCCTCCAATGGCACATCCACAGTCCATCCCCACAATCTCAGCCAGGCTCCTGACTCATTTGGGGTGCTAAGCCTCGCAGGCCCCGTGGGCCTGGCTCCAGCTCTCTGAGGCCTCCCCTCCAGGTGCCCTAGAGCTCTCCAGCCACATGCCCTCACTGTGACTCACGCCTGCCTCAGGGCCTTTGCACTCACTATTCCCTCTGTCTGGAACATCTTATCCATAGATATCTGCATGGCCAACACCCTCACCTTCTCTTACCTTCTTCGAGTCCCTGCTGAAAGGCCAGAAGCTTGCCATGGCCACCTAGGTAAGTTACAGTTGGCACCCTCAGGCCACTGACACCTTTCTGCTTTGTCTCTGTGACAGACACTTAATCGCCTCCACCGCAGTGCCTGAATTATGAAGCACGTTGTGCTTATTGTTAATTCCTCTCCCTCCCCCAAGAATGTAGGCTCATGGAAGCAAGAGATGCCTAGCCCCAGAGCAGTGTCTGCTCAGAGGAGCTCCATAACTGTTGGTGAACAAGAATCAACATGGTCAGTTATGAGTTTACAGAGAGTCAGCGCTGAAGGAGGAAGCAGCATTGTCAAGTGTGGTCCCCACTCTGAGGACTTTACAGTCCACACAAGGAGAAGGCCTTCGATATGAGGAGCCTAGGTGCTTGCCAGAGAGACGCCAATGGGTCTCAAGAAGCTTCATCAGCCAGAGCCCAACTTGCTGTTGCTAATGGCTTAGGACCCCATGGAACAGAGGTTGGCAAACAGCAGGCAGAAGGAGGGAGAAGGTGTGGGTATTTCACCCCCTGAGAGCCACCTGCCTCCACAACCTCAAAAGTTCCCTCTGCTCCAATCATCTTCCTAAGTTTCCCCTTGAAAAAGGACTCCTTAGAGGAATCTGTAGATAGAAAAAAAAAAAAACCCACGACAGGCAGGAAAGAAGAGATACGGCAACCGATGCCATGAAGGCTGATACTTTATAAGCAGCTCCAGCCAAGGCCAGGAAGAGGGGCACCGCAGCCTGAGCACCAGCGGTGATGCAGCCATTGGTGAAGTGGGAGCTGAGGAGTCCTGCATGGACCACTGCACCTCAAAATATCCCCCAGGGCCACACAAAGCCCACCAGAGGTCACCTCATCTTTCATTTCCTTTTCTTCCTGCAAGAGGCTCGGGGATGGACGGGGCTGGGCAACAGCAACCTATAAGGTATGCTAGATGCTGACAGAGACGCACTTCAGTTTTCTGTGCAAAGTAATTTGAATCTATTTTGAATGACGACTTCCTGGGGAAAAGTGTTGAGAAAGTTCTGAAGAGGTCCCAGGTCCAATAGAAACTCAACGGCTAAAGCCCTCCTGGGCACAGGAGGGAGGGGCCGTGACAGCGCCCAGGCTGTGAGCTGCGCTGTGGGCTCGCGCATGCGCACCAAAGCACCTTAGAGCCTGCATGGTGTGGACCCCCGCGGAGGTGCTCGGTCCTCGGCTCCTCCTCCAAGCGCTCTGGGACTGGGACTGGCTGCGTGGGGAAAGGTTATGAAAAGTTGGAACGTTTAAAATGAAAGATTGAAATAATGACTTCTCTAAGTGACAGCAAAAACACTGTCAAAATCTAAAAGCTATCCCTATGTGAATTCTCGGATGTTACTGGGCAATGGACCTTCTAAAATGAAATCTATTACAAATAACAGGCTTAACAGGCAAATTCGACCTACCTAATCTGCCTAAAGGTGAGCTTTGTTCTTCCTATTCCAGCAGACCGCATGCTCCGTTCAGTTCAGTTCAGTTCAGTTCAGTCGCCCAGTCGTGTCCAACTCTTTGCGGCCCCATGAATCGCAGCACGCCAGGCCTCCCTGTCCATCACCAACTCCCAGAGTTCACTCAGACTCACGTCCATCGAGTCAGTGATGCCATCCAGCCATCTCATCCTCTGTCATCCCCTTCTCCTCCTGCCCCCAATCCCTCCCAGCATCAAAGTTTTTTCCAGTGAATCAACCCTTCGCCTGAGGCTAAATGTCTCAGGGGACTCCCCATCATGGAGAAATGGGCTGCTCCCATGTCCTTTCTGCTCCAATTTAATTTGGAGGGTCACTTTATAACAGGACTCATAGCATCTCTTTGAGGTCAAGTATTAACTCATAAGGGCAGGAAGATGAGTTAGCACAAGTATTCATATGGAAGCAGTTCGCAAATTTTTATCAAGAACCTTTGCAATAACTCAGATACTGCTTTTACGTAATCTTACAGAGATGTGGATAAAAGCCAGTACATAAAGATGCCTGGCAAGCATTCACATCAAAGCAAGAAATGATAAAGAAACCCAAACTATGAAGTGGTTAAGTAATAAATTATCACAGTGATGGGACCTAATACAGCTATGAAAAATACATTAACAAAAAAGCAGTTTTAAAGATGTGAGGAAATGTTTTCAATTTAATACTGAACCAAAGCATGAATGCAAAACTTTATTTACAGTATAAACTCAGTTAAGAAAAAGAACAAATCATTATGCTGTACACCTTAAGCTTATGTGGTGCTGTATGTTAATTATATCTCAATAAAACTAGAAGAAAAGGAAAGGAAAATAAGCATTAAACATACTGGAAAGATAAAAAATGATAATGCTAACAACAAATGGAAAAACTGAGGATGAATTTTCTGCATCATTACACCTTTAATTTTCCAAATTTACTAAAATGAACATAGTTTCAGATACAATTTATTTTTAAATGAAGAAGCAGGAAAGGTGTTTCCCTTCAGAGGTGGGAGCCTAAATTAGAAAAGGAAGTCAAGGCAGCCCCAACTCTTCACCTGGACAATGGCCCAGGCCCCTGGGAACCAGGAGGCCAGATGCAAAGGAAGCGGGGGGCCTCAGGCTGAGGGGCAGCTCTGTGAGCCTCTTCTCCTTCCCGGAACGGTGGGGCCAGGGCCTGAGGGGGAGGCGGTCTTCCAGCGACACTCAGCCAGGAGCAGCAGCGCCCGGAATGCTACTCCAGCTCTTGCTAAGACACTTTTGGGGCTGGCCAGACACTTGGGTCTAGAAGGCAGTCCAGAGTGGGGGTTGGAGCTGGTATGAAGTCAGCAGACCTGGTTTGAATGCCGGCCCTGCCACCATCCAGCCCTGACATTTCGAGCCAGTTACTCAAGTCCCCTGTGGCTCAGTAGTGTTGTTTGTATAATGGGGATGATGACAGTGCCTGACTCATAGAGCTGCAGAAGCTTTGCACATAGTAGGCATTCAGCCAATGTAAGTTTTACCTTTCGGCAGAAAGGTCACGAGCTTAGGGAGTGAGGTGACACTCTCAAACGTCACTAATGTCACATCACCTCCAATGTCAATCTGCCGGGGATTTCTCCTGCCCCGGCAATAGATCCAAAGTGTCATTCTGCAGGCCAGCTGAGCTAGTGGCCTCGGAGATACCTGGGAAGCTTCTAGAAGCTATAAATGTCCCGCCCCTCCCCCAAAGGCTCTGGTTCAGTAGGCCTGAGAATCTGCATGGTAACAGCACTGCCAGGTGCTTCTGACTGACGTCAGCCCTGGAGGCACCTCGATGCCAGGGTGCTCAGGGAAGGCCACCTTGAATGAGCGCTAAGAAGCATGTCCCAGTGAAAAGCTGCAGTTTCTGATGGATGAGCCCCCTCTCCTACCCACCCTAGGCAAAGCCTGAGGTTCTGAGTCAAAAGAGTTCATCCTTTACTTCCATGTACAGAGAAGAAACCACCCATCATCAGTGGGTTCTAGGATTCTTCACAGTGATTCATCATCAAACACAAGTTAAAAATGCACACGATACTTCACTTTACCAAGAAGGACCCAAACTCTTCTGTGTGCATTCTGTTTCAGTATGTCCATCCACACCAGCCCTGTTAGAACCATAAATAGGATCTCAAGGCTGAGTCTCGGGTATTCCTGCCCCAGACACCACCCCCACCCTCATTCTGCATTAGCTCCCTCACCATGAAAGTTCAACATTGCTCACAGAGAATGCTTTGCCTGAGATTACACTCAGGCAGACATTTATTAAGACATTTATTAAGTTGCCTGGATTAACATTGTCCCAACATAACTCAATTAAACCCTGCATATTGCCACACTAAGATTAGAAGGCTAGTGTTCCTATCCAGAGGTCTGGAAAGTTATTTGTCCTAGATTTCAAGTCACTGAAACTCTCTGAATGCAGATCATTCAACATAAATGCAGGACATGCTCACATAAGGTCCAGTTCAAAGAAGCGCAGGACACAGCAGCTGGCTTCAGGGGCCAGGCCATTGGGAGATAGACTGTCTTAGTCTGTTTGGGCTGCTATAACAGAATACCACAGGCTGGGTGGCTTACAAAGCAGAAACGTATCGCTCGTGGTTCTAGAGCTAGAAGGCGAAGATCAGGGTGCCAGCACAGTCAGGTGAATCCCCTTTTCTGGGTCACAGTTTTCTAGGAACCTCATTTGCTAGAAGGGGGCTAGGGAACTTTGTGGGGTCTCTTATAAGGGTGGGCTTCCTTGGCGGCTCAGATGGTAAAGAATCTGCCTGCAATGTGGGAGACCCAGGTTCAGTCCCTGGGTCAGGAAGATCCCCTGGAGAAGGGAATGGCTACCCACTCCAGTATTCTTGCCTGGAGAATTCCATGGACAGAGGCACCTGATGAGCTACAGTCCATGGGATTGTAAAGAGTCAGACAGCACTGAGCAACTAACACTTTATAAGAGCACTTATCCCATTCATGAAGGTTCCATCTTCATGATCCAAGCACCTCCCAAGGGCCCCAAACTCATAGCTTCCAGAAGACAAGGAGCCATAATGGGGAGCAGACACAGCTTAGGACGAGCATAGAGGGCAGAGCACCAGAATAAGACCCCCCCAGGAGACCGGGGACACACCCACAATGCAAATCAGAATGCCAGCAGCAGGGCCCCTGTGTGGGATTAGCTCGGCTTTCCTGATGCACAGGGGACAGGCCCAGCTGCTGGGGGCTGAGAGCACACCCAGGCCAAGGACCCCCAAGGGGACTCCTGTGAGCGGAGAGCATGCTGTGCCGACCAAGCGGGAGAAGGAATCCAGGCAGGCTGGCTGTGGGCCATGCAGGAGGGACTTACGCTCAGTGAGAAGGAAGGGAGCCCCCCACCACCACATGGGACACTGCCCCGTAGGTATCTGACTGCCTGGATTTAAGTCCCGAAAATTCGTACTTCAATTCACAGAGTAAGAGAGACCTGGCTGGGCAGAGCCCATGGAAAAGATGCTACAAGGTTTGGGGTTATCTTCGTTTTTGTTTCGTTACTTTTGTTTATTGGTCTGTCTGTCTGTTTAGTCATGTTCAACTTTGTATGATCCCCATGGACTGTAGCCTTCCAGGCTCCTCTGTCGGTGGAATTTTCCAGGTAAGAATACCGGAGTGGGTGGTTCGTTGGTACCAATACCTTATATGTATCTGTTCATGAATTTAGCAGGTATGCACAGTGCACCCACCACGTGATCAAGGAGCTAGAGGCTCTCAAGTGAGCAAAACATGCAAAGTCACTGCTCTGGAGAATGTCTGCTGGGGTGGGGTTCAAATTTACGTCAGCCGTCTCCCATGGGCTAGACTCTTTGCATCTCACTACACTGCCTCTCTCCAGGCTGAGCCAGAGGACAGCAAAGAACGAAGAAAGCGGATTTTGAAAGAATATTGCAGCTCAAGTCAAAATGTCTCCTATCAGAAGAAGGCAGGAAAATTGTTGACCTGTGCATGACATCCAGGCCAGAGGGAGCTTTCCACTGTCCCTAAGGGCAGTGTTCTGATGATCTCAGGTATGAGCTGGGAAAGCTGAGTGACCACTGTGGAAAGCAGGCTCAGGTGGGTCTGCTGTGGTGCCACCCAGGTGGTCTGTCTTTCTGAGCCAAAAATAGAAGCATCTCATCTGGGCAGTGAGGATGGTCCTGCCCCGCTCTAGGGGGTTGAAGGTACCAAACAGAGGTTATGGGAAGAGATGTACACAACAGACTGGGGAAGAGTGCCTGGCGGATTAGTTCCCCTCCCAGAAAATTTGGCTGTTATCAAACCCAGATCCATCTCTCACCAGTACCCAGGGAAAAGGAGGCTTGGTCTGCTAAGTGCTGTGACGATGGGCCCACTCTTCATCCCAGTCCACAGACCCGAAGCCCCTCCCAGAAGGAAGCCTAGATCCTGGGTCTGTGAATCTTGGAGGCCAGAGGACAAGCTGAGCTCTCACATGGGGTGTGGAGGGCATCAAGGGGTCCCACATCTGAGGCAGGAAGGTCCAAAGTCAGCCAGCATTGGGCTTGGCCTAAAACCTGTACCTTGACAGGAACGGGGAAATCATGATGTGGGGAGGAAACAGAGTGATCATCTCGGGTGGGTCGTGGGAAATTGTCTCCCCAGCCAGCCGTGAGCAGATTCTGTGCCCCTGCCCGTTCTAGTCATAGACTAATGCTCAGGATGCTGCAGTTTAGGAAAAGAGGGAGGGGTTTCCTTCCTGAATCCTAGAAGAAGGAACAATAATAATAATAATGGCCTAGATGTTGAAATCATAATAGCTGCTTCTGAAAAGGAATGGTTGTTTTAAGACACACAGAAAGAAATAGACAGCCTGATGCATACCGGCCAGTCAGAATCCTGTTGGAAAAACACCCCAGGAAAGGCGTGCCTTCCCTGACTTCTGCACATGCCCCAGCAGCAGGAAGGAGCCCCTCTGAGTGCCGGGCTAGGTTCAAGGGTGAACATTCCAAGGTTGGAATGGCCACACTGCCCACGCCTTGCCCAGCATCAGACTCAGGCTGAGAGGGAGCCTGCCACCCTCTACTCCCAGCCCCCAGGCCTATAGCCCACTTAAATCTATATGGTTCTTAGGCCCAGGGTGGATCCCTAGGTCTGTATTTTAAGCAATGCCCCCGGGAGTTCTGATGCAAGGCTCTGTGGCCTGCTACCAGCAGACATCTTTGAGCTGGTATAAACCCTGACACAGGGAGATGTGAGCAGTGCTTACTTGGCAACACTAGTTGGCACCCCTGTTTACTCACCCATAAGAACTTGGCCACAGTGAAATATGTCCTGGAAGGCCCAAGCTGGTGACTGCCCCGCAAACTGAGGGCTCAAGAAGGAGGGCCCCTACACCAGGAAGAAATGGAATAACAAATGTGGTCCTCCCCACACCACCCCCCAGGAAGTCAGCTCCCAGGAACTAAGGGCTCAGAAGGAATAACAGCATGAACTTAACACCACCTTCTTCCCCTGGGTCCAGCCCAGACAGTGGTCCCTAGAGGTTCATCCAGCAGGTCCCTGGTCCCAAAAACCTCCCAGCCATGGACCCAGAGCAGGAAAGGCTCAGGGCCTGGTTCTGAGTACCTTGAGGCCTGGTGTACAGTCATTGCCCTTCCTTTGAGTGACCAGTCGGATTGTCACACCTGTTTCCACCCAGAGGTGCAAACCTGGTGTGGGCCCAGGATGACAGCGGTCCCCCGGTCACTCACTTGAGCCTGGGCAGATCTCTCCCAGGCTCAGTCTGCTCCTCGGTGAGATGGGAAGACTAGCTCCTGCTTACACCCCCACTGCTGACATTGTTATGCCTCCTTAACTGATTCTAGCCTGGCTGCCCTGAGCCCTCTGCCCCGAGGCCTCCACCGGAGCTGAAAAGATCTGCAACTTTCAACATAAACAATTTTCTCCACCCATCCACCCCACACTAGGAAACCTGGACAAACTCTAACATGGCTTCTAGCAGCCTTTGGTCACAACCTACCCCAAAAAAACTGCCACTGAGGAAGTATGAGCCTGCCAAAGGATGTGACATTTGTTTCAGCCAACATTTGTTTCACCCTGGTTCTTTTAGAAAGATTAAAATGGTAAATCCTTCCTTCTGTTGAGATGTATATGTATCTCTTGCCACCTGGGAGTATCTTCCTCAAGGGCCTGGAGTCAGGCCTTCAGACTCCCAGACTTAGAGAATGAATTTATGGTTACCAGTGGGGGAGGGATGGTGGCAAGTGTAGTTAGGGAGTTTGGGACTCACATGTACACATTGCTATATTTAAAATTAATAATCACCAAGGACCTACTGTACAGCACAGGGAACCCTGTTCAATATTATGTATCAACCTAAATGGGAAAAGAATTTGAAAAAGAATAAATACATGTATAGGTATTACCGAATCACTTTGTTGTACACCTGAAGCTAATATAACAATGCTAGTCAACTATACTCTAACATAAAATATAAAATTTTTAAAATGTAATCATTAGGAAGGATGGGCCCTCCATCCCAGTGTGATGCAGACCTGGCACCTACATAGTCCAGCCTCTCACCTGTTTCTTGCGATGTTTCACTTGACTCTCCCTACTCCCACATTAGGGCACCATTCGCCTCTGCTAAATCCGAATGGGGCTCTCTCCTCACTGCAATGCTTACACAACAGAACTTTCTCACTCCTTTAACCCGTGTCTGGCTGTTTATCTCAGAGGCTACTTCAGACTTGATAAGTCATCTCCTAACAATTGTGCAGCACCCAAAAGAAAAGATGTGTGTGAGAACAACTCTAGAGAATCTTCAGAGATGCATGCCAGTTTGCACCTTTATTAGGCACCAACTGTGTGCACTTATGTGTACACAGATGTGAAAATCTACACATCCCCAATCTAATCAAATGAAGCTTTGGAAACATTCTCCAGGTCCACCTCACTCCAGAAGCTCAACAGTTTTAAGCCAGAACCAAGTGGTAACATGTAAAGAAACCACACATGTCAGATATACCATCTGAGATACTTCACACCAACAAAATACCATGCACCTCTGTGGCAGAAGGTGTGATGGTGGAGATTGTGGGTTTTTAAACAGTAACACCACTGCAGCCACAGACCCTGTAAGTGGGAAGGAAGGAGAAAGGGGAAGGACAAGGGGTCAGGGAGATGGAGGGCCGGTCTCCTGCCGTCTTCCTTCCTTGGCCTTCCATATCCTTTCTCAAAAGGAAACCGTGGGGTGGGGGACAGCCCTGGAAACTGACTTCACTCTAACTTCAAGAGGAAACTCCTTTCTAAGCAGAGGGCCTCAGTGCTGAGCTTTGTCTGCAGGGAATTTTTCTGAGGTTTATTAGCAACTGAAGAAATGCTGACAGAGCAGTTTTGCCCAGCCCAGCAGGCGGCCAAGTGCACCTCATTAGCCCAGCTTCCTGCTGGCGGCAGGGGAGGATGGGCTGGTGTGGGGGTGGGGGAGAGGTGGAGGCCTGGTCAAAGCCCTGGTTGGAGTGGGGGTGGGAGCACTCACCGGAGGAGTGGGAGGAGTGGGATGGAGGCATTCTGCATGGCCACCTGCCTGCTCAGGGCAAAGCCGACTCTGGAGTCACAGGGAAGGCCTGCAGCCCCCAGGGCCCCAGGTTCCAGGTGGCTGGTTTCGAATCTCTCCCCCCAAACATGACCTAATAATATCTGCAAATGTTTGTTCACCTTTCCCCAAAGGAGGACAGGAGGTGGCACATAGAACAAACTCTTTTCCCTTTTCTGGGATCCCCAGAAAAGATTTAAGCATTTTCAAAATTTTTCCTGACTCATAAAATAATCACATTTTCTCAATCATCCAACTGCCCCATGCTTTAATATCATTTTAAAAACGCGTAGTGATCCCTACAGCCATTGACGGCTCAGAATGCAGCAGGCTCCAAGGTAAGCACGCACCTACTTGGTCACCGTGAACTGCAGCGGCCCCTACCACTCACCGGGACGACCCTCTGAAGCAGGTGTTACGGAGCAGGAATCCCAAGACCAGAGATCCCAGACAACTTGCAGAGACACACAGCTGATGAATGGGGTGGAGGCCAGCCACCCACTCTCACTCCACCCCGCCAGGTCCGCATTTGATCACTCCCCTAGAGTATAGCTTAATTTAGCAGACTGTTTTCCCATTCTTTCCTTCATGTGTTTCTTCTAACACCTGATGACCTAAGCAAGCCCAGAATTACCTGCTTGACAGATGGGGACACTGAGACCCACACAGGGCCTTGCACGGAGCTACAAGCCAGGTGGAAACAAAGCCGACTAACCATTGTTGTCTTTGCCTGTATGTCACTGTTCAGTGGGCTTCCCAGGGGCACTAATGCTAAAGAACCCCACCGAAGCAGGAGACACGAGAGACCCAGGTTCCATCCCTGGGTCTGGAAGAGCCCCTGGAGGAGGGCAGGGCAACCCACTGCAGTATTCTTGCCTGGAGAATGCCCTGGACAGAGGAGCCTGGCGGGCTACTGTCCATAAGGTCACAAAGAATTGGACACCACTTAGCAACTAAACAAATGACAAGGAAACTGAGGGGCTGAACTGGGAGGAAAGCAGGAAGGCTTCCAGGAATGGGTGCAGGGGCCCCACAGAGGGGAAAGAGGAGCCCTGGCCACATGTGCTGTGGGCAGTGGGGGCCGGGGGACCATCTTCACTGGTGCCTGGATGGTGGCCAGCCTCCCACACATATTGCTGTGTTTGCCTCCACAGGGAATGGAAAGGAAGGGCAAGTGAGGGAAAGGTGAGCTTAACAGCTGAACACGTGCATCTTCAATCCTCACGTACCCAAGACGGGGCGTCATCACCCTGGAGCGGTCCTCCTAATAAAGAACCCAGAGACCCTCCTGTGATTTCCCCAAGCCTGGGCAGGTTTTACAGACAAGCCTAACCTTCCTTAGCTGTCATTCTTTTAATCCCCCCAGTTGCAATACAGTAACTTTGGTTCATCATGTAGGTGTGTGCATGTATGCACATGTGTGTGTGCGTTTGTCTGTGTGCATGAGGAAGGGAGGGTGGTCTGTTCAGCGCAGACACTCTGACACCAGCCCAGCAGTGACTCTGCTCCGTGTTCCACTGCCTGCTGGTAAGAGGACAATCACCACGGCTGCGTTTTGCCTATAGATTTTGATACTAAATAATATTTCCAGCAAAAGTCATGTATATTGATTTGTACAAAAGGCAGGAGATGGAGAAAAATGGTGGTCTCCAGACAGTGAATTCAATACCGAATAATCTAATATGCCCAATTTCATTTTCCTGTCCTACCTTTGATGTTTGCAAGCAAATCATTGGCACTTTTAAGTTTGTACATATATCTCAATGCAAAACGGTCAAGCAGCAATAAATAAATGTATTATACAAATAAATGGTTAGCAGGCAGGGTGAAACTGCAGAGAATAGTCTGTGCTCCTGGGATGATTTACAAGCAGGAAATTCATATTCTCCCCTGACCCTTGGCTGTTGCCAGCTCTCATAATTCTAGAAAAGGAAAGGGTGGGTTGAGGGGAAGCAAGCATGGTAGAAAGAGGATGATCTGAGGAACACAAGGCCTGGGGAATAAGAGAATTCCATTTTTCAGGCAATAATGATGTCTGTGGCCTCCAGAGCTCCTAAACTGACCATAGTCTCAGCCTGATCTTGCTTCCACACTTTATAATACTTTCTCTCATTCTCTGTCCTATGGGACACTCAAACGTGCCCACCCATAAGCAGGCTATGAGTTCTTCAACAATAGAAACACATTGATTTATCTTTTAGCCCTCCAGCACCTGGTACAGTGCCTAAGATGGAGCAGACATATGCTGGGTGCTGTATCTAGGAGGCTGGGTAGATGAACAGGTGGGTAGGTTGGTTGGTGGGAAGATGTGGGGATGAGTGGGTCGGTGGGACTGCTGGATGGGGGGTGGTATGTGGATGGATGGGTGAATGAGGTTGGGCAGATAGATAGACAGTTGAGTGACTGACAGGCGATGAGTGGGCCAGTTGGTGAATAACAGTAGATGGTAGGTGCAGCATGCCTGAACAGACTGGTAGGAAGGTGGGTGGGGGTGAGTGTGAAGTGCCAGCAGGAGCTCTCTGAATTAACACCTCTGAGACCCTGAGGAGGGTGTCGGTAGTCTAGGTAGCAGGACTGATTATAAAATACCACGTACCTTCTAGGAAAGCTTCAATTTCGCATCACAATCCCTGCACCCAAGCCCCATGACAAACCGCGGCTTGTCTTCCCCATGGGCGCAGTAGGCCTCCACCTGTGCCTTTGAGACCCACCTTCCTGCTGTCACCATCCCAGTACTCCGTGGAACCTCTCGTTCAACACAGCAGCTCTCCTCCCCGAGGTCTTTTCCTTCTGCACCGTGTAAGTGAGCCTGCTAATGACCAATGGTTTAGGTCTTGATTAAAATGAACTGTCCCAGCCACAGAGCCTGCAGCCATAGTATAGAAAACGTATCTGAACCAAACGAGGTTCATCACTCAGGCTGAGGGCACAGAGCTCAGCCCACTTTCTGCCCGTCTAATTGCAGTCACTCTCCTTCAGGCCCATGTTCCCATTTTGTCCACAGTAACATAATTACAAGCTTTGCCAAATGTTTTATAGAATTCACAGTGCCCTTTATTTAGGAGCACTGGGTCTTATGGCTTAGTATATCTGCCCAATGAAGCTGAATGTTGTTAAGCCATGACTTGTTTTTAATGAGTCCCAGCAATCTGTTTCCTTTCAGAAAAAATTCCCTCTCTGAATGTTTCTTTGGCCAGAGAATAGGGGTTCCCTGGTGGCTCAGATGGCAAAGAATCTGCCTACAATGCAGGAGATCCAGGTTTGATCCCTGGGTCAGGAAGATCCCATGGAGAAGGGAATGGTAACCCTCTCCAGTATTCTTGCCTGGAAAATTCCATGGTCAAAAGAGCCTGGCAAGTTACAGTCCATAGGTTCTCAAAGAGTCAGACACAACTGAGTGACTAACACTTTATCATTAGCTTTTTTCACAGGGATGAACTAGGGAGAGTTGGGTAAATTGCTTAAAATCATATGGATAACAACCATCTATTAATTCCAACATAACACCCGCCCGCACTGCTTTTGTGCAGCCTCTGCCTCCACGTTATTTCCAGGATGATTCAAAGACTCTGGATGTGGAGTTAGGATGACAGCACCCTCGCCTCCTAGATCTGTACCATTAGACACACCTTGGCCCACTTGTCTGGGCCTCAAGTTCCTCATCTTGAAGAGAAGTAACTATAACCACCTCGTAAAGTTACCATGAGAAATAAGTGAAAAATCTCTGGTGGCTCAGACAGTAAAGAATCTGCAGGGCTCAGGAAAATCCCCTGGAGGGGAGCATGGCAACCCACTCCAGTATTCTGCCTGGAGAATTCCACAGAAAAAAGAACTCGGTGGGCTAAAGCCCATGGGATTGCAGAGTCAGACATGACTGAACACACACACAGGAGCACAAGTCAGCCTTGATCGCAAAGTACATGGGCTTGTGGTCTGCAAATGCAGATACTGTGTCACCATTTGACCTTCCATAGCCCCCTCCCCAGGAGTCTGTGACCCATTCCTACTTGTTGGATCATTCTGCCACCCCACTTCACCCCCCTTGGCTACAAGAGTACCGCTACCTGAGGACAGACACCATTAGAAAGGCACCGTGCAGCATGGCACGCAGTCCAAGGCCCTGGGTACCCTTTCCTGGAGGCCCAGGCTGCAGCTGGACCTGCTTGGCCTACAGAGGCGGGTGGCTGCCTTGGGTCTGCCCCTCCAGAGACACATTCACATGCCCCATGTGCTCTCCGAGGCGCTGGGGGGCCTCTGAAGGACAGACAGAGAGACTTCTCACTCCAGATGCCTAACTGAGCATGCACACCTCATCTTACCTTCTCCTGAACCCACTCCAATTTTTTTTAAGTGAAGAAATCTTTTAAAAGACATACATCCACAAAGATAAAGGGGAAGATGCAACCCCAGCACAATTTTAAAAGTGAAAGACAAATTGGAAGAAGGCAATTCCTAAGCCAGCAGCAGGGAAAGTAAAGAATCAACCCCAATCACATTGTGAAATTCTCAACAGGGACTGGCAGCCCCAAGAAAACTTCCGGAATTAGGAGTGACACAACGGGGCTGAAATAAAGAGGACGGGTCCACAGCTGTTTGAGAAGCAGTTGGGCCCCCTCAGTCCCCTCTTCCTCAATCTATCTTGCTGGAGAGGCCACCCTCCCTCACCCACGGCTGGAGGGACACGTCCTCCCTCCCCGAGGAAGCCCGGAGGTTTGCTCCTAGGCCAGGACCGGCACAGTGAGGCCATGAGCACCATCCCAAACGCCAGGATTTAACCCACTGCGCGCAGTCTCCTCTTCTTGGATCCAGAACCCTGCAGGCAGGAGTTTACCCTCCAGCAGGAGATGAAAAGGGTACTCAAATTCTGGGGAGAACTACTAGTCTAAAATGAAAGAAAGAAAAAGACACTGAAGTCTCCCTCCTGAGTGCCCCCCTGCCGCCCCCCACCCCCCGCAACAGATAGCTCACAGCT
Source organism: Procapra przewalskii (assembly GCA_006410515.1). Lineage (NCBI taxonomy): Eukaryota > Metazoa > Chordata > Mammalia > Artiodactyla > Bovidae > Procapra > Procapra przewalskii. The sequence continues at coordinate 309,769 of SJYF01000069.1, forward strand.
CCTAAGCAGCATTTTAGCCCCAGGTCTGAGGCCAAAGAGTAGTTGCTGCCTGAGGAAAGCCAGTCATGACAGACAGAGAGACAATGAGAATGTGGAGGAAACACACACACGAAGAGAAATTCCTGTAAAAGACTATCATCAATAGTCTCTGGGGGAGAACAAGATGGCGGAGGAGTAGGTAGACGTGGAGCACATCTCTCTCCACGGATTCATCAGGAACACACCTTCAGACACAGAAGTGCATGCAGAACTCCAGCTGAGAGTGGACAGGAGTGCCTGACCAGTGGCAAAGGATATATGAAACCACATAAAACTCAGGAGGATGAAGGAACCAGGGGGAAACAGGAGTGTCAGTAGGACTGGACCTGCCCTCGGCGGGGGGGGGGGAACGGAAGCAGGGGTCCACTCCCCACATCAGGGCAATTGTCTGAGTCAGAGGAGAAACAATTAAGGCTGACAGTGAAACAGCTGATCTGTGGCAGCCTAAATGGAGTGAGAATCAGACAGTCCTTGCCCAGCCATACATAACCTGGGCAGGAACACTGGTCCCCTGGAAGGCACAGTGGCTGGGAGCTGGAGTTTAGGGATTTGGGAGCAATCCCAGGGCGAGGGCTGCTGTTGACTGTGGAGAGATGGATTGAGGAGATGTGAGGAGGAGATTGTGGTGGGAAATGCCTGTGGAGGCAAGCCAGGCAGCCATGGAAGCAAGGGGATACTGCTGAGTCACGCGTAGGGAGTGGAGCCATCACCATAGCCTCTCTCTCCCCACATGCCAGCTTGCAGCTGAACAATAGAGAGGCTGGCCCATCAAATGCCCGATTCACTGAACTACAGAGTAGGAGTCCACCCAGGGTGCCTCTTTAAGCGCCCAATGCGCTGAACTACAGAGTAGGACCCCATCCAAGGGGACCCCTCTATGTGCCTGACACACCAAACAACAGAGAAGGACTACAGGCAAGAGAGCCCTCTAAGTGCCTGAACGGGTGGAGCTGCAGAGAAAGACTGGCCAAAGAGGCCTTCTGGTCGCCAGCTACAAGAGGCTCCAAAAAAGACTCTGATAGGGCCATAACTTCTGCAGTGGAGGCAGTCTGTGTCCCTGCACACTTGGCACCACCAGGGTCCCCGCAAGCCGAGCAGCTGAGCCACCTTCACACTCGACTCTCACTGGGGCAGAGCTGCCACGGGGAAAAGAAGTCTTGCATCTATGCGGACAGGGTTGCTTCAGTCATGTCCGACTCTTCGCGACCCTGCAGACTGTGGCCTGCCAGGCTTCTCTGTCAGGGTTGGGGGTTCTCTGGGCAAGAACACTGGAACGTCCTTCTAGGGCACTATATTACCTGCTGTCCTAGCTGCCAACCCCCTTGAGTACCTGGTGCTGCCAGAACCCCGGTGACCCAAGCAGCTGCACCACCTCCACCCCTGGCCCTCACTGGGGCAGACCCAAGCCCCCCAGGGCAGCCTCAGGAGCAAACCCCAGGGGACGACCCACATGCAGAGGTGGAAATAAGACCACAGTTGAAACACAGGGGCAGTGTGTTTAAGGAAGAAGACCCAAACCTTCCCACCAGCTGTACAAACTGCAGATTAAATCCACATGATCAACTAGGCAGACTCCATGTCTGTGGAAAATATTAAAGGCCATTGAGAGCTCCCACTCCACCCCCCCAAAAAAAAGCACTAATTTTGATAGCCATGGACATTGGAGGCAAGAACACACAGGAGTAGGACCAGATTAGAATCTGAGCTGCCCCCACAGCAGGTCCAGAGATCAGCACAGTGTTGGAGGACATCTTAGGGAGATAAGGTGGACTCTTCCAGCAAGGGAAAGGACTCTGACAGCAGAGACTCAAGAAGAACATTTATTATTCTTATGTTTTGACTTAAAGTTTGGTACATATACACAATGGAATATTACTCAGCCATAAAAAGGAATGCATGTGAGTCAATTCTAATGCGGTGGATGAACCTAGAGCCTATTATACAGATTGAAGTGAGTCAGAAAGAGAAAAATAAATACCATATTCTAACACATATATATGGAATCTAGAAAAATGGTACTGAAGAACTTATTTACAGGGCAACAATGGAGAAACAGACATAGAGAATAGATATATGGATATGGGGAGAGGGGAGGAGAGGGTGAGATGTATGGAAAGAAAGCATGGAAACTTACATTACTATATGTAAAATAAATAGCAAATGGGAATTTGCCGTATGGCTCAGGAAACTCAAACAGGGACTCTGTATCAACCTAGAGGGATAGGATGAGGAGGAAGATGGGAGGGAGTTTCAAAAAGGAGGGGATATATGTATACTTATGGCTAATTCATGTTGAGTTTTGACAGAAAACAACAAAATTCTGTAAAGCAACTATCCTTCAATAAAGAAATTTAAAAAAAATTTTTAAGTCCCTGGGAAACAAGAAAAGATGTTGCATCCATGACATGTGAAAGGATACCCTGAAAAGAGAATATTCAGAAAACAAAAGAACCATTGAAAATTAAAAATATGGTAGTAAAAAATTTAAATTTAAAAGAAGTAATGGAATAAAATTTCAAGAACATCTCCCAGCAAGAACTAAAAAATAAGGCAGAAAAATTAAAAGATTAAAAAAAAAAATCTGTCCAGGAGACCATGTAGTGATTCCATCAATATTCACTAAAAGAGCCCCACCCACATCTGCTCCCCTCCCCCAGCACTAGAGTGTTTGGCTTTCAGGGGTAGAAGTGCTGAAGATCAAGATCTCCTGGTTGGCCCTGGGGCAACGGGGTGCAGGAGTGTGAAAAGCAGCTCCCTTGCCTTAGGATGGAAAAGTTCTTAAGTGCAACTTGGTCCCAGAATTTCCTGCTGGACCAGGAGTGGGGCCTTACCCAAAATTTCACCCGGATAGCTTCCCCTTCCCTCTCCTCTTCCCCACTCCATACTCAGTGCCCTTGGAATAGTTTTTAATGAGTCACCTGCACATAAACCCTCATCTCAGGGTCTGCTTCTTGGGGACCTGACCTAAGTTAATGTGTTTGTTTGGTTTTTTTAAGTCACTCAGTCTGACTATTTGTGACCCCATGGACTATAGCCCATCAGGCTCCTCTGCCTATGAAATTCTCCAGGCAAGAATACTGGAGTAGGTAGCCATTCCTTTCTCCAGGGGATCATGCTGACCCAGGGATCAATCCCGGGCCTCCTGGATTGCAGGCAGATTCTTTACCACCTGAGCCACCAGGTGGGGAAGCATATCCAGGAATAAGAATTTCTGAAGAAAAGAACTTACCAAGCAGGATGAGGGAAATCAAACAAGCAACACAGCCTCCCAAACTGAAAGACATGCCTCTCCAGACTGAGGCAGTCTGGGCAGTAGTCTAGCAAAATGGATGAACTTTACTGTCACTGTGAAAGTTTAGAACCCAGGGAGCAAATCAGGCATGACCCATTTCAGAAAGGATAAACTATAGATCACATGCAATGGAGTAAGTCTCAGACTTCCCTTGTCCTTCTCAGAAATACGCAGGAAGTTAGAGAACAAGAGAACACTTCTTGAGGAAAAATTATTTTTTTTCAATCAGAGTTTTGCACCCAGGCAAAACCTACTAATCATCCTCGAGGGTAGAATGAAGATGATTTCACAGAAGTAACATCTTAAAAAATCTTACTCTACACTTCCTTTCTCGGAAGATACTTGAGAGAGTATCCCCGTGGAGAATCCCCATGGACAGAGGAGCCTGGCAGCTACAGTCCATAGGGTCACAAAGAGTCAGACATGACAGAAGTGACTTAGCATGCACAAACTCATAGGCATGTGTGTATAAGAAAAACATAGCATATATATCTCATTAACCATATGATTTGGTACTATCCACAGTTTCATGTGTCCACCAGGGAACTTGATAAGGAAGGACCACTGTATTTTAATATGCTGATGCAAGTATTAGAAAATCACAAATTAAAATTTGTGATTGTATTATAATCACAAGTATTACAAGTATTGTAATACAATACAAGATGCAAGTATTACAAAATCACAAATTACACAAGGGAGCTGGCCAGGAGACAAGAAAACTTCAGATCTAAGGGAGAGGAAATATCCACCTGGGAGGAAGGGCGTCTCCAGAGTAATGGAAAGGAAGGCCAAAGTCTATATAGAGTCCGCCTCAAGGTGGCCAAGAGGCAGAAAGGGTGGAGCTGTCATCACCAGACCCTCAGACACTCTTGGAACCCGATAAAACTCCTAGAGGAGATGCCCAGTCAAGGGACTAAATCAACAAAGAGGGATTGGGGCTCCATCTCAGGAAAAAACCCCAGAAGATGACTGTGCAGCAGATCTAGAGAGTAATGAGCCCTAAGAGACAGAGACTGCAAACGCCCGGATACAGACTGGAACTTGGAGTCGCCCTAGCCTCATGGACCCTGTGGCAAGCGTTATGGAGAAACCATGGAAAGGCATCGAAAGTGAAGAACAGAGGAAGTCAGGCCAATGAAAAATGAAGATGAGGCAATCATGAATCTCAGTGGAAAGGTAAAAAAGAAAAATCATAGTTTTTCATATATATACATAGTATATATATATACTATGGATTTTCTAATACTTGCATTAGCATATTAAAACACAGTGGTCCCTCCTTATCAGTGGGGGATATGTTTCAAGTCCCCCGGTGGACAAATGAAACTGGATAGTACCAAATCATACAGTTATATAGATATATATGCTATTTTTCTTATACACGGGCTTCCCTGGTGGCTCTGAGATTAAAGCATCTGCCCGGAATGCAGGAGACCTGGGTTCAGTCCCTGGGTTGGGGAGATCCCCTGGAGAAGGAAATGGCAACCCACTCCAGTACTCTTGCCTGGAGGATCCCATGGAGGGAGGAGCCTGGTAGGCTACAGTCCATGGGGTCACAAAGAGTCGGACACGACTGAGCGACTTAACTTTCACTTTCACTTTCTTATACACACATGCCTATAAGTTTGTGCATGCTAAGACTGTCATGTCTGACTCTTTGTGACCCTATGGACTGTTGCCGCCAGGCTCCTCTGTCCACAGGGATTCTCCAGGCAAGAATATTGGAGTGGGTTACCATGCCCTCCTCTGGGGGGGGTCTTTCTGACTCCAGGATCAAACCCATGTCTTTTATGTCTCCTGCACTGGCAGACAGGTTCTCTACCACTAGCGCCACCTTAATTTATAAATTCACCACAGTAAAAGATTAACAACACAACAATAATAAAAATAGACAACTATAAAAGCATATTGTAGTAAAAGTTATATGAATATGGATCTCTCTCAAAATATCTTACTGTACAAATTTAATGCCTTTTCCATCTTTACTAACCAGTTATCATGCACTGTGGACATAACTTTTGCAGTTTGAGATACAAGAGCAAAACTATCATAAATTTGTTTTTCTTCCTTTACAACTTCATGACTAGGTTTAATCTTACCATAGATCTTAGCAGCCTCTCAGCATATGATTTTTTTCCTTTCCTCATTAAGTCTAGAACTTTCACCTTTTCACTTAAAAGAAGCACTTATGACTTCTCTTGGCAGATCCCAATTGCCAGCATCATATCTTGTGTTTTGGAGCCAATTTTAAGTAAAATAAAGATGATTTAGACGCAGCACTGTGATATCCGATAGTCACAGTCAGTGTGGTGACAGGGACACTGCTAAGAGGCTAAACAGGCAAAGGGACGCTTCACATCCAGGCAGGACCAAGCCAGCACAAGACTTCACGATGCTACACAGAAGGCACGCGATTTAAAACCTGCAAATCGCTTGTTTCTGGAAACTGCCATTTAATATTTTTGAACTTCCATTGACCTCGGATAATTGAAGCTGTGGAAAGTGAAACCACAGATTAAAGGGAAACTACCGTAAATATAGAAAATTCATTGAGAAAAGGACAATCACTATTACAAGGAAAATGGTGCAGGGTGTGACTGAGAGAGAGTAGAAGGGTAAAGGAGCTAAAATTGTCACCTTCCATAAGAATAAATCAACAGACAAAGCTTAAGTTAATCAGAATTTAACAGAAGATGCACATTATTTAGAAAGAGAAAGAAGAGGAAATATATAGTTAGCCACACACACAAAAAAAAAATCCCAAAGGGTGTAATGTAATTGCCTCTTGGTTTAGGAAGACTGGCAAGAGAAGTGTAACATTTGTGTGTACCCTTAAAACCATCACTAGATCCATGCTCCTCAGGTTTCCTCTGCCTCTCACTCCCAACCCCTCCCTATTCATAGGCAACCACTGATTCACTTTCTGTTGCTATAAATTAGTTCACATTTTTTAAAAATTGGATCAAAATATAAATCACAAATATTCTTTTCATTCTGGCTTATTTCACTCAGCATAATTGTTTTGAGAGCTACCCATGTTTCTGTGTATATCAGAAGTTCATATTTTATATTTTGAGTTACATTCAATTGTATAAATACATCTGTTTGTTTATCCATTCACCTGGGTAGCTTACAATGAACAGTGTAAGCTATTCATGATCTCCGAAGAAGATTTAACTTCGGGACCCAGGCCCAGCCTTGATCACCCAAGAGCTTTTGTATAGGAGAGTTTTATTAAAGTGAAAAGGGGCAGAGAAACTTCTGACGTAGACCTCAGAAAGGGGATGGAAAATGCCCCCCTCTCTTCTCCACTACTGCTTCTGCTAAGTCGCTTCAGTCGTGTCCGACTCTGTGCAACCCCATAGACGGCAGCCCACCAGGCTCTCCCGTCCCTGGGATTC
>SJYF01000069.1:322413-336469 GCA_006410515.1 Procapra przewalskii
CCTCTATTTCTTTGCATTGATCACTGAAGAAGGCTTTCTTATCTCTTCTTGCTATTCTTTGGAACTCTGCATTCAGATGCTTATATCTTTCCTTTACTCCTTTGCTTTTCCCCTCTCTTCTTTTCACAGCTATTTGGAAGGCCTCCCCAGACAGCCATTTTGCTTTTTTGCATTTCTTTTCCATGGTGATGGTCTTGATCCCTGTCTCCTGTACAGTGTCACCAACCTCCATCCATAGTTCATCAGGCACTCTATCTATCAGATCTAGGCCCTTACCAGGGATCAAAGCTGGGTCTCCTGCATTGCAGACAGACTCCCATATGAGCCACAAGGGAAGCCCTTAATCCTGTTGGGAAACAGTGTAAAGCACAGGCTTTTTAGAATCATCCCATCCCACGGTGAGAAAGCTGGAGCAGTGATACAAAAGTCCTGAGACTCTCTGGATGAGGGCCACCTTGGGGAGTTTAATTCCCTGTATCCTCATGAGCTCCCACACATGAGATAGGGCAACTTATATGACTCCAGATAAAGCCCTCAAATAAAACCAGAAAAGAATCAAGGCACAGGTAAGGCCAGGAGGGGCAGGCTCAGGAGATGGAGTCTCAGGGAGGTTGGGCATGGGTGTAACAGAGAGTGCTGGCCCTTTGCTAACTTCCTGCTCTCCACAACAGAATACCACTGGTTAGCAGAAAGGCGGAGTCTGGCTGGGGATGGGAGGGAGTGCGGCCAGAGGTTTAGAGGAAATCGGGTGACCCTGAGAGATCTAACCAGTACACACTGAAGTTAGGCTGCTCTGGTGAAGGAATATTGTCACCTGACCGTGTGTGTTTCCCCAACTCAACACACAGCCTGGAGGATTCAACCTGGGCCCCACTTGCAAGGAAGGGTTTTCATGGCACAACAGAGAAGACAGTGGCATGAATCAGCCAGTCAGGGCTGGAGATGGTAAGACAGGTCAGGGGAGTCCCTGGCTTGGACCCCACGTTCAGCTAGTATGAAACCCTCGTGAAGCAACACACAATCTCACACTCCTAGTATCATGGGCTCCCTTCCATTGTGCTCTGGGAGGGGAAGAGAAACTCTGGGTGGGTCAAGAAAGATATGTGGGGAAGAAGAGCTGGGAGAAAGAACGTACCCACAAGGAAAGCCTCACTAGGGCCCTGAGGCCAGACCAGTAGCTTTAAGGAGCAGGCAGGAGACAGTGCCCTGGAGGAAGGGGACAAGGGGGAGGGCAGGGGAGGGGACAGAAGCCAGTTAGAGGGAGCAGGGAAGACAAACCTGCACCACAAGTTGCACAAACAACCAAAAGCCCCTGAAACTGCTCCAAGAAGGAGCAGGAGCAGAAAAACTCCGTGCAGCCTCCTGCAGGGTCACAGAGGGAAGCCCAGGATGGAGACTGGGGTCTGACCAACAAGAGACGGAGTCTTGCATGGGTGGCAGGATAGGTAGGTACCACCTACCTGCTACCCTCTCCCCTCAAAGTGGTGCCGGGGCTGGGAACGAGAGGACAGGGAAGAAGACGGCACCGCTGGGTGCTGCTGAAGGCCTCCTGCCCAGCAGCACTCACCCCAGGTCACCTCCCAAAGTGGGAATGGTAGGACCCCCAGAAAAAGGATGATGCTGAGAGAGTCAATTCCTCGGTAGGTTGATAAAAGGTCCGGGGGTCCCCAAGGAGAGAGGGGTCTGGAATTCTCAAGGAGGAGGAAAGGACAAACTTTTTTTTTCCCTCTACATTCCTTAGTATTACATAACAATGATGTATCCTGCTTGAGGACAGTTTTTGGAAAAAAAAAACCTTCTGGCTAATCCTGTTATCTTAAAATGCAAATTATGGGAGTGGGTCTAGTAAGGTCTTTTCAACCTCCAGATATTCTTTTGATTCACTGTAATAAATAATTTAAAAGTATATAACTTCATTGCTAACACTAGCAAGGGGGTGCTCTTTCTACCCCTTTCTGATGTTTATGTCAGAAGCTTTCTCTATGTCCTTTATACTTTAATATAACTTTATTACACTAAAGCTCTGAGTGATCAAGCCTCGTGTCTGGCCCCAGATTGAATTCTTTTTTTCCCCGAGGCCAAGAATCCTGGCGTCTTTTGTGGTTCAGCAACAACCTTTCAAACCCCCAAAGCTGTGAGAATATGCATGTTGTTTCCTGTGGGAACACCTCTCTGCTGCAGCAGAGAGGTCTGAAGCAGCCTCCACTCCAGGGCCCTGTGACTGTGAACTTGGCCTCAGAGTTCACAGCAGGAGATACAGAATAAGTGGTGGATGTCAGGTGACCACAGGCCAGGAAGGATCTGGAAGTATGGTCAGATGCTGGCAGAGACAGATGGTAATCACTAGACCCCAGCCTGGGCCTGGCACACTCAGCAGCTGGGCCTGCTGCCGTGCTCCCGCCCACCAGCCCTGAAGCCCCACCCAGGACCTCGAGTGTGGGGCAGGGGGCTGGCCGGAAGGAGATGAAGAGAATTTGGTGAATGACCTTGAACTTGCAACAGCACAACCTGAAGGTATGAGAACATATGGAATAAGTGAGCTTGTCATCGTTTCAAATTTCATAAACTGAGGACAAACAGAAGATCCTTCAAGCTCTCAAACAGGATATAAAAATGAGCGAACATGGGTCAGATATAACCATCCGAGAGTCCGAATGCCAGAGAGTCGCATTAGTAATTCTGAAAACCAGAAGAAAAAAATAGAGCAATACCTTCAAAATCATAAAGGAAAATGATCTTGATCAGAGAATTCTATCCCAGCAGTTTGATTTTGTCAGGAGGACGACTATAAGACATTTTCAGACATGCAAGCACTCAGATTGTCTTCCCTTGGACACTTCCTCAGGAAGCCCCCAGGAGATGGGCCTCTTTACTCTTTCAGGGCTGCAGGACAGTGGAAAGGAGTCCATGAGAGAGACCCCAAGATGGCTGAGCAGCAGGGCCAGGATTGCCCGGGCAGCTAAGAATGTCAGTGCCTCTAGAAAACAAAATTGATAGAACAGCTAACATATTGGAACACAGTGAGAAGAAATTTATACCGAAAGGGAAGAAGCAGGGGCAATAGAGAGAGTTTAGGGATAAATTAGAGACAAATACAAGGGGAATAAAATCAAGCAAATGTAAAATACAGAACAAATATTAACTCCAGGTAAAACAAAAACGTTATGCAAGACAGGAAAACTAAGTAATGAAAAATATAGAGCAATCATTAACTCCAGGTTAAACATCAACAAAAAAAGTTAGGCAGAAAAGGAAAATAAAATTAAGCAAATGAAAAATACAAATCAATCATTAACTCCAGCTAAAACAAAAATGTTAGGCAAGAGAGGGCTCCTCTGTGAAAAGCCTTAACATAGTCACATTGTAAATAATGAATGTTCATCTTGTCAAGGGTGATGAAGCTATCCTCCAACTCTAAAATAAAACGCAAAGTTGAACTTACTGCTCACTTGAGCAGAGGAGGGCTTTGCTGTTAAGGCAGTATCCCAGAGCACTGGAGCCAGGAGGGCAGGGATTGGCCAGTCATCCAGACTGAGGGTGACATCATTCATCATCCCTTGAAGGGGACTGGATGAGAGACAATACGGTTGATTGCCAGCACACAGAAGCTGCTTAATTGAGTGTGTCTACCTCTGATTGGTTGAGTTTCAGCTAGGAACTGACACTGACTGGTTGGCTGCAGATCATGTTCCTTGAAGTCAGCTGTTGTCTTTCCATTGAAAAAGTTTAAAACTGGTCTGCTGTTGTTTGTTACCATAGCTACAGAACAATGGGTCTTTTCCGAGGAGTGTGGGAACGTCTGTATTCTCAATCCAGGCAGAATTAGGATGTAACTGATGTTGTTGATAATGGGGGATGGAAAGTGTTAGAACATGTGTGTGGTGCTGCCTAAATGAATGTGAATGAAAAATAACTCCCCACTTTCCATGGCAAGAAGTAAAAGAATATTACCCAGAACAGGAAAATCAAAAGTTAGAAATGTAAGCATTTTATTTAGAATTGTGAACATGGCATCAAAAGAACTGTTGAAAATTGGTTTTCTCTGGGAAGCAGAAAACTATGATGTGGGGCAAGGAGACTGCTGCTTGCATAACCAAACCAGTTGGGCCGTAGGACTCTTCAAACCCCATGTATTCATAACTTTGATAAAAAGTTGTGTGATTTTTTATAAGGCTTGCTTTAATTTTCACCTAGAAGTTTTCAAAATACACATTGAAATGTTTCTCTACAAAAAGAGAGTTCTGTTTCTAGTACTTCAAAGCAGTTAACAAGATTTTTGCATGCAGTTTCTTTCCTGTTAATAAATGAAGGATGCACCATTGTTTTCCAGGTACAAAATTTCCCCTTTGTTAACATCTCTCATCTCACTGTGACATCTGAAGATATGGAAAATCTTTGGGTGGCTGCCTCAAGACACACAGTGTGAGTCAACCCTCACAGAGTCCTTTTTGCTAAGTGGACATCCCTCACACTGACCTGAACCCCTCAACCCAGGATGAGAACAACATTTTATGTATCAATATTTCCCAGCCCCCAGCACGAGACCTGGCCAGTAACAGAAGAGGTAGACTAAATAATTCCTTAATGCAGAAGATAATGACATGGCAGCTTTTCTCTCAAGAATCTGGAAGAGCTTCCTGGGCCCCAAGCCTCAGGAGAAGTGGCTTCTCTCCCTAGAGGTTGCACCCCCTGCCTACTGGTCAAGGGGGACACCATCTCATCCTGGGCTGCCAGCTCCCCATGCACAGGCAACACTCCGGGGTCCAGGGCACAACTGACTTCACCATTGGCCTGCTTGACATTATCCCCGGAAACCCTAGCCCCTGACCGCCTACCTGGTCAGAAGGGCAAGGTGTGATAGGGTCAGAGGGCATGTAGTTGCCAGCAGTGGGGTTGATGGGTCAGTGTGCAGCGGTGCAGGGGCCAGACTCTAGAATGAGCAGGACCTCTGTGCTAAACTTCGGGCAGGCCAATCGAGATCCCCTAGTGGCCCTCTGAGGTCCTTGCCCCAGAGGCCTCCACCACATCACTGTGGCCTGGATTGGACATCATCAGGATTTCTCAGGCTTGAACAGACCATTCTGATGGACAAGTGCAGCCAAAACAATGCAGAACCATTTGTGGTCCCCTTCAAGTTTCTCATGGACTCCATGGGGTCGCAAAGAGTCGGACATGACTGAGCAACTCTCACTTTCGAGTTTTCACAATCCTCTGAGCACCCCATGACCAGGAAGAGAGAATCTCTTCGTATCTAGTGGATTTTGCCCCAGGAAAAGAAATGTCTCCCTTTTCCCTTCCCTCGGCAATGGCTTTGCAGTTAACGAAAGCAGACCTGATACTGTTTTAAAGAAGGTGGTTCTTGGATGAATCCCACACGCTCGGCTGTGTGCATGCAATGTGATTGGATAATGAGCACTTGGCCTGGAACAGACAAACTGCCTGATGAAACAGATGCCCCTGGTGAAGAAAGTGATCCCAGCTCCAGGAAGGGAGGGGCCTGGCAGTCACACCGTCCCCCGATCCCTGAGGTTGGCTGCCACAGGATGGCAGCCACAGGATGGGCCTTGATGGCCCATGCACTTGCCATGGAGACCTCAGCGCGTGGTGCCCTCCCCGACTGGGGGGCCTCCGGCACAGCTGCTGGTCGCAGGGCGAGGGGGCATGCCTCTCTCTCTGTGCTCAGGGTCCTGCCTGGACTCCAGGGCTGCAGCCTTCGGGCTTGCCTCCCCTCGGCGCTTTCCTGCTTCACGGCATTGGCTCACCCCAGGACAGCTGCTTCTCTGCACTGCTCCGGACTCTCACAGGTGCCTGCCAGGCGCACTGGTCCTCCTCTGCTTACAGGTGAGCAAACTGAGGCACAGGAGGAAAGAACTGGACCATCCTTGCCCGAGGAAGGTGCTGGCACATCAGACTTCAAAGCCCTTCCTAGGAAGCTTTAACTGACAGCTTTGAAAGCCGTAACTTCTCCAAGGAGCTTTTCCAGGCCACTGGCAGCTAAACCCAGAAGAGACGAAAATCCAGGGCCCTTCTCAGGAGGGGTGGGAGTCCCCCACGAAGAGGTCAAGTTTCGGGATTGCTCACAAGAAGGACCCTGGACTGCAGGAAGACACCTGTTCTTGATAGAATCCTGTCTCCAATCCAGGCCCAAGGCTGGGGAGGGGCGGCTGATGAATCATCGATGGGCTTTTCCCCAGGCTGCAAATGCAGAGTGGCTTAGTTGCCCCCTCCTCCGCCCCCAAACCCGTTTGTCTGGTTTCAGGCATGATAGATGGTTTTGTGGATGAATTAACTTCCAGAAACTTCCTCTAACCCTGCATCCCTGCCAAAACCTTTCAAGCCTCTTACTTCCAACCCTGCTCTGAAATCCCATTTCACTTCCTGGTTGAAAGAGCCAAGCCCTGGGGGACTAATTCTGCAGTCAAAGCTGTATTTTTAAGTCTGCTCAGAGTGTGGTGAAATCGGGGGAGCTAGCACATTTGAATTCAGAATTTACCCGTGCCAGCTGTTAGCCTAGGCCCCCAGGATGGGGCTATTAGTCAGTCAGGCCTGTTCCCTGCTCCGGCAGAAGGGGATGCCTGCGGCCCGATATTCATTCCTGTGTTTTTCCTTTCCACCCATGAGTGGTTACTGGTCACCTGCCCTGTGCCAGCTCTTTCCAAGGGCTGGGGTTCAGGACCAGAGGCCTCATTCTGTCAGGTGAGATGCACAGGTGGAATGTGAGGCTGTGTGCTAGGCAGGAGGGATAGAGAAGGAGAGGAAAGGCAGGGTGGGGGCAGGGGGTGCAGTTTATGAGGCCTCTTGAGGAGGTGGCCTTTTAGAAGGGAAGGACAAGGTGGAGCTACATGCAGACTCTCACCCAAGGAGGCAGCGTAACCAGCAAACAGCCAGCAGGGAGAGGGGCAGGGGAGGCCCCTGGAGAAGGCCAGACAGCTTCTAGAAGGCCTGGGAAAGGCAGACCTGGAGGGGCTGAGCAGAGGTGGGGCGGGGCCCGACCTGGAGGACCTCTTTGCTGCTGTGATGGGAAAGGACTTCAGGGGGTGAAGACAGAAGCATGTGATGCTCTTAGGTGAACACAGCGGTCATCCCAGCTGCCATAAGCAAACCCCACAGATGCATCTTCTCTCCGTGTCACTGCGAGGCTGTCCGTCCGCACGTGTGTGTCTCCTAACCTCCCGTTCTGATATGGACTCCAGTCGTGCTGGCTTAGGGCTCACCTCCCAGCAACTTCATCTCACCTGACGTCTGTGAAGTCTCCATCTGCAAATACAGTCACCTTCTGAGGTCCTGGGTCTGGGACTGCCGCGTGTGGATTCTGGGGGGAAAGGCGACCCGGTTTAGCCCATGTAGTGACAATGAGGAACCAGATGAGAGATCACGGCTGGGGCCACCCTGGCAGGCAGGACGGTGGGAAAGGGCCTGATCCTGCAGGCAGGTGCTAAGGTAGGGTGTGAGCGAGAAGGTGCATTGCCCTGAGAGAATGTCACATCTAAGAAAGGAAAACTCTAAATATTATCACTGAGAATATAGTCCTCCTTCAAAAATATTTTGTCTAATTTTTAAAGAATGGCTGCAAATACAATTGAATTTTATCAATACATCTATAAACTTCAAATCTGCACATTTGGTCAACAATGTGTTCTATGTGGGTATTAATTCAGAGACCTGTCACTTGCAAAGTTGACTGCCCCCCTCTTCCAGGAATAAGTCACACCTAAGTTCCTATGGCTCTGAACCACATAAGTTCACTTAGGGCCCAGATAAGGTCTCTTGATCTTGCATTGACAACACAGCAATTACGAAGGCAAGGCCATAGAATAAGAGTTTCTTCAGCTCTGTCGTTTCATGTGACCACTTGGGATATTTTGTGTGTGTATGTTTAAAATTTGAAGTAAAACAGTACAGACTGCGAAATGTGACATTTTTGTTTTGCAAGAAAATATTGTAATTCATTGCAAATTATTACTGATGGTAAACAATATATTTAACTGAAATTTAGCCTTTTATAATTGTTAAGTAATCATTTTAAAGCCAAAGAACTAATAAAGGAAATAAAATATTATATCAGCGATATCTTGCAGCAGTTGCCTGAACTGTACCTCTGTCGGCTGACTCTATTTCACTGAAATTCATTAGCTTTTTATTGGTATCATTATGTACACATGCACTTTCCAGGTTCTTTACCACCTGCCTGCTAAGGCAGGAGACACAAGAAACATGGGTTTGATGGATCAGGAAGCTCCCCTAAAGGAGAAAATGGCCACCTACTCCAGAATTCTTGCTTGGAAAATCTCATGGACAGAGGAGCTAGGCAGGCTACAGTCCATTGTGTCAGAAAGAGTCAGACACAACTGAAGCATCTTAGCACACAAGCATGCAATCAATGTAAACACAAAGTTCCATTTAAGAAAATTTGCAGTCTTTTCTGGACATTATTAATTGTTTTGTTTTCTGATTATTACTGAATATAATTTTGTCACACAGAAGAGGATGTCAGTTAGTTTGAGTTGCCATAACAGCATCAGTGAAAAAATATAACCTGCCATATCAGTAAACAAAGGATGTTGCATCCATGAAGCCATCCCGTCACAGCCATCCCAACAGTGAGCCCGGAGAGAACTCAGGACAGAAACAACAGGCCCACCATTTCACAGTCAGCCTCTGCAGCCGGCCTTCCTCCCAAAGCTGCATCCTGAGGAGACTCAGGATGAGAAAGCACAGGATGCTGGCCCCAGAAGGCTGAGGCATGCATCAGAGGAATGATTTCAGTGAACTCTGACTCTTGCATCTTCCCATATAGAAAAAAAAAAAAAAGGTGCTAAGTTCATTAACATGAGACATCTGGTTTTCTTTAATTAGCAATAAACTTCTGATGTTTCAACTACTTGGTCTTTGTTGCAAAAACTCCTATAAATGCTGGCTCCTCCCCTGCCTCTTCAGAGAGGTCCCTTAGAGCATCTGAGTGTCTGCGTCCTGGGCGTAAATTCTCCATTTTGTCCACCAAATAAAACATAATTCTCAACTTTTAGGTTGTGCTTTTTTTTTTTCCTTCAGGGCACAACAAAACACCATAGATATGGATGATTTACACAACAGGCTCATGGTTCCTCATGGTTCTGGAGAATGGAAGTCCAAAATTAGGGAGCCAGCATGGTCCAGTTCGCTGTGATGTCTCTCTTCCATGACCTCATATGGCCTTTTACGGTGAATGCATGCAGAGAGAGAGATTTGTGTCTCTTCGTCTTCTAAAATGGCACTGATTCTGTCCTGGGGACTCCACTTTCATGGCATAATTACCTCCCAGAGGCCCCACCTGCAAACATTGTCAAGCTGCAGATAAGAGCTTCAACATGTGAATTTTAAAGAAGACACAAACACAGAATCCACACAAGGGTGATGTTGAAAAAAGGATTCACTGCTGGTGTCAAATGTGCTGGGATTTGGATGTGCTTTGAGGCAGAGCCAACAGGTAATAAATGAATGCAAGTGTGAGAGTGGGAGAGACGTCGGGGTGGGCCGAGCGTGAAGGGCTGCACTGGACGCTGCAGGAGAGGCAGATCTGGCACAGGTGGGATTGGGAACCTGGTTTCCAGACATGTTCCCTGTTGAGGTGTCTGCTGGACATCCCCGTGAAGATTTCAAATAAGTGGACAGATACGCAAGCCAAGAACCCAGAGAAGAGGGTAATGTGGGAAACACCAATGTTTCCATGGGATTTAAAACCAGGAGACTAGTGGGTGTGGCCTCACGCAAACACAAAACCACAAGTACAGCTATTTAAGGTGTCATGGACACACTTCAGAGACGTGGATCCCTGACCTAGTCTGAGAGCATAACACGTGACCTTGGGAAGCACAGGAAGGTGAAGCCAGGCTAGCCAGACAAAGGCCTCGAGGAGGGGGCAGCACAGGGCTCTTAAGACGCAGGAAAAGGCCAGTGATGAGTGAACTCTGGGAGCCAGGGCTCCACTGTGAGAAAACACACCACGGATCAGGAATTTGATCAACAGAGCTATTGAAAAAGATTGAAGAGTTCTAAGTACCAAAGTGACATGATCCAAGGAGAGTTTTTAAAGGCTCAAATAAGCTGCTTTGTGGAGAACGGATTAGAGTGGCAAAGTCATCCATCCAGGTGAGAAACTACATGTTTGGACTAGAGGGCTATCTGGAGAGATGGGGAAGGTGGCTAGGCTAAGCCCCATGAAGCAGGCAAAAGAGCGCAGGAAGGGGTGGGAGGCAGGAGGGAGCGGATTAGAAAGGGTTTGCCTGGGCGGCTGGGGTGGCAGGGGCGGACAGTGCCCTGTGCCTGGGGGAAGATGAAGTGCCAGACTCAGGGAAAAGTCCAGCTCAGTTGAAACCCACTCAGTGCTGGCATGGCACCAATGACCCCGTGAGGAGGTGTCAGTCAGCCGCAATGTCAGAATTGAGGCTTAGAGAGACAGAGTGGGCAGCAGGGAGAGCTGGCTGTTGACAGGTCATGAATGGCTTCCAGGCACTACTATATGGGCAGATGAGATCTCTCAGAAGAACTGACCCTGAGCCAGGAAGACTGAGAGCCTAGGGGACAGAGACCAGACCTCAGAGTCCAGTGAAGCAGGGGAAGCCAGCAAACAAGAGAGGGTTGGGGAGAGGAATAGGTGCAGAAAAGCTGGGAGTATCCTGGCCATCAAGAGAAGGGGCTGCCTCAGGGGGAAGGGAGCTGAGTGCTCTATGAAGTAAGATGCAAGATAAGATGCAAGGACTGGTGTGCAGGACTAATAGCCACAGCCATTCCTGATGACCCCAGGAGCAACTCCTAGCAGAGATGAACTGAGGAGTGAAAGGGAAGTGAAGCAAGCCAGCAGGTGCAGACAGCTCTACCAGGAAGCCTAGTGTCAGCCTCTACAGTGGACAGCAACCGTGTGATAAACACCCTGCTCTGGGCGGTCAGTGTGCAGACAGAGCTAAGGGCATTCTGCATATTCACTCCCTTAATCTCTGCCACAGTCCCATAAAACAGTGACAAATAGTCCCAAAACACAATCAGAGGGACTGGGAAACAACAGTGAAAGCCTCACAGTCTTTAAGAATATAGGGAGGGCGGGGTCTGGATTTGAACTCTGGGCTGAGATTGTGCCTGTGCTGACCCATGGCCAGGAAGGTGGTGGCAACATGCAGAAGGAACGATGAGTCTGGCTTGAGGCAGGATCCTGGCCCCAGGTCTCTCTGTGCCCCAGTTTCTAAAGTGAAGGTAGTAATCCTTACCCTTCCTATTTCACAGAGTTCCTTGGTAGATGAAATGAGATTCAGACATCTGTTTAACAACTTGAGCTTACACCTCATGGGGGAGTCCAGACAGTAATGGAAGATGTGGACAGATCTGGGGCCCGGGTGAAAGCAGAATCAGTGGGACTTGCTGGTGGGTCAACTGTAGAGGGTTCAGTTCAGTTCAATTCAGTCGCTCAGTCATGCCCGACTCTTTGCGACCCCATGAACCGCAGCACGCCAGGCCTCTCTGTCCATCACCAACTCCCAAAGGCCAATGAGTGGGGTGCAGGATGAATGAATGAAGAGGAGTTAGAGTTAGCGTCAGAAACAGCTCTGATCATGATAAGGAATAATAATGAAAAAAAAGGAATAATAATGGGGGGGGAATAATGAACCCAACATGGAGCCTGTTTAATTTTCAACATTAGAGTTTCAGTAGGTACAACATTTCACTGCTTACAGAGAGGAGCCCCAAGAAGGGTGAGAGCAGCAAGCCCAGAGCAGGACATGGGACAAGAGTTTGCGTGTGAGCCCAGAAGTCTGCCTTCCACTCAGGGCTTGGGCTTCTTGGGGGGTTCCCCAGGCTATACACCAGGGTAGCTGAGAACTTGAAACCCCCAGGGCATCGTCACACTGAGAGAGCCTGCCAGCGGTAAGCCCATGGATTCTGCTTTCCCTCCCTGAGCTGGCTGCCAGCCCTAGCTATCTACTACCTCATTAGTCTGTTCACACACACATTTGTTTAAAAAGCCACTAATGTTGAAAATTAAATGGGCTTCATGTTGGGTTCATTATTATTCCTGATCAGAACTGTTTCTGATACTGACTCTAATAAGTCTGGATCTGATCAGACCTATACTGTATCCAAAGACTTGGGTCTGAATTGGACCCTGGTCTTGCTCAGGAGGACAAACAAGGAGGCAAAGCAGAGAGTGATGAGTTCTGGGGTAAAGGGAGCTGTTGGGACTGGGACCAAACGAGGAAGGGCCTCGTTTGATTTTGTTGGGGGCAGATGGGAGGTGACACACGTGCAGACTCTCAGCAGCCAGATGCTGTTATCCAGTAGAGAGCACAGTGGATTTCAAGGGCTCAGAAAGTAGAAGAGGGGAAATCTTGCTTAGCCTGGTGGATTTGGGTCCAAACTGGAGATGCTGGGCCTGGGCCTGGGCCATGGCCTTGAGCCTGGATTAACCATTTTTCAAGTCTACCCTTGGACTTGTTTCTCTTAGCAGCCGTGGGAGGTTAGGAGAATGTGGATTAAACCTGCTCAGAAAATGCAGCCCAGGTGACTGTCAGCTCAGATGACAAGCAAAGATGGTGACAGTGACAGGGAGAGAACAACCCTTAGAAAGTGTTCATCGTGCAACAGCCTCTCCCTCCAACTCTTTGCACACATGTTCTTCTCAGTTGTCCTGGCTTTGAGACAGGGGTGTCCCTCTGGGATAGGGGAGGAGGTGAGACTCAAGGAGGCTGAGCATGGCTCACTGGGCATGCCTGCTGTGGGACAGGGCTATCCACTTGCTCTGTGTCAGGGTCAGGGGGTTCCCAGAGAAGCTGTCCCTGCTGTGGATACCCGCTGCTTAGAAGAGAGACCCCCATCTTTTTGAGCCTGGTGAGCTGAGGGAATCCACAGGTAGCCCTGGCAGCTGCAGGCTTGGTGCCAGTCAGATGAGCCCTCACCTGAGGCAGCAACTGGTCAACAGAACAAAAACTGTCCACAGCCTTTTTCCAAGGTCCTTCTATCACTGCCCTGGGGTTTGATGTCCCTCTGAGCCATGCCCCCTCCTCTTATCTCTCTCCCAATCTTAGGCCACCTAGGACTCGATGTCTCTCAGTGCATCCTTGGGCTTCCCCACAAAGGCCCTCTGTGCCTGGGAGGTGAGCCCACCTCCCAACAGACCTTAGAGATCTGGCAGTGGCAGGGAAAGCATCTTGTCTGGGGACCACATGAGGACATGCTCCAGCTCCCCTGACTCTTCCAAAGATGACAAATGGCCCGAGAAGCCCAGGCCTTTCTCCAGCTGTGATCCCTCCTACTCAGGAACACAAGCTTCACACAGAGCAGCCTCAAATTGCTGAAGAGCAAAGAGAGAAAACCTAATACCCAGCTATGCAGCCAACCCACTCGCAGCCCTGCAAGCTGCAGCTGGAAGCATGCCCCATCTCAGGCAGGATCTGGAGCAAGACACGGCATCAGGGAGGGCTGCCTCCCAGATGGGAGAACACCGAACATGTGTATGCTCATAGGGATGGGCCAATAGCACCAGGGGATGATGATGGGAGAAAGAGAGGGAAAGCAGGAAGCCCTGTCCCACAGTCCCTGGCATGTACACTGAAGGTTTATCCTCCCGTAGTGGACTGGCAAAGCGTACACTCTTCCCAGCCTGTAGAATTCTTGAATGGCCCTGAATGTCAGCTGCTTTCTGAAGTGAAGAAACCAAAACTCTAAGATGCAGTAACCTTGGGACCCGATGAAATGACTCATCACAGCATATGTCTTACCCTAGTTTGGGAGAGAATGCTTTTCTTTTCATCGAAAAATTTCTTACTACGTTCTTAATGAAAAGAAAAAGTACCAGCTACTCAATAAGACTATAAAACAATAACAACAATGGTGAATAACATGAGAAATACAAAATGTTCTACTGAAGCCTGTTATACAGAGTAAAGTAAGTCGGAAAGAGATGAACAAATATCGTATTTAAAGCAAATATATGGAATCTAGAAAAATGGTGCTGATGAACCTATTTGCACAGCAGGAATAGGGACACAGACACATGGAACAGACTTGTGGACATGGGGCGGGGGGGGAG
>SJYF01000069.1:343499-368519 GCA_006410515.1 Procapra przewalskii
TGATCTCATTATAAAGAAATTTCTCAAAGGACACAAAGGTAATATATCATAAAGAAAAATATCATGAATTTAGCTATAATAAAAATTTTAAAATATATGAACAAAAGTTATCACTCCCAAAATATGAAAAGAGAGTCACTACAGGGGAAAAAATATCTGCAACTTAACAAAGGATTAGTAGCCAACGTATATAAAGAATTCTTACAAATCAAAGGGCAAGAGACAGATAACCCAGTAGAAAAAAAAAAAAAGTGGTGATTCACAAAAATGGAAAAACCAAGAGAATAAACAATGTGGGAAAATATGTTCAGGACTTCCTTGTAAAGGCAGGTGTCCTTGATTCAAAATACGTCCAGAATCTGACCACTACTCTACTGCTATCCCACTCAGGGGAGTCAGCATCACCTCTCACCAGCAGCTTTTTTTCTTTTTTGATGTGTCAGTTTTTATATTTTTATTTTCAAGTGACAGAAGAATCAACACTCACTGGCTAAAGCCATAATACAAACAAAGCCACAATAACAAACAGGAAATGTATTGGCTCAGTCAACTGAAAATTCCAGGTGCAGCATAATCCTAGGACTCAAGCTATATCATTGAAAACCGGTTTCTCTACATCTCTCATTTCTGCTTTCCAACTTATTCTGTTCCACAGATCACAAAGAAGGCTACAAAATAGCCATCAATAGCCCATATCCATAACCTCCCATGTGTAAGTTGGTAGCAAAGGGGGTACCTTCGTAACAGCCTCCCGAGGACTCTTCCTGCTCCTCTCTGGCCTCCACGCACAGAGCCACAGTGACCTTGTTAAAATAAGGGTCGGCTCACGCTGCTCCTCTGTTCCATCCCTCCCTGGGCTCCCATCTCAGAGTAAAAGCCCAAGTCTCTCCCATGACCTACGGGGACCCACCTGCTATGAGCTCTTATTGCATCTACTGCTTCCCGCCGTCACTCTGCTGCAGCCACACCAGCCTCCTGGCTGTTCTGGGAGCACTCCAGTGGGATCCATTTAGGGATTCCGCTATGCTTGCTCTCTCTACCTAGAACATGCTTTTCCCAGTATCCACTCCACAAGCTAACTCTCTCACCTCCTGAGACTCTTTGCTCACTGCCACCTTGACATTGAGGCCTTCCCTGACCACTTCATACAAAACTGCACACCACCTCCTGCCCTCACCCATCCCAGCCCTCTGGATCCCACTGATTTTGCTCTAATGTACTCACGCACTATCTCCTTCAAACATACTACATAAATGTTCACGGTTTATAACGTGTCTCCTCTCTGCTGGAAGGCAGCTGTGCCAGGGTGGAGAGCTTTGTGTACTATGTTCAGTGCTGAGGACAGCAGCTGGCCCATAGTAGGTCCAGCAAACAATCACCTTCCCCTTCCTTTAAAGCCTGGAATCTTAAACCTGCCTCAAAAGTGCTTACTGTTGCAAGCACCAAAGGAAAACACTTCTAAAATAGCTAACACTATGTGTGGAACAGGTAGGGAGAGCCCCAGTTCCTCATTTCAAATAGCTCTTTAGTAAAAGGTGGAAAGCACCTGCTGGTGGATGATGTCAGCGGGGCCTCAGACAGCCGGGACCACAGTGCCCGCTTCACCAAGTGGCACTGACTGCACTCTTTTAAATTCTTATTTGCTACCTTAGCTCAGGCAACTCAGCAACAGACACTGAGTTTTCACCGTTCTGGGGACTGGGAAGTCCAAAATCAAGTTTCCAGCAAGTTCAGCCTCTTCCTGGCTTATAAATGGCCACCTTCTCGCCATTCCCTCATATGTCCAAGAGGGCAAGCTCTGGTCTCCCTTTCTCCTCTCACCTAGATGTTAATCCATCACAAAGCTTCATCTAAATACAATCACCTCTCAAAGGTCCTACCTCCCAATACCGTCCCTTGTGGGTCAGGGATTCAACACATGAATTTCGGGTGGATACACACCTTTACCCCGTAACACCCTCTCAATGGGTTTCTGCACAGAAATGGACAGAGGCCCACAGAGCTGTGATCTGCCTATTGGCACTTCCTATGCTGAGCTCAGGGTCTAATGATGCAACATCTTCTCCAGTGTGGTCAGTAGATGAGAGGGGGTCAGGGCTATTTCCAGCCACTCTGCAGAGTAATTGAACCCCTGCCCCAACTCCCTTGGCAATACAATGCAATTACACATTACATACAGGTTGTAGCAGGACCAGGCACTGTGTGGATCTGGGATGCCATCTCTCCCACATCACAATTAATTTATTGTCTTCTTCACCAGGACACAGAACCATGGCTCCCTGTAATTGTGCTAATCAGAACTCCTATCTCTAATCCATCTCCCCCTCTTATTTGTCACAATCACCTCCAGGGTGGGCTGAAGTTTCCAGCTGGAAGGTTGCTCCCTTGGATGAATGGACTAAAATGTAGCCCAGCACTGCCAATGGATTCCCAAGGGTAAGTGAATTTTGCATTTTCTCAGAGAGTGATTTCCAGAAATCATAACTTGGGATCATGCCAGCTTGAGAGGAGGCGCCAAGGCCTGGGCTGAGGCCCGACGTTTTCACTGACCCTTTCCAGACTGAGCTGGGTCAGCCAGAGGCCACAGAGGTGACCTCCCCTCAACCTCACTTAGGGGAAACTGCTATCATGACCTGTCTCCCCAGCACCTCTAAGCCTGATGCTGGCTTTGCAGTTTGGGCTTAATGGAGGTAGGTTGTGTTCAGAGAGCCCTGCTGTTAACAAGTCCTGTGTCAGAGGGCACCGTGAGGTGTCCCCCTGGTCTCACAATAACCCTGTCCCCCATCTGTCACAGAAGGGCACAGGTCCCAGACAGGCAAGGGTGAAAGGCTTGGTCACCAAGCAAGGCTGCATCTGAACTGAGATGAAGCCTCAGCATAGCCACTGTCAGAGAATAGGGACCCCAGATTTCTCCCACATCCCATCCTCCCTCCTAAGTGCCTCATTACTTGGGGATGACAGGAGAGGAAGGTGTCAAGCAGGGTGCATACAGGCAAACAGCCTTCTAGACAGTGTGCAGAGCTGGGCCTAGCCAGAATGCTAACAGCTACAGCTGACACAGGAGCAGGGAAAATGCGGGGCTTCCTGACTCTGGACGTGGAGGAAGGGTGCTTTCAGGCTTGGATAAGAATGAGGGCCGGTGACAGGACAGGTCCAGAGGTGGAAGAGAAAGTGAGGGCCCCCAAGATGAGCCAGTTGCTAGAGAAAGCTGAGTTGCTAGAGATCCCAGAGTTGAGCGAGCCACTCAAGACCCCAGAAAGCTGTGGCTCTAAGAGGGAGGGTCCATAGTCTCTCCAAGGTCTAACGCCCACGAGCCTTGGCCGCCTCAAGGTGACATGTCATCATCACTCCCTGGGGCTCCCACTCTGGGTAGGGAAGGGATGGGGAAACATGGCATTACCAGGCTAAGGATTCCATCAAAGGAGCTGAAGAGACAGGGGGAGGGGCCACATCTGGTGGGAATGGTGAAGGGAGTCAGCCCAGGGCCTGAGCACGAGATCCCCATCAGACCTTCCCCTTCCAACCAGGTGGCATCTGAGGCACCTTCTGCTTTGAAATTGGGGTCCTCCACTGGCCTAAATCACTGTAGACAGTGATTGCAGCCACAAATTTAAAAGACACTTGCTCCTTGGAAGAAAAGCTATGACAAACCTAGACAGCTTATTAAAACACAGAGACGTCACTTTTCGGACAAAGGTCCATAAATTCAAAGCTATGGCTTTTTCAGTAGTCATGTACAAATGTGAGAGCTGGACCATAAAGAAGACTGAGCTCCAAAGAATTGATGCTTTTGAACTGCGGTATTGGAGAAAACTCTTAGAGACCCTTGGATGGCAAGATCAAACCAGTCAATCCTCAAGGAAATCAACCTTGAATAATCATTGGAAGGACTGGTGCTGAGGCTGAAGCTCCAATACTTTGACCACCTGATGTGAAGAGTTGATTCATTGGAAAAGATCCTGATTCTGGGGAAGATTGAAGGCAGGAGGAGACGGGGGCAACAGAGGATGAGATGGTTCGATGGCATCACCAATTCAATGAATATGAGTTCAAGTAAACTCTGTGAGATAGTGAAGGACAGGGAGTCCTGGCATGCTGCAGTCCATGGGATTGCAAAGACTCAGACATGAATTAGCGATTGAACAACTGACCAAATAGATGACTTTTCCATCACTTTATCTTTGCCAGGGTGCACAGGAGGCCCCTGTACTCACTCAGGGGATAGCCCTGCCCCAGCTGGCAGCTGGATGGGTCTCCAGGGCCCTGGAGTGCTGGGCTCATCTCACCCCTCCTCCCATCACATGGTTGAGGGAGCTGCCTGAGGTCACAAGGCAGGGAAGGCCCTGGCCCTGGACCCAGGCCCCACTGTCGCACTTGACTCCCTCGTCTCAGAATTAGACATGGTCCACTTTTAAGTTCTCTGGTTCTGAAGTCTGGGTTCTCTGCAAACAGCCAGTATATGTGGCACCAGAGGGCAGACCTGGGCAAACACTGATCCTACCCCTCCTATGCTGCCTTTGGGTCTGGACTGGTGCTGGCCTGGCCAGCATCACTCCAGCTGCTGCACCCAGCCCCAGGACTAAAATGAGCACATCGTTCTTGCCTGAGCTAGTTAAGAAGTCACCACTGCATGTGCCAGAATTACCTTATCTTTGCACAACAGACATTTTTACAGAAAAATTTGAAATGCTTTTCATCCATCAAATTGCCAGGGTGCTGCACAGGGAGCCCTATTTTCTGGAGATTTCGTTTTGAGCCTATTTCCAATGCACCAAAATATGAGTGGCCCTGGCCCCATTTATGGGAAAGGTCCCCTCAGGCCAAGCACTGCAGGCTTCAGGGGCCAGGGGCTCAGACCCAAGGGGCTTCGTGTGGGGACCCCAAGAATGGTGTGGACTCAGTATCATGGATTATCAAGTGACCTCTTCTTTTGTTCAAATTCTGGTCCTACTATCTGTGACCTTGGGCAACTTACTTTATCTCACTGTGTTTTAAGCACTTCATTTGTAAAATTGGGATAGTCTAAGTGAAATAACACATGTAAATCATGTGAAGACAAATACATAATAATGTATGTGAATAACATCTGAAAAGCCCATGGTCCTCAATAAAAGCGAGTAATACTCCAGATCTTGGTCCACTCAGGTGCCATAGCAAACTCCACAGCCTGGGTGGCTTAAACCACAGGACTACCCCACCGCCGGAGGCTGGAAGGCCATGATCAGGCGCCATCATGCCTGGTGGCTGGTGGGACCCTCTTCCCGGCTTGGAGATGGCTAACTTCTTGCTGTGTCCTCACATGGCCTTTTCTGCATGTTCAGAGACTGAGAATGAGAGGACACTGGGGTCCCCTCCTCTTCTTATAAGGATGCCAGTCCAGGAGCAGGGCCCCACCCTTATTCTCTCTCTAAAGACAGTCACACTGAGATTTAGGGCTTCAATACCTGAATCAGGAGAGAAGGGGGACATAATTCAGTTCGTGACAACTGGAGTCCTAAAGATAGTCATTCAGCCAATTGGCCAACATGGGGTTCCCACTGGATGTTCAGCATCAAGACACCATGAGGACAAGAAAGAGTGGCATCTTTGGGTTTAGGATCTATTGAATCCAGGTTCTCCATTTTCCAGTGGAGCCAGAATTCAACAGTTTCATAGCATGGAAATCCAGGGCCTCCCACATATAGACACACACACGGGCAACATCCATGCAGCAGCTACAACCCCGAGCTCACGCTCTTGCTCCTCAGGCCAACATTCTCTGGGCCCCTGAGAACACACGTGCCCCCTCATTGCACAACCTCCATGTCAGGATGACATGGAAGGTCATTCTCTTCCATCAGCAAGGGGGTCTAGCGAGCCAAGTTCTCCTTGTATTCCAAGTATCCGTTTGCACACCAATGGTGTTGAATGGAGAAGCAAGAGGGAGAGACATCTCAAAGTGACTCTGCTGAAATTTCCCAGACAAGCTCCACCAGCCACGCTAACCTCACCACTGGAGGCTATCACTGATGGAGCCCTACCAGTTCCTGGAGCTACACATGCCCCTCCAGCAGGAGCTATGCATGTAAGTGTTAGTTGTTCGGTTGTGTCCAACTCTTCATGACCCCATGGGATGTAAACTGCCAGTCTCCTCGGTCCATGGAACTCTCCAGGCAATAATGCTGGAGTGAGTAGCCATTCCCTTCTCCAAGAGGTCTTCCCAACCCAGGGCTCAAACCCAGTTCTCTGTCTGAGCCACGAGGTATAGGTGGTATTAACACCATGTCTTGAATATTCATTGGAAGGACTGATTCTGAAGCTGAAACTCCAATACTTGGCCACTTAATGCGAGGAACTAACTCATTGGAAAAGACCCTGATGCTTGAAAAGATTAAAGGCAGGAGGAGAATGAGATGGTTGTATGGCATCACCAACTCGATGGACATGAGTTTGTGCAAGCTCTGGGAGTTGGTGATGGACAGGGAAGCCTGGTGTGCTGCAGTCCATGGGGTCGCAAAGAGTCGGACATGACTGAGCAACTGAACTGAACTGAACTGAACCAGGGAGAAACTAGAGAAACTCAATAGCTTCTCCAGGCTGTCCAGGCCCAGGCCAGAAGTGACTGCCAGCCTGTAAGACTCTGGGGCCCTCTCTTCTTTTTCATGCTTGGAATGTGGCTGCTAGAGGAACTCAACACTGCAGCCAGGCAGGCCGCAAGGGCTTCTGGCCACCTGAGAGAGTATAAGTGGGCAAGTGGGCTCTAAGCCTGGGGCCAAGTCCAGGAAGGCTCACCGTGGGTGCTCCTTGGGGCTGTAATGATAAACATGTACCAGCCAGCTCTCTAAAGTAAGCGAAAAAAAAAAGCCCTGAAGTGCGGCATGAACCAGTTCCCATGGTACAAATATTCCCCGTGGTCAACTGCAAGGTATCAACAGTTTGATGACCAACTCTCAAAATTTCTAAGACTGTGATCAGTTGTGGCTCCTGAGTGTGGTTCTGAGGCAGCCTTGGCCTTGGGCCGTAGCAGACAAGGCACAGAGCAGGTTTAAAATGTAGAGTTCACACAGCGGGACCCTAAGGCCACTTGAAGGGAATAAGGGAGCACCTGGAGCTCAGAGGGCAAAGGGGCCCTTTCCCTGGTGCTGAGAAGGGAAAGGAGAGACCACCATGGGGGAGAGACAGCTGTGGATGACCAGAGAGGGCAGGAGTCAGGTCCACGAGCCTGAACATGCCCTTGTGGTAGGCCCACTCCCTGAAACACGAAGGCAGTTCCAAGGAAGCTAGTCACTCCCAGAATGCAGGCAGGAAGGGCACTAGGCTCCTTCCCTTCCCTGGTCCTTGGTCCCAGCTGGGGTGCTGAAGAGGCAGATCATAAGGAGTGCCCGAGTCCGCCTCCCCTCACTTACTCAGACACAGCCCAGACCTTGGAAGAGGAAAATGTCAGCATGACAGCGCCAGTGTGGGCGTCACCGAGAGCAAGCAGGACCCTACAGGATCTCCCCAGGAGAGACCCCCACCCATGTCCTCCAGCTGTCTCTTGTCTGTAGAAAAACTTTAGTCAAAGAATAAATTTAATCAGAAAAGTAAGAAACTGAAGAAAGGAAAGCAGTCAAGTAAGACAAAGCAATAATACTTTAGCCATCATACAAAGTCAAGGATCTCTAGTTCTTCCTCCAGGACTATAGATAACATTCTGGACCACGTCCTTTGAGCTGTTTTGCAGATACCAGGACCCCACCAGGTAAAAGATGTTAACTGTATGCTGCCCACAAGCACGTAGACCCCAGACTGGCTGGAACCAGAAGGCTAATGATGCTCACTCACAACCAACCAGCGAAAAGCATGTTCACGAGCAGTTCACACCTTGTTCTTTGAACACGATCCCCTCCATGATGGGACACACAGTTTTGAGGGCATTAGCCCACTGTGGCCCCCTTTGCCTGGAAAAGCAATGAAGCTCTTTTTACTTCACCCAAAACTCTGTCTCCGAGATTTAATCCATTGCGCACGTGTGCCTGGTCAGCCGTGTCTGACTCTTTGCAACCCTGTGGACTGTAGCCTGCCAGGCTCCTCTGTCCATGGGATTTTACAGGCAAGAATACTGGAGTGTGCTGCCATTTCCTTCCATCACCTGAACACACAGGCCAAATTTTGGCAACATCTCCCAGTTTAGAATACAAAGGCCTTGGGTCTGCGGGAGTAGACCTCTGCCCATCCATTCTCCAGCACTGAGGTTTATCATGTCACTTCAGGGATGTTACGTCCCTAAGCCATACAAAGAACTCTTGGGCATATTTTAAACCTTGTCTAAATGGCCTGAGACCATCTGCAATCTTCTGAAAACTGCTTCACAGTTTTTCATACAGCTTTTCTGAGACAAGTGGCTAGCAGTTGGAAGGTCTTGGAACTTAAGCCTGCACTTGGCAGCGTGACCCATTTCAAGTCACACAGCCTCCCAGCTCCCCTCCTGCAGCAAGCAGCGTGCCATCAGGAGTAACCACAAGGGGCAGGTCCTCCCTGTATACCTACTGTTCGACAGGATAATGAACTGAAGACAGGTCATCAAGTTCTCATCAGGATTGCAGCAGAGGGTTAGGGGATGAGTGTGTCTCTCACTCCTCACTGGGCCCCTCCTCTCCACCTGACAGTCACAGGGTCCTGGCTGATGGTCTCTACCACTGGTGCCCCCTCCCCACCTCTACCCTTTGAATCCACTATCTGTCACCAAGACCCAACTAGTGCTTTGCAGGGAGCAGCCTCATGAGCATGTATGTGAACTGACATCGCATCCAGAGAGCGTTTCCCTCACCACGGCCTTGGCACAGGGCAGGATGCATGTGGAGAGACACGCTGCTTATCCTCACAAGAACCTCACACAGCAGGGACGGCTGACTCTTTCCTGGGTGAGTAGAACAAGGCCAGTGTGGCTACAGCCAGGACACATGATTCTGTAGCCTGCCCTCCCTCAGCCACAGGGCAGAGAGAGAACCTTCTCACTCCTGCTTGGCAGGTAAGAATTTAGAGATTTCTGCTCAGATGATAATTCCTTACCAATTAGCAGAAAACTTTGGAAGGATGATAGCAAAATGAATTTTAATAAAGCATGAAATGCAAGATCCCTTTTGTAGAGGACACTTGCTGATGCCTCCTCGGCATCGCTCACCCTCCCACTTCCCAACAGCCTTGTTCTCCCCGAGCCACCCTGGGGTCTCAGGGAGCCAGCACCTCTGCAGCCTCCAAGCACAGAGCTGGCCTTCTGGGCTGAGCCAGTTGCAGCATCCAGTCATGGCAATGGAGATGGGCTAGTGTCTCTGCTGGTCCAGATGGTAACTGCAATAGCTGGGAGCGCCAGAACCAAGGCGCCTCTACTTGGATTTCAGAAGACTCAGGAGCTCAAGAAGCTACAGTCTGCCATCTTGGGACCTGATATGAAGCACTCATTTGTTAAATCTGACATTGTGGAAAGTGGCATGGGGAAATGAGCCTTTTGACACTTCTAAGCAACTGGAACAAGCCTCACCTGAACCCACACTAGTCTGACTTCTCATTTGAGTTAGTCAAAGAAGTCTCTCTACTGTTTCAGCTAGTTTGAACTGCTTTCATGTTGCTCATAATCAAAAAAAACACCCCAAAAAGACACACTATTAGACATTTTTAAAGAGTGGCAGGCATACCTCCATACTGGCATACCTTGGGGTGGAGAATGGAGACAGAGAAACTGAGAGAAATTCTATAAACACATTGATTTTTATTTAAGAATTGCACAAGCCAACATTTGCAGGGGCAACTCTCTAGGTCCTAGAAAAAAAATTGGGCAGTGTGCAAATTTGATTTGAACAATTGGGTAAATATTCATTCAGCTCAGGGTTCTGCACTCCTTCTCTTCAGGAAGGGTCAAGCACATGTTTGC
Organism: Procapra przewalskii; assembly: GCA_006410515.1. Taxonomy (NCBI): domain Eukaryota; kingdom Metazoa; phylum Chordata; class Mammalia; order Artiodactyla; family Bovidae; genus Procapra; species Procapra przewalskii. The sequence goes on from SJYF01000069.1 coordinate 353,389, forward strand.
CCAGCCCTTGATCCCTACACTCAATAACCCGATGCATTCTATCAACAGCCTCTCCAAGCTCATACAGGGAGGGCTCAGGGCACTGACCCTTCTCAGGGACCCCTCCTCTAGGCTCCATTAAAATCCCTCTAGTCATCCTCCTACCAAAACATGATCTCTTCAGAATGATAAATGTACTTTACAAGCTTCCCAAACTCATCTTTATTCTATAAACTTCATGTGCTGAGTCCTTCTCTTCCAAAAAGCCAGGCTCTGACCATTAAAATTTTAAGCTTGCAACACAGTGTCCCTGCTACATGTTTTAGAATATTTTGAAATCAAAGTCAAACTGTGGCTCTTGGTATATTAGTGAGTATGTTCCAGAAAATGAACCAATAGGATGTGTTTCTGTCTGTCTGTGTCTATGTGCATGTGTGTGTATAAGGGAAGTGAAGTGAATTCGCTCAGTTGTGTCCGACTCTTTGTGACCCCATGGACTGTAGCCTACCAGGCTCCTCCCTCCATGAGATTCTCCAGGCAAGAGTACTAGAGTGGGTTGCCATTTCCTTCTCCAGGGAATCTTCCTGACCCAGGGATATTATAAAGAATCAGCCTATGTTTTGTTGCAAGAAGGGGGATCCTTTCTAGGGCTTGAAAGTGGTCTCTTGTCTAACACTCAGAAATGAATTGTCTGAGGAGACACATGTGCTGGCGAAGCAAGAGATTTTATCGGAAAGGGCACTGGGCAGAGAGCAGTAGGATAAGGGAACCCAGGTGAACTGCTCAGCCTCGGGTTTTATATGGTGATGGGATTAGTTTCCGGTAGTCTCTGACCAGTCATTCTGATTCAGAGTCCTTGCTGGTGGTGCACGTATTGCTTAGTAAAGATGAATGCCAGTGAGAAGGATTCTGGGAGGTGGCTGGACATATGGTGTCTCCTTGTGGCCTTTCCTGAGCTCTTTCAGTTGCTGGTCATTTATTAGTTCCATATTACTTATCAGGACCTCCTGTTGTAAAACAAGTCATGCAAATGGTTGCTGTGGTGTCTGGCCAGGCTGGGTGGTTTCAGTCAGTGTGCTTCCCCTAACATTATCATGGAAGCTGACAAGTTCCACGTTCTGAAGTTAGCAAGCTGCAGACCCAGGAGTGCTGAGGTGTAGTTCCAGTCCAAACGCCAACAGCCTTGAGACACAGGAAGAGCCAATGCTTCTGTTTGAGTCCAAAGGCAGGAAGAACTGATATCCCAACTCAAGGCAGTCAGGCAGAAGGCATTTACATTTTTGTGCTGTTCAGGTTCTTGGCTGATTGGTGACAGGAACCACACAGGGAGGGCAAGCTGCTTTCCTCAATCTACCGATTCAAGCGTTAATTTCAGCTCCCTCACAGACATACCCAAAGTAATGGTTAACCAAACATCTGAGCACCCTTTGGCCCAATCAAGTCGACATTATAAGATTAACCATCACATGAAACTCCAGGCTGTATCTGCCTCTATGCACAGGAGGAAGGGCACACAAAAAGCAGCCTCTTCTAGGGCATACTGTACAAAGAGCTTGTGTAACACAGCTAACGTTGCCCTGCGCCACTGAAGTCCATCTCCAGGTTTTTCCTGGCATGTTTCCCCCAGCCATAAATTCCCTCCTTCCTCTTTGTGGTTACCCTAGCCTTATTGACCACTCAAGGTCCAGCAAAATGATTCACCTACTGTCTGAATCCCCCCTCCCCAGAAAAGCTGCAAGCAGGGCAGATTGTGGGGAAAGGGGTAGTCTTTGCCCAAAGCTGGGGGAGTGAACTGAAGATCGGGAGTCAGTGTCCAGCTGGATCCTGATGGCAGATGGAGCAGGCCGATGTCGACCAATAGCTGGGTGCCAGGGCTAGGGGGAGAGGAGAGGAGAGCAGGAAAGGAGAGCCCAAGGGTGGCCGTGGGCACCTACTCAGGCCTTCCTTGCTCCACAGCACACACTTCTGGGTGAGGCAGGAGACAGACGGCCCCAGGCTGAAGCAGCTGTAGTCTGTGCTCTGTGGACAAATGCTCCAGGATGAAGATAATAGCGGGAGGGGAGAGGAGCTGACCCCTGCCCTGCCCAGATAAGAGATAGAGTCCATGTAGATCTCCTTCTTGAGGTTGAGAGAACCTTCCAGACTCCACACACACAGAAAGGCTCCTTGGGAGATCTAAAGGGGAGGGGATGCCACCTCACAGTAAGAAGTGTCAACCTCCCAACAGGCCTCTGTGCTAGAATATATCTTGACTGAGAGATGCGTGCGCACACACGGGAGGATCCTGAGATAGACCGTAAATGGACTCAGAAAAGCAAAATGGCCAGAGGAAACCACGCCCCATAGGCGTGGCTCAAACTGCCATGAGGGTGCTACTGTCTCTCTGAGAGCCTTCACCCTCCCCATCTCTGCCCCATGTGAGCCTATTCATATACTTTTCTCCCTCCTAATGAACACTTTACTTGTTTGACTACTTTCTCTTTATGGAAATTCACTTCCAAAAAACCAATGGGCCAGGGCTTTGTCACTGGCCACTGGTCTAGTGGCTAGGATTCAGCACTCTCACCACCACAGCCTGACTTCCACCTCTGAGTGGGACTCAGAATCCTGCTTCAAGCTGCTGCCGGTCGAGGCCACCCAAGATCATGTGGACTGGATGCACCCAAGATGATTTTGCCTCCTTCACCCACTAGGTGGACTTGCACACACCATTTCTCTGCCACCATCATCCTAAGACACAAACTTGGCCCCTCCTGCACTGTTAGAGAAGACAAAAGGCACTCATTTAATGGGCTGGGCCAAGGGTAATGGTTATCTCCACTGCCAGTTACCCCCTTCCCTGTGAAACGAATAATGTACCATAAGCACTGCTCAGAGGCAGATAAAAATAGCTTTGAATCAAAGAGGTAGTTTCCTTATTTTGTCTCCAAGGACAGATCAGAGGACTGGACTGCATGTGGGCAAATCAGTTTTTCCTCTTGGCAGGAGTTGCAGTGCTTTTCCTCCACAAGCATGGAAAAGTCTGCCAACGTCGATATCTGAAGCTGAGATAATAGGCTGGGGCAGTGTTTTATCTTTTCTTGACCCACTCCCGGCCTTCAAGGTCTCTGCTATCCTTCTGTAGACAGACAGGCTAAGCCAGACATAACAGCAATAGCAGAGAAATCCCCCAGGCCTGCCAGACTGATGCAGCTACATAATGATGATCATTGCTTGCACTGCAGACATCTGCCTGACATTCTGCAGACCCATAGCAGCAGCCTCATTTTACAAGTGGGGAAACCGAGGCTCAGAGAAGCCACATTATTTTGTTAAGGATCAGAGCTTAATGCAGTTACCCTCAAAGCTTGAAGCATTTTAGGACTCTGCAGATGTGGAGTTACAATCCAGGGTTTGCCACCTAACTCCTCCTCTTAAAAGCTTGGTCTCAGAGATTCAGGCTCTTCATCTCTCTGAGCCTCAGTTTCTTCATCTGTAAAATGGGAGTCAAAACTGCTTCCAGAGCTGTTTGCAACTCTAAGGAGATCACATAAGAGTTTTTTAATCTGCAATTGACATGTAGATACTAGTTGTTGTTATTCTTTTAATTGAGCATTTAATGCACACAAGGCACTGCTCACCAGGCCCCTAAGAGGCAGGTACTATTAATATCTCCACTTTGCAGCTGAGAGATAGAGGTACAAGAAGGCTAAGGTCTTATGCACAGCTAGAAGGAGGTGAAGCCATCATCCAAACAGAGGCATCTGGCCCCAGAGCAGGCACTTTGAGATCTAAACAAGACGATGGTTATCCCAGATGTATTTTCCTGTGCTGAAGACTGCTAGGGGTGATGGTACCTTTGCAAGAGAATCTTCACCTCCCTTCAAATTCTCCCAAAGGTCTATTCTGTTCTCTAGTACAATCTTCAGTCTTGCGGGGATAAAAGGATCTGATAAAGAAGTCACACCAAGGTGGTGCTGCTGATAACGGCTCAGTCTGTAGCCCGCACTGTGTTTGCATTCAAATCAAAGCCTGGAGGGACCATGTTTAATTCAAAGGGCATAATCCGAACAAGACAAGCAGAAGGCAGGCAGAGGGTCAGTGCCCAGCCAACCGCCTCTGCAGCGCATCCACTTTTTATCCCAGCACCCCTCTCAAGGGGGCAAGGAAGTGGGCAGTAGGGGATGGGGGGGCTTCTGGAGAAGACTTTTGCTCACTAATATGGGCACTCACCCCATCAGTACATTGGACTAGAGAGCAAGTCCAAGTGCACCTTGGCCCCACACCAGCCCTCTGGTACCTACTCCAGGGCAAGGACGTGGGAGGTGCCTGAGCAAGCTAGCCATGCCCTGCGGCAGAGTCCCCACAGATACAGCTCCTAGCCCTGCCCCCAACTGCCCAGCGCTGGGGAGAGTGTCCAGAGCATTCCTTGCCCTGTAATTGGTACCAGGGCCCTCACCCCAGGTGGCAATGAAGGTTGGATGAGTTGCATGTGTAGTCGTGGTTGCAGAGCAGATGATCGCAGGTGGTCATTGCCCTCTCCACCCCCATGCACTCGCCTCCCCAGCACCCATGCCGCCTGCCTCCCATGAGCTCACACACCTCATGATCCTCTCAGTGCCATGTTGAGTGGGTGTTAAGCATTCATCCCAGTGGCTATCACCTGCTCCCTCTTGCTTTTGACCAGAACAGAGTGGAAAGTCCAGATGCCCCTACTGCCAGGCAGGCAGGGCCAAGGACCTGTGTGCCCATAGAGGAGGATGAGCAGAGCTGAGCTCAGGGTTTACCCAGAGGCCTGGAGGAGAGCTGTCTTTTCGCTGGACTTCCCTATGGAGTTCTGAGGCTGGCCCCAAGAGCCGTCTTCTCACAGAGTATCGAGGAGCAAGGCCTGCAATGAGGAGGAGAGAGGTGAGAAGGAACAGGGACGTCTTAGGAGCTGTCTCAGTCAGCTTGACATAACAGAATACTACACAGCAAGTGGCTTCCACAGAAATTGACTACACAGCCTGGAGACTGAAAGGCCAAGGTCAGCAGAGGCTGGTGAGATTTCTCTTCCTGAACTGTCGCATGCTATCTCTGATAAGGCACAGCTCAGCCCTGAGCCCGTGTGGTATGGACTGAATCTTTCTGTCCTCCCCAAATCCATTTGTTCAAGCCCGAGTGTGATCGTGTTTGAAGACAGGGCCTGGACTGCATTTGGGTGTCGGAGGAGGTCATGAGGGCGGGGCCGTCACGAGGGACGAGTGCCTTCATGAGAAGAGACACCAGAAGCTCACTTCCTCCCTCTCTCTGGCCCCACCAGCCCCCAGCTCAAAGGTTTCTGCTGCTCTCTCTCTTTTTACCTGGCCTGGTCTTACCTAGTTTGAGGGAGAGGAAAGTTTGGCCTTTGGAGCTTGCTTACCTTTAGAGAATCTTCTCTCTGTATCTACATTTCTGCCTCTTCTCCTCAATATGACACAAGGGAGGGGAAATTGTTTTGGGGGATCCTGCCAAGAAATAGGTTGGTAGGGCTCAGAAGAGGTTCCTAGGGAGAAGCAGAGATAGGACGACGAAGGCTCAGTCAGAGCCCAGCACACCCATATCCCGAACAGCACAGGGCAGGACAGCTGAGGGAAGGCAGCCAGACAGGGGTGGGGAGCCTGCAGCGGGCTTGGCCACCCCAAGGCCAAGAGATGAGGGCATTGTGAGAACAGGCAGGACCGAGGCTGGCACGCGCTGCTGAGAAGTAGAGAGGAGCACGGGGACGTCGAACTTGACCCCTTGGGGAGAGGAGGTGATCTCGGGTGGCCTCTGCCCACAGCAGCTTGGAGCATGGTCGCGGTTCTGGCCAGAGATTGAAGCCAGGCTGCAGCAGTGAGAGCACGGACTCCTAGCCAGTGGACCACCAGAGACCAGCGGCCAAGGACAAGGCCCTGGCCGTCAGCTGTGCATAAACGAATTTCCACAGGGAGACAGAAAGCAGTGAAGCAAGCAGAGTGTTCATTAGGAGGGAAAACAGTGAATGTGGATAGACACATGACAGGCAGAGAGAGTCACACCTTCACGGTAGTTTGAATCACTTCCATAGGACTTTCTTCTGGGTTTCCTTTGCCCATTCACCCTGGTTCTGAGTCCACATTTCGGATATCTCAGGATCTTCCCATGTGTGTGAGCACATCTCTCAGCCAAGACGGATTCCAGCAAAGAGGCCAGTGGATAGGTTGACATCACTAACTACGAGGTGACGCTGTCCCCTCTCTTTTGACTTCCGCGAAGCCCTTCTGCACACGTGTAGTCAGGAAGATCTTGACTTTGAGAATGAGAAATAAGTGTTCTTTTATTTCTCATCTAGGCAAGGCTCGGTTCCTCTCTCACTCGTGCTAATTTGCAGTATCTGTCCACAGGGGAGGATCTCCAGCTCCTCAGCCTGGGGTCCATCTATCCCCTGCCTCAGAAGCAGTAGGAGGACAGACAAATCCAGTGGGATGATGAATGAAACGAAGAAAGCAGCAGCCCATTGGGGAAGTCACGGGAAATAAGGCTTCTGAGAAGATGGGCAGCTTCCCAGGGGCCATGTGTTCCATCCTGAAGAGCCCAGAGCACCATCCCAGGGAGACGGCAGAGCTGGGAAGGTCAGTCTGCTGTCTTTCATCCGTTCTACAGTTGACTGGGTCCATCATTTGCACGTTTACACATCCTCTCTCACCAAAGAATGTTTGCAGATTACAAATGCTAATCGAGTCTTCTTTCTCATTTGTTTGTGTGTGCGTGTGGATATACCTTTTGTTTTCTGAGTACAAAAATAACATACAGTTGTTTAAAAAAATCACATGACCTAGAAAAAGCATAAGATAAAGCATAAAGCATAAACTTCCTTCTCAAACCTTCCTTCTCAACTTAGCCACTGCTTGCTGTAGATCCTTCTAGACATTGTTGCTACATCTTCATTTTTTTTCTTTGACAAAGATGGAATATCTTATATGCATTTCTCCTCACCCTGCTTTTAAAACTAGCAGTCACAGACATGTTTCTACCTCAATGCAGGGTGACGATTCATTGTTTTAACATTTTCATCACCTCAAAGAAGCATCGTCCCCTTCAGCTCTCACCCCTTTTATGTGCTCACCCTTCCCTAGCCCCAGGAAACCACCAATCTACCTCTGTCTCTGTCAAGTTCCCTATTTTGGACTTTCACACCACACGGAATCACATAATATGTGGTCAGTTGTGACTGGCTTCTTTCACAGAGCATATTTTCAAGATTCACCAGTGTGCTGCTGATGCTGCTACTAAGTCGCTTCAGTCGTGTCCGACTCTGTGCAGCCCCATAGACGGCAGCCCACCAGGCTCCCCCATCCCTAGTGGGCTGCAGTCCATGGGGTCGCTAAGAGTCAGACATGACTGAGTGACGTCACTTTCACTTTTCACTTTCATGCACTGGAGAAGGACATGGCAACCCACTCCAGTGTTCTTGCCTGGAGAATCCCAGGGACGGGGGAGCCTGGTGGGCTGCCGTCTCCGGGGTAGCACAGAGTCCGACACGACTGAAGCGACTTAGCAGCAGCAGGGTTTCCCAGGTGGCTCAGTGGGCAAAGAATCTGCTTGCTATCCAGGAGACACTGGTTCAGTCCCTGAGTTGGGAAGATCTTCTGGATGAGGGCATGGCAGCCCACTTTGGTATTCTTGCCTAGAGAATTCCATGGACAGAGGAGCCCGACAGGCAACAGTCCATGGGTCAGAAAGAGTCAGACATGACTGAAGTGACTGAGCATATACACACGGATACTTAAGGAACCTTCAGTAGTCTGTGTGTATTCAGTGAAGAAAGCGTGAGGAATGGAAGTGCATTGTATTAAGGAAAAGGAAGTAGGTCTGACTTACAGCTGACTGTTTCTGGGTGGAAAATATGAAAATGATGGTACAGAAAGTGGTGAAATGCTTGTGGAAGTGGACCTCAAGAAAAAAGTTTTCTGCATGGTCAGGACTGACAAAGTTTAAAATAAATTTAATTGAGTTCATGAGTTTAAAAGTAAGCTGGTTTAAATTTTGAATCTGGCTTTTCTCTCAGTTAAGAGGACAAATTTTCTTATGTTGAATTGCCTTTGATAACAGATTTTAAGCTCTTTATCTTTTAAGTGCTATGCTCTGTATTTGTCTTTGAAATCTTTTACTGTTACTTTGGCTAAGTGAATAACTCCTGTTTCACAGGGATCTATGATTCTACCTGACTGAGTGTTCTAAACTCTTACAACATTTTTTGACAAAACTTCCTAAATTACATTTTAATGAAGTCCTCTTGACCTCTAGCCATCTTTGAAATGCTTCAAAGATCCCCTGAAATACCCCAAAGAGAGATATTAAACTAATTAGGTTTATTTGGTATGTTAAATTACATAGAAAGTATTGTCAAATGAGTAATAAATCTTCTTAGGTTACATTGTATAGTAAATACTTACTAACATAGGTATTCTAGAAATTATACGGCATTCCAAAAATTCTGACATATCCTGGTAAAATGTTACGTCATAATCCCAGTCATTATCTTAAAGAGTTGTATGTCACAGCAGTAACCAAGTTCCCTTGTCAATTGCATTGTAATCAGATTCTAAACATGCTTTCTTAAGCCTTTTGTCATTTTAGACATTTATGGTTTTATTCTAATGTATTTGCAAAGATGCATCTTCTTCAAGATTTATACAAAGGACTTTTGGATAAAGACAAGTTTCTGATTTTCAGACTAAAACACTGAACTGGGTAAGAAATTGAAGAATTCTAATGGAAAACCTAACACCTTCATAAAACTGTTAACAAAAAGGATCGGTTATATAAGACTGAGTGAACTGGTGAATGTGGTTATAATTTTAAGGTTGATGTCTAAAAAATCATTGGTTTGAATCTATGTTTTCCAGGTATAAGGAAAACCTTCCCTTCAAACTAATTAAGACATACAGTAACTTGGTAAGTTATACCTTTGAAAATAGAATTGAAATATTTACCTTTTCTCTCTATCTGATCCCTCCAGAGATTGGAGACTCTTAGGTTTCCAGCAGCTTTCCCAGACAAACGACATCACTAACAGGTACAGAAAGCTTAAAGCATTTGGAGGACCTTGAAAATGGAGGAATTCCCTTACATCTGTTAGGGAAAATCTGTGATAAATCCTGGCATGACTTTCTGTGCCCTGAGAGTTTTTTTAAAAGTTCAGTGTGAGACTCCTTATAAAAGTTCCATCAAAGCAAAAAATGACTATATGATCAACTAATAGTTACATAGATCATCAGGTCAAGTTTATTGAGACCAGACTTATTTTGCAAACAAATTAGACTTAATTTGGTTATACTTGGTAGAAAATGAGGGTAATTTTAGCGAAAGTAAATATTATGTTTCAATGAATATTAAATCCCAGTTTTGTTAATAGAGATCTGTATTTAATAAGGCTCAATTCCTGTACAGTTCCTTTTTGTTCCATTATGTTAATGTAAAGCTTAATTGAATTATTAAAAAGACACTCTGTTTCTGAAGCATATCTTAGTAATGTATCTTTGGATGAAGATCAGAGGCCCCATGACCTGAAACAAGAGACTGTCTCCAACCTAAGGATCCTTATCAGGTACTCTTAACTACTTCAGGCACAGAGAAACCGAAGGGAATTGACTCTTGGATTAACTCCCACTTACAAAGGGTCCTTACACTGGACTGGCTGATAGAGACAATGGCTGACCTCAAAATCACTTTATTTTTATATATTTATTTTAATTGGAAGCTAATTACTTTACAATATTGTAGTGGGTTTTGCCGTACATTGACATGAATCAGCCATGGGTGTACATGTTCAAAATCACTTTAAAACAATGCTCAAACAGCCGAGGCGCTGCGTTCACAGTAGGATGAGAGGAAGATGGAATCAGAAACAGACAACTAGCCCAAGGTCCTGGACCTGACTCATGTGATCTTTACAATGTTTTCTTGAGTTCTTGGACCTTTGCATATGAATCAAATGTTTTCCTATTATGGAACGATCCTATGCTGATTTTAAAAATCAAATCAATCCAATTGTTGGGTTTGCCACCAATTACCTTTGTCTAGTACTCTGAAGATGCCTTGGTGGATTTCTCCCCTCCAAAGTTCTGATTGGATAGCCCTCAGGAAATTATTTTAGAAGAAAGAAAGTTCAGTCCTGTTCAGGCTACTTTTGATATTACCAGATAGGAATCCCCTCACCTAGTCAATTAATAATACCTTCTCTGACTTTGGCCATTAAAAAAATGAATTTTCATCTAAAGTTACTCAAGCCCAATCAGTGAAACAAGAAAAATTTCAGCCAAGAAATAAAACATCTCACAAATACAAGATGGATATGTGGTTAATACCAGACTATGGTCATTTAAGTTTAAAGCTCCTCTATGTTGGAAACAATCAAGTCATGTTAAGGATGATCAGCCTCGTAACATTAGGAAACTAGGCTGGGTGCCTTATGAATGATGCCTACGCGTTACTACCATCAGTGACTGGTATGGAACTGACTGGGTCAGATGAGCAGAGATTCACTGGGTTGCACCTAATGGAACTCATGGAATTCGTGTTACTTAGTTTTATGGCCTTAGCTTCCACCAGGATGGATAAGAAGATGTATCCTAGGATTCCCTTGGATTCAAGGTCACATAAGTAACAATCTAGAGATGACCCTGGCCAATCTACCATTGGTACAAATCCAGTGGGTCAATAGATTTGTATTTCACTGGTATGACCATTTAGCAGCTATTTTTGCACCTTCAATAGGATTGGAGAATGTAATCACCCATATTGAAGCCTTAACAAAATTTACTCAATGGGCTTAAATGATAATAACCAACTATTAGCCAACTGAATTCTGAGATTTCTATGATGAGAAAGCAGTGCTGCAAAACCACATGGCCCTTGGCATTCTTACAGCTTCTTATCTCATTACTTCAAACTGAATGCTGTGCCTGATGAATCCTCTAATATAATGCAGTTAATGAACCGTCTCAGATCAGAAGAAAAATCAGGTTTCTTCCTTAAATGACCCACTCTCTAGTCTTGATGATCTCTTCAGAACCTGGTTTGGCATGGGAAATTCTTGGCTTAAATATTTACTTATAACTCTATTAATGTTATTAGCTATACTATTTTGTCTGTATTACAAGATTATTGTTTCTTGTATTACCAAATGTATGACTGAGCCTCATGCAAAAATAATAATGACTCAGCAACTTGAAGCAGTTGATCAGATATATGGTTCTGTATGAAATCAATGATTGTAGTGGTGTAACTACAGATATGGAAAGATGCAAGAGGGAATTTTCCTGGACCATAACAGACAAGTAAGACAGGTGGTCCAGAGTAACCTTTAGTTACTGCTAATAAGACCTAGTCCAATAAGAGCACATTGAGTGGCCTATCAGCAAAATCTCTGCCAGATCTAGGAACGAGCCTTCCTAGCACCATGGGACAAAATGGTCATGAAATGCCTTCCAAAGCATGGTCAAATTTATGATCATGAGGGGGCCCTATCAACTACAAATTAGCACTTGACATTGGTACTTGCTACCTCTCAAGGATTAAATTGTGTGCTACTGCACAGCTGATTTTCAATATCACCTGAAAGGAGTTCAGAGTGGAGAGCAGAAATGAAGCAGAAACTCTATGCTCTGGGGAAAACTGGCAGAACAGGTCTTTAGATCGATATTTTCAGGAGCCCAATTTATGGGCCCAATTCTTGTATTTCCTCTTATCTAGAAATGCTCTAAAATTCTTCATGGTGAGGTTTGCTTCTCGTGAGTAGCAGTAATCTTCACAAGACTAGCAGAAATCGTCTGCAAAAAGCATGTGCTTGATTGCATGTCCTCCCCCTTCAGCAAAATCACATACACCCTGACCTTCCACCCTACATCTCTGGAGCAGTTTCTCAGAGCTCTCTGTAATACTCTCTCCCAGGCTATAGTTCTCATTTTGCCCCAAATAAAACTTGACTCATGACTCTCATCTTGTGCATTTTTTTAAGTTGACAACAGTATCCTTTTAGAGTCCTTTTTATTTCTGTAACGTTGATAGTAAAGTTACTCTTTCATTTCTGATTTTATTAATTGTCTTCTCTTTTTTCCTAAATTTTAGTCAAGCTAAAGGATTGCTGATTTTGTTGACCTTTTCAAAGAATCAGCTTTTGGTTTAATTGAACTTCTCTGTTGTTTTTCTAGTCTCTATTTCATTAATTTTCACTCTAATCTTTATTATTTCTTTTCCTGCTTGCCTTACATTTAGATTACTGTTCTTTTTTAGTGTCTTAATGTGAAAGTTCAGGTTGTAGATTTGAGTTCTCTCTTTTTTCTTAATTAGGCATTTACAGCTATAAATTTCCCTCTAAACATAGCTTTTGCTGCATTGCATGGATTTTTAATATGTTGTATCTTCATTTTCATTCATTTCAAAATACTTTCTTATTTTTCTTTTCAATTTTTCTTTGGCCCATTGGCTATTTAGAAGTATGTTGTTAGTTTCTCAATTTCTTTCCTGAGATTGATTTCTAATTTTCTTCCAATGTAATTGCAGACTACACTTTATATTATTTCTGTTCTTTTAAATGTATTGACATTTGTTTTATGGGCTATGATCTATCCCAGAGAATGTTCCATATGTACTTGAAAAAAATATGTGTTATTTTTGTTGGGTGGAGCATTCCATAGATGTCTGTTAGGTCTATTGGATTTACAGTGTTGTTAAAGTCTTCCTTTTCTTTCTTAACTTTTTAAAAAATCCCCTCCAGCTTTACTGAGATACAAGTGGCATGGAGTACAGTGTAAGCGCGTAGCTTATAGCACGGTGACTCGACTCATACACATCGCCTAATGACGCCACGGCAAGTTCAGTTAGCACCCACAATCTCACATAGACACTAATAGTTTTTCCCTGTGATGAGAGCTCTTAGGGTTTACCCTCTTTACTTTCATAGATATTATACAACAGTGTTACCTACAGCCATCAAGTCATACATTAGAGCCCTAGTGTTCACTTATGTTATAAATGGAAGTTTGTGCCTTTGACCACCTTCTTCAAATTCCCCTTTTCTCCATCTCCACGCTTTTGATAACCACAAATCTGACATCTTTTTCTATGAGTTTTGTGTTGTTGTTTAGATTGTACATATAGGCGAGGTCATTTAGTCTTTGTATTTCTCTGTTTGATTTCTTTCTCTTAAAAAGGCATAATTACCCTGAAGCTCCCTCCATCTTGTCTCAAATGGCAACATTTCCTCATTTTGAGTGAATAAGACTTCATTGTATATATAGCACAATTTCTTTCTCTACTTATCCATTGATGGACACTTAGATTGTTTCCACATCTTGACTACAGTAAATAATGCTGCTATGAACTTGGGGGTGCAGAAGTTTCTACATAGGGTTTTGCTTTCTTTGAATTTATTCCAGAAGTAGAATCACCATATCACATGATAGTTCTATTTTCAATTATTTGAGAATACTCCATACTGTTCTATGTGGTTGTCTCACCAATTTACATTTCCAGCAAGAGTACACAAAGGTTTCCTTTTCTCCACATTTATTATTTTTTGCCTTTTTGATGCTAGTTATTCTAACAGGCATGAGGTAATCTCATTATGGTTTTGATTTACATTTCCCTAGTGATTTGTGACGTTGAGCATCTTTTCACATATCTGTTGTCCTTATTATATCTACTTCCTCCATTATTGAAAGTGGATTATGAAATCCCCAACTATTATGTTTAATTCCTCTCTTCATTTCAGTCAGCTTTGCTTTCTGTGTTTTGGTCCGCTGTTATGAGGTGAATATATGCTTATAATTGTGACTTCCCTGCTGGCTCAGACGGTAAAAGTGTCTGTGTACAATGCAGGAGACCTGGGTTCGATCCCTGGGTCAGGAAGATCCCCTGGAGAAGGAAATGGCAACCCACTCCAGTACTCTTGCCTGGAAAATCCCAGGGATGTAGGAGCCAGGTGGGCTACAGTCCATGGGGTCGCAAAGAGTCTGACATGACTGAGGAACTTCACTGCACTACACTATGCTTATAATCATTATATAACTTCCCAGAGGATTGACTCTTTATCACCATAAAATGTCCCTCTTTATCTCTAATAATTTTTCTGTGTTAAAGTCTATTTTATCTGTTGTCAGTATAGCCACTTCAGCTTTCTTCAGTTCTTGCAAGAAATAAATCTCTTTCCATCCTTCTCTTTTCATTCTACTTGTGTCTTTAAAGAGTGTTTCTTCTGTGCCATGCTTAGTTGCTCAGCTGTGTCCAATTCTTTGTTGCCTCATGGACTGTAACCTGCCAGGCTCCTCTGTCCACGGGGATTCTCCAGGCAAGAATACTGAAGTAGGTTTCCATGCCCTCCTCCAGGGAATCTTCCCAACCCAGGGATCAAAGCCAGGTCTCCCATATTGTAAGAGGATTCTTTACCATTTGAGCCACCAGGGAAGCCCAAGAATACTGGAGTGGGTAGCCTGTCCCTTCTCCAGGGGATCTTCCCAACCCAGGAATTGAACTGGGGTCTCCTGCATTGCAGGTGAATTTTTTACCAGCTGAGCTACCAAAGAAGCCCAGAGCTACCATGTGCTGTGCTGGGCTGTGCTTAGGCACTCAGTCCTGTTCAACTCTTTACAACCCCATGGACTACAGCCTGTCAGGCTCCTTCTTCCATGACGACTCTCCAGGCAAGAATACTGGAGTGAGTTGCCATGCCCCCTTCCAGGGAATCTTCCCAACCCAGGGATCGAACCCAGGTCTTCCACCCTGCAGGTGGATTCTTTACTGTCTGAGCCACCAGGGAAGCCCAAGAATACTGGAGTGGGAAGCCTGTCCCTTCTCCAGGGGATCTTCTTGACCCAGAAATCCTGCATTGCAGGTGGATTCTTCACCAGCTGAGCTATAAGGGCAGTTCCTTTATTCACCTGCCTAATTATTAGGTTGCTTAAATCATTCACATTTAATATTTGGATTACTAATAATTAATATTGGATGATGTGTATATTTGAGTTGACATCTGCCATCTCACTTTTGTTTTCTGTATCGTGTGTTGTTGTTTTTGTCGTTGTTCCTCTATTCCTCTTCTACTGCTTTCTTTGTATTAAAGGAGTATTTTCTGATTGGCATTTCAATTTCTTTGATAATTTTTTCAGTATATCTTTGAGGGTTTTTTCCTT
>SJYF01000069.1:375163-404200 GCA_006410515.1 Procapra przewalskii
GGGGGGGGGGGGGGGGGGGGGGGGGGGGGGAACAGGCAGAAGGGAGCGAGCAGAGCAAGAGGCAGCCAAGCCAAGATCCAGGGGGCTCTGCCACCTCTCATGGGCTTCACTTTGCAGCGATGCATGGGAGCTCAGAGCCGGGACGAAACCCAAAGGCACTTTGCCTCAATAATTTGCTTTGTTTTCTCAGAGACAACCCAGACCACAAAGGTAACGACCTTACTGGCTCACTAGGTGACAACCCTGGAAAGGGAATCCAGATCCCTTTCCGGCACCTCCTCAAACAGACAAAGGCAGAACTCCAGTCCTCCAACCAGAGGCAGGCACAAATATTCAGTAAGCGTCAGAGATGGCCCAGGCCCCGTGGAGGAGCTCCCCACCAGATCGCAGGTGACAAACACATAATCACACAGACTGTTGTTTAATATGAATTTCAGTTTGTTTGTTTTTTTAAAGCACATGGGGCTAAAAGACCTACTAACCAGGGGATCTAACCTATCTAACCTAGTCTTGGCCTGGTGGGAAGGAGGGACTTGCCTCAGGAGATGCTGTCAAACCTGAGACTGGAAGGTTAACCAAACCAAAGATGGACAGAGACCCAGGAAAAGAGTGTCTCCCTCTCCCCTCCCCCTTTCTCGGGGCCTTTCTCCCTCCTCCTCCAGGAAAGCTGTTTGCTCCAGACCAGCTAGCCATCCTGCCAGCTTTCACACGTGGCATAGTCATCACTTTCCCTCAGCAAGGTCACCTGCACTCACATCTCTCAGATTCCTTCCACTCAGCAATTCAGGTCCTGCCCTTCCCCCAGGATCCCAGCTTCCCCCAAACGCATCACCCCATGTGGACTTCCTCCCCTCCCACCAATCACAGCGCTGGACACGCCATAGACTTTCAACAATGAACGGAGGGAGGGATGGGGTAATGGGGCCATACGATGTGGCAAGAAACAGGGCAAGGGAAACTCTGAGATGTCCGTCCTAGCCCGGCAAGCAGCCCACAGTGGGGGGCATGCTCGTGAGCCCTGAACAAAGTCCAAGACGCCTCTCTAAGTAAGAACAGAGACCTTTCAGAGCCTATTCCCTCAAGATGCTTCTCTGCATGGTGATCCAAACGTGGCCTTATTGAAACTCCCTTACATCTTGGTCTCATAGGGAAGACTCCACTCAGATGGGAAACAGCCATCTTGTCCAGACCTGGTCCCTCCATCTGCTGCCCCAAGGCTCCCAGAAGTAAGGGCTGCAGGGTGATCGATAGACAAATATCCTGGATACCAAGACACCCTACCAACCTGGGACACTGCCCCTGACCTGCCAACCCACCTGGGTGGAGGGGAAGGGAAGCAGTCCATACCAGCTGATGTGTGTGAGCTCAGTCGTGTCTGACTCCTTGGAACACCACGGACTCTAGCCTGCCAGGCTTCCCTGTCCATGGGATTTCCCAGGAAAGAATACTGGCGTGGGTTGCCATTTCCTCCTCCAGGGGATCTTCCCAACTGACAGATCGAACCCAGGTCTCCTGCATTTCCTGCATTGGCAAGCAGATTCCTTACCACTAAGCCACCTAGGAAGCCTTTATACTGGCTGATAGATCACCAGGAGCCAATCACTTGAGCCTGCTTATCTGCACACGTGAGGAGCCGGAATTTTAAAGTCAAAGCAGTTTTTCCACATCTAGGACTCGAGACAAGCCGCCTTGCAGTCCAGTTTTGCTTTCTGGGGAAACCACAGGAGTGGTCCCTCTCTGGTTATGATATCAGTGAAGCACCCTTGCCCCGGGAGAATTTATAAGAGGACCTTTAGTGTCCTCCGCTGTACAATCTCCAGTGAAGGACCCTGGGCCCTCCTGGAGAGAAAGGAATAGCATCACTACCCTGTAGCCAAGGCGTGTGCACAGTGCAGCCTGAGCTAAGGCGCAATGGACCCGCCTCCACTGAGCGGCGCAGGGCTTGTGTGCAACAGCGACACCATGTGGCAGCCGCGGAAACCACCACGCCTCTGGCTTGGTGGCTTTCCTAGCTCTCTCCCTGGGCGTCTGAAGGCAGGACCAGCTCCAGATTCTGGGACAGATCAAGAACTTCCTGCCCTGCTACTGAAGAAAACTGGTGAAGATTCCAGCTGTTCACTGCCATGTAGCCATATCGCGCCATCTCTCCCAAGCTGGTATGGGGCTATTCCAGTTTGGCATGCCCTGTCTTGACTGCTGCTCATAACCACCTGAGTGGCACATATCCATATTGTCTGATTTCTGCAGATAGTGTTGTTCGGGGACTAACAACTTTCCCAAAATCACACACCCCAGATAAGTGGCAATGCTGGGAGTCAGACCAGGTCTGACTCCAGGATTCATGCTCCTTCTGCACTCTACAAAGCCTTTCTCAGCCCACAGCAGAGTATCTGAGGGCCATACTAGGTTTAACCCAATTAATGCTTCCCTGGAAACGTGTCCCTATCCACCCCTTCTCCAGTCAGTGTGATGTCTTTGGCATTTGGTTCACATGTGGCCAAATCCCCTTAGATCAAAGACCATGTGTGCCATATGGCATGGGTTTTGTTTCGGATTGGGTTGTTGGATTTTTGTTTTTTAGGTTTTGGGTTTTGTTTTTTTTTTTTCATTTTGCTTCTCTGGTGCAAGAAATATGTCTAAGCAATCAGCATAACTTGAAAATCAGTTTGTTTCCTGTCAGCCCAAGTATCCCTAAGAACCTCAACTAATACAGCAGTAATGAACATCTGGATACACAACAGCTGTTGGGGAAACGAGTTATAAAAACACTAAGATGACAGCTTGTTTTTCATAGGCTAGATTGGCTCTTGTACAAATGTGAGAGGCAAACAGACAAAATGGAAACCAGAGGAGGAGGAGGGGAAGGGAAGAAGGAGGAGCAGCTATGCCCCAAGAGCAGCTTCACGGGGTGAAGGTCTTCACTCCCCCCCTTCTCTGAGCCGGGCCGCCCTGGGGCGGGTGCCTGTGGGCTCAGCTGTCCTTCTGGCCAGTCAGAGAGGCCAGCAGTCCAGCATGTGGACCTCTGTGGGGATGAGCATCCAGAGGTGGGCAGGCTGCTTGAGAAGGCAAAAGGGCCACCCAAGATAGGAAGCATCTAGGCCTAGACTTGAAGTCCAGGGAGCCGAGGAAGGAGGACTCTCCGGGCAAGAGGTGCTGAGGTTCTAGAGATGCCGGGTGTGACCAGAGCATCGGCCCTGGAGTCGCAGGGACAGAGGCTCCTTCATGGGAAGCCCTGGCGGGGGTGCACCTTGGATCCCGGAAGTGGGTGTGACATGGGTATTTTTAGAGCCGTGTTTACAATGGGATAGATGTGTGAGGCACAGCGGGGGCCTAGCCTCACACCTCCTCCCAACCAGCACTGCTGAGCCCCACCTCAGCTCCTCAGCACCTCAGTACCAGGGGTCCCCCACCTCTGGGCTATGGACCGGTACCTCCTGTCAGGTCAGCAGTGAATCAGGCTAAAGTAAGTGCACAATAAATGGAATGCACCCGAGTCATCCCCAAACCATTCCCTGCCCTGGCTCTTAGAAAAACTGTCTTTCGCGAAACCAGTCCCTAGTGACGAAAAGGTGGGGGACCACTGCAGTAGGCAACAGGGCAGACAGGGCCTCTGCCCTTCCGAGACCCGCAGAGAGAGGGCAAGTCAGCAGGCTGGCGCGACAGCCTCCCTGGGGAGGGCGCGACTCCAGCTGGGTGGCCACGTGCAGCCTCTCAGAGAGGATTGGAGTGCGCAGAGCCTGGAGAAGCTCGAGCCACAGCTTTATAGGGCAGGGCTCCAGGCTAGGAACCAGCAAGGAGAAGGTCCAGCGTGCTCAAGAAGAGGGCCCTGAGGCCCAGGAGGGGCACTGGCAGGAGAGAACAGGCTGTAGGGAAGGGCCTACTCTGGCCCACTGGCCACAGGCTCCGAGGCTAGGAGAGCTGACTGCCGTAACCACTCACAGCAGGAAAACTAGCTTCTGCTCTGTACGAGTTTTGTACAATTAGTCTGAAACAAATTCTCAGAATTTGCATGATCAAGAGTACGAACATTTTCTTACCCTCATACTTGGCCAACCATACTACAACAACACAAAAAGACAGTCTTAAAAAGTCACTTCCCTTCCAGTCACCCTTTTGTTATTCCGTATAGGGGAAAATTAACTCCAAAGCTCAATAAAAGAATATTTCTAGGTAAGATTTTAGCTAACTACATGGTGCCTTGTTTCTTTGTTCATTTTAATCTGCAGAAAATGCATTTTCCGTCCTTCAAAGGCGCATCACTTTTGTGGAATGTGGAGCCATGGAGTGTGGGACCTGAGCTAACATTTAAAGGACCCTTTGGAACTGGTTTCCAGGCTGATGATGGATTCATCTGTGTGGGGACCCAGGGAAGACGGCATAACAGATGCCTACCTCTGCGTCCTGAGATGTGAAGTAAGTTACCTGCTTAGCCCCTGAACTACATTATCCTGGGGAAAGGCCAACCTCTACTGAGACCCAGCGTCAATGTCAGTGGCAAGCGCAAGGGCAACACTGTTTGGGATCCAACCTGACCCTCACCCCAACAGCTGCCCTGGCCCAGCTGTGGAAATTTGAGAAGCAACAGCTGAGCTTTGGGACAGTGAGCCCAGAAGAGCTATTCTTGGGCAGGAAACATCAACAAAGGGGGCTCCCCAGCAGGGGTGTTGCCACCCAGTGAACCAGCAGAGGGTTAGGGTAGGGAGCCCCGTAAGAGTGGTTCCAGAGGGCCGAGACAGGAGACCCATCCCCACTCCTCACACTTGGCGGCTAGACACACTGCTGTCTCTGCACTGCTGTGACTGCTGCGGCTTTACAGTCGGATTTAAACTCAGGGAGTGTGAGTCCAGAGGGGCTCTGGATGAGCAGTTCATCTGTTTACTCATTCTAAATGTGTTCAGATTTTCTATTTCATCTTGAGTCAGTTTTGGGAATGTGTGTGTTTCCAAGAATGAGTTCATTTCATCTAGATGGTGTGCTTTGTTATGTTTGGTGTATAATTATTCATGGTTTTCTCTCATAATCCTTTTAATTCCTGTAAGCTTGGTATCGGAGAAGGCAATGGCACCCCACTCCAGTACTGTTGCCTGGAAAATCCCATGGACAGAGGAGCCTGGTGGGCTGCAGTCCACGGATCGCTAAGAGTCGGACACGACTGAGCGACTTCGCTTTCACTTTTCACTTTCATGCGCTGGAGAAGGAAATGGCAACCCACTCCAGTGTTCTTGCCTGGAGAATCCCAGGGACGGGGGAGCCTGGTGGGCTGTGGTCTATGGGGTTGCAGAGCTTCGGACACGACTGAAGCGACTCAGTAGCAGCAAGCTTGGTATGATGTCCCACTTTAATTTCTGATTTTAGCCATTTTCTGATTTAGTCCTTTTAGTCATTCATGCATCCTCTCTGTTTTTCTTAGTCTAACTAAAGAGCTACCAATATTTTTTTTATCTTTTCAAAGCAATGACCTTTGGTTTTCTTGATTTTCCTTATTGTTTTCCTATTCTCTTTCTATCTCTATTCTAATTATTATTATCCCCTTTCTTCTGCTGCCGTTGGTAGTATCTTAAGGAATAAAATTATGCTGCTAATCTAAGACTCTCCTTTTTCAATGGATGCGTTCATAGCTAAACCTCCCTGAGCACCGCTCTCACTGCATGCCATAGGCTTTGGCATGTTGTGCTCTGTTTTCATTCATCTCAAAGCATTTCATAATTTCTCTAGTTATAGCTTTGACATATTGGTTATTTAAGAATGCTGCTGCTGCTAAGTCACTTCAGTCGCGTCCAACTCTGTGCGACCCCATAGACGGCAGCCCACCAGGCTCCCCCGTCCCTGGGGTTCTCCAGGCAAGGACACTGGAGTGGGTTGCCATTTCCTTCTCCGATGCATGAAAGTGAAAAGTGAAAGCGAAGTCGCTCAGTTGTGTCCGACTCTTCGCGACCCGTGGACCGCAGCCTTCCACACTCCTCCGTCCATGGGATTTTCCAGGCAAGAGTACTGGAGTGGGGTGCCCTTGCCTTCTCTGTATTTAAAAATACATTGTTTAAATTCCTGTATTTCCTTATTTTCCAGTTTTCCTTCATTTATTGACTTCTAGCTTCACTTGTTGTGGTTGGAGAAGACACTTTTATGATTTCAATCTTTGAAAATGTATT
The DNA here is from genome assembly GCA_006410515.1 of Procapra przewalskii. Classification (NCBI taxonomy): domain Eukaryota; kingdom Metazoa; phylum Chordata; class Mammalia; order Artiodactyla; family Bovidae; genus Procapra; species Procapra przewalskii. The sequence continues at coordinate 381,313 of SJYF01000069.1, forward strand.
TAGAACTGTTTAATGGCTTAAATATGATCTATCCTGAATAAACTTTCCAGGGTAACTGAGAACAATACGTATTTTATTTTTTTCATTGTGTGAAATTTTTATTCACTTAAATCAATAATATAGAGGAAAAAACAGACAAAAAGTCAGTAAGAACACAGACTACTTGAATAGCACAATCAGTGAATTCAACAACAGACATATATTGGACACAGCATCGTGCAAATTCATTTCAAAAACAGAAGTATATTTTCAAAAACTGACCCAGTGCTCAATTATACAACAAGCCTTTAAAAATTTCAAGGGATTAAAAAAATTTTTCAAGGGATTAAAATTTATATTAATGTTTCCTACTCATATTGCAGTGCAAAGTTAAAAGTAGAAACATCTCTAGTGAAGTTTTTATTTTATCTATTGCACTTTTCAGCTTCAGAATTTCTATTTGGTTCCTTTCCATAATTTTCTGTCTCTTTATTGATACTTCCTACTTGTTTATGCACCACTATGATTCCTCTAGTTCTTTGCCCATGGTTTTCTTCAGTTCTTTTAGCATCTATAAGATGCTAAAGCATCTTTAAAGCATTTGTCTAGCATATTCAGTGCTTGGGCTTTCATAGGTATGGTCTCTATCAATTCCTTTTACCTGTGGAGAAATGAACATTGCTAATACTATAATGTAATAACTCTGGAGATCAGATTCTCCCTCCTCCCCGTGGACTGTTGTTTTTTTATCGTTATTGATGGCTGCAACCATCTATTTGCTTAGTGACTTTTCTAAACTTTTTTTTTTTTTTGGCAAAATCTTTATCCTTGTTTCATATGGTCACTGAAGTTTCTGCTCTGTTATCTCTGTGGCTAGACAGTGACTTGACAGCAATTTCTCTGAAAGCTGGGATCCCATAAAAAAGAAAAGATGCTCTGTCTCTTTAAATTCTTTCAAACACAATAGCGCTGCTCAGGAAGCTGCTTCAGCCAGATGGGTTGAAAAAAATGGTCAGCATCTATGTTGGCCCCTGGTTTACCCATCAAAGCAAAATAAAAGACACAGTTCTACTTTTGGAGGGCAAGTTTTATTGCCCACTCTGGCACCAGCAAACACACCAGGAATACAGGCCATCTTCCCCATAACTGCCCGCCTCGCAGCTGGACAATGGAGGCTGGAGTCTGCTACACAAACACCGTTACCAAACCCTCTCTTCATCAAGCACTCCGCTGGATGCTGCAAGGATTTGACTAGGTTCCAGAGTTCCAAAATAGTTTATTCTGACAGTTTATGCCAGCTCAGTAACTGTTTTGGGGGAGGGGCCAATTCCTGGAACTTCCCACCATGCCATTTCTATGACATAATAGTTGTTTACCGTTTTATGGATCACTTTTCTACTTTTTTCTGGTTATTTCTATATTCAGGCTTTCTCTCTCTTTTGAAGTTAAGTTTGGGTCGTTTATACTTGTTTGGGAAATCGGCTACTGTTGAGTTGTGGTTAGCACTTTTTTGACCCCGTTTCCATCCCCTGCGCCTCGGAGGTGCTGTTTCTCCTTTCCTGCTCCCTCCTCCTGTAGGTTCTTGCTTCCTCTCCATCAGGAAAATGCAGTGCTCTGTTTGTGGGGGCATGAGGTTAAACGTACAATGAAAGGTTTTGTTTCTAATTACAGTTCAATTTCTAAAGCTTTGCAGATCTTTTTAATTACTTAGTCCAAATTCAAATTTATCCCTGAACTGATCACATTCCACCAGCTTATATTCCAAAAGAGTTTCCTGAGTGTGTGAGGAATGGAGTTCCTGGGAGGGGTGTGCACTTGCACGTTAACCCTGGGTTCACGCAGGGAGCCATCCTGGCTGCAATGCCATCCATCATGTGTATCCTGGTGAAATACACCAGGGCCAACAGGACTAGCCAGCCGTTTATCTCTTTGTTGGGTTTTTCCAAAGTACCCATTCTAGTATTTATTTATGACTTGGGGTTTTTAATTCATTAATTTCTGTTCCTAACTCCTAATTCCTTTGTTCTGGCTTCCTTAATTTACCTTATTCTTCTCTTTTTAACTTGAATTGAAAGTTTGCTTTATTCATTTCTCCTTTCTGCCTAACTTTGAAAGCATGTAAGGTCATGAATCTGCTTCATTCTATCTTTGACAGATCTCCTAGGTTTTCACATTGCCATTTTCTTAGTATTCAACTGTTGTGGTTTCAAATTTGCTTTGATTTAGAAGTTATTTAGGAAATGGTTGCAGGAAGTTAAACGCTGCAGCCGTTTAATTTTTACATGGATGAAGGTTTTGCTTTTACTTTTGTTATTAATCTCCATTTTCATTGCACTGGGTCAAAGCGCTGACCTGTACAATTTCTATTACAAGGAGTTTACTGGAAATTTTTTCTTGACTGTCACGTAATGAATGAAACCCTTTCGCAAGAGTCCCACGGTGCTGGACAAGAGCATGGCCTCTCAGCTGAAGAGCACAGAGTTTGATGTGTAAGCTTTGGGCCATCCCCTGATTGCGCCACTAAGAGTCTCCAAGTCCCTATTGCTCCATCCAGCACGCAGGGCTATGGTACAGTTTTCACAGTTACAGTGTGTTTCTCACAGTTTGCTTGTGTTCCTGGGCTCAGCGGAAGGTGCCTAATGTGATTCTGGAACGCTACTGCCTACAAAGAAATACAACTGGGAAAGGCCACTGCTCAAGAGAAAAGCAGCGCTCCATGGCCAGAGGCAGGAGCCCCTGTGTGCCCTGCAGAGGCCAGCACGCCCACCCAAAGGAAGGTGACACCGTAGACTGGGACCTGCTGCTCTCGCAACATCCTTAGGCTGCTCCACGTTCCAGTTCTGGGGCACGCCCAGCATGTTAGGAGATCCTCCAAATCTCCTAACCGGTCTATAGAAAGGACTTGGGGAGCTAGACAGAGAATGACACCAAGCTAAGGAAACTGAATTTTACTACCAGCCCCTGCTTAAAACCGTACTCAGCCTCCACCCAATTCTTTCCCATCAATAGCTTTAGCCTTTGTGTCCCCTTAGAAGCTGAGCGAAGATGGTCAAACAGGAAATTTTTAGTATGACTTTCATGGATCTTCTCACACTGACATTACACAAGGCCCAGTAAGTTACCCAAGTTCCAGGCAATATCCACTGACTAACTCAGTGTTAGATGGACAAGAGGTATGATCTTCCTCCCTGTCCCATACCTTTCTCCTTCTTTCTTCCAGTTTTTCTTGCTTTTTGGAATTTTTATTATTGCTGTTTGGGTTTTTGGTTTTGGTTTGGCTTTTTGACCACACTACATGGCAGGTATGATCTCAGCTCCCCAGTCAGGATTTGAACCTGGGCAGTGGCAGTGAAAGCCTAGAGTCCTAACCACGAGGCAACCAGGAAACTCCCAAGGCTTTTGGAATTTGAGAGTCAGTTTCTCTTTGTTTTTATTATCACTAAAATCTTTCAATGACTTATATTGAAGTAGTAATACATACTTCACAAATAAAACAGGAAAATACAAATTAAAAGCGTAATAAAATAGCCCATAAACCCACCATATTGACAGTGCATCAGCAAGCACCATGGACCCACTGGAATTCTCAGACTCACGGGAGGCTGCTAGAAAGAGTGCAAGGTGATACAGATACTTGAAAAACAGTTGGATTTTATCAGCAAAACTGAAAAGATGCTTGTTTATGACCAGCACTTCCACTTCTGGGTGTATGGCCCAGAGATACATGTGCACATATAAAGGATAATCACAGCGGAAATATCCATATGAGCCAAATATCAGACACAAGCCATATGATTATTGAAGTGAAACGGATAAATAAATTGGGATTTATTCATACAGTGGAATTCCATACAGCAAAATAAATAAACTATAGTACATACAACTTTCACAAATATTATACCAAGTGAAGTAGAAAGACACAAAAGAATACAGGAAGAACTGTGCACAATTCCAATCCATATCCCAGTCTTCTATCCCCAACTACCCACCCACCTTTCCACGTGCAGCTTAAGCTCAGCACACACAGTCTGAATTTCTGCTCTTCCCTCTCGAAGCCTGCTCCTCCCTTCAGCTTGTCTAGTGATAACCTCACCTCCCAGTGCTCAGGCCAAATACCCTGAGGTCACCCTTGCCTCCCCCTCTCCTTTCACGGCCAGCAGCCCTCAGCTGAATGCGGGTCCATGCCACCATCATCTCCCACCACACCAATGCACAGCAATTTCAGATCTCCCTGCTTCTCCCAGCTCCAACAAGATCATGACCCAGTGTGTTTTGGTCTTCTTGGACCCCTATTCTGCTCCTCGCTCACCCTGCACCAGCCACTCTGCCTTCGATCCTAGGCCTTGAATATGCCAAGCATGGTCCTGCCTCAGGGCCTTTGCACCTCAGTCCCCCCCATCTGAAACACTCTCCTCCTTGTACACACATGGCCCTCTCCAGCTTCGGGCTTTCTTTAGGTCTGTGTTCAGGTGTCAGCCTCAGTGTCGAGGTCTCTTTGGAACACCCCCATGTAAAGCTGCCCCTCCTCCTCATTTGGCTTTCCTCTGCGAGGGCCCCACTGTAGTTTGTTCATACTGCTCACCACTTTATGACGTTGTCCGTAACACCGTCTTCCTCAGCCCGCCACCACTTCCAGAACATCAACTCCATGAGGACAGAGATGATTTTCTGTTTTGTGCATTACACTGTCCCAATGTCCAAAACACTGCCTGGGACATAATATGTGCTTACTTTAGCACAGCTTCCTTAGAAATCAAAGCCTAGGTCAAACGTTTGTGCCACCACTTCCAGGGAGCAAGAGTGAGGAAAAGACGAGTGAACCAGGAAGGAGGGGAAGCAAATCCTGCCAGCACTCAGCCAAGTGGGACACAGCCTGACGGCAGAGCGGCCGCAGGGGGCGTGGCCAGGATGTCACCTCCTCGCTCCTCCCACTGGCCAATGTCCACTCCCCGGGGCAATAACTTACCTTCACCCTCGGCCTCTCCAAGCAGCCCCTGCGGGTCCACAGGGTCAGACCTGGGCAGGGAACTGCAGAGATGGGATTTGAGGCTGATGCTCCCTCTAGGTCCCCAGAAGCCCACATGCTGTGGCCACAGAAAGTTCAAGAGCCATCAAAGGACCACTAAGCTGGGAGGGGAGGTGAGTAGCTACGGCCAGGCAGATCCAGGCCCAAGCGGACTGTAGGGGACAGAAAACCTGGGCTTGGCGGGGGGATGGCTGCATATAGTTGCTGGTAAATGAATCTACTCTTCCCAGATAACATGAAATGCCACTTTAACACAGAATAAACTGTTGGAGTTGCTCATTTAAAATCATTATTTTACATTGTTTACTTTATCTTCCATTATTTTTAGAAACACTTTATCCTGTTTTGCGTTATTTATCTATGGCCTCATGGTTTGATAAAGTCAGGCCTGACTGCTTCCTGCTAGCACATTCTTGCCAGAACATCCAGCTGCATTTGTATGTTTCTCCTTGAACAGCAGGGATTCTTTGGGGGGTGGGGGAAAGAGTGTTGTGTTAGTTTCTGCTGTACAACAAAATAAGTCAGCTGTGCATATAGACATGTCCCCCTTTTTTGGATTTCCTTCCCATTCAGGTCACCACAGAGCTCTGAGTAGAGTTCCCTGTGCTTACAGCAGGTTCTCTTTAGTCACCTATTTTACATATAATAATGTGTACATGTTGATCTCAATCTCTCAGTTCATCCCACACCCCCTTCCCCACTTGGTGTCCATATGCTTGTTCTCTATGCCTGTGCCTCCATTTCTGCCTTGCAAACAGGTTCACCTGTCCTATTTTTCTAGATTCCACATATATGCATTAATATATGATATTCAGTTCTTTCTCTTTCTGTTACCCATTCTGTATAACAGTTTCCAGGTCCATCCACATCTCTACAAATCAGCAAGGATTTTGAAACTGAGCCCAAACCAAGTGAGCGGTTCTCCTTGCACCCTCTTCTCTCCTCATGGATGTCTTCACAGCCTCCCTGTCAGATCTCAGTGGCCCTGGCACCTGGAGGAGAGAGCAGGGCCAGGCCACAAAAAGTCCTGGAGAGTGGAGTTCACCTTTCCCTTTTGCCAGCAGCCACCCCAGGGCTCCCTGCAGGTGCCCCAGGTGTGTGGGTATGCACAAAGTCACATTTAGACACTCAGAGTCACAGCCAACATAAACAATGCCAAGAGTATCCAGCACAGTCAAAGGCAGTGAAAGAAGTAGAGACCAGAGATGAGATGACTACCTTTGTTCACAACTTAATTCATATAAATGTAGGGTTATACAATTAATAGTTGTGATCATCATTGTCATGAACCAATGCTTGTAAACCTCCAGGAACTCTGGTGTCTGCTCTAGGTTGGCAAGCCTGCTCCCATGGCCCTCAGAGCCCTTCAGAAGTGTAGCCTGTGTACTGATGAAGCAGGGAGAGCCAGGCAAGGGACCAGAGGTGGAGCTGGGACCAGGCTGGCCATGTACCTGGAAGGGTATTGGATATGCGGACAAAGGAATGGCCTTAGACTTGATGTCAGTGATCTGTCAAGCACTGGGCTGCACTCAGCAACCCCGCAAGGTGAGTGGTAATGCCCGGATTTATACACTGATTGGTTAAATCAATGAGCTTGCACTCAGTGCCTAAGTTCATCAGTGCTCTGGGCTGAGAATTGTGGTGAGCCCTAGTGGGAGGTGTGCACTCGGGGTTGGGGAGAGGGATGCAGAAGGCAGGTAGGCGCATGCACAGGGGCAGCGAGGAGAAAGCTAGCAGCGGGGTCATGGCCCCCAGGACTTGGGGGTTAGTGGGGAGGCCTGAACCGAGCATGGCTGCTGGCAAAGCACAGACATGCGAGCCAGCAGGTATTGGAGGCTCTGAGGGATGAAACTGAGGTGCTGAAAGAGGGCAGGACTTCAGAGGCACCCTAAAAGGAAAAAAAAGGGTCACAGGGACCTGCAGCTGATGCAGAGAACCAGTTAGAAACAGAGGGAGGAGATCCAGCCCAATGCGCCAATTCCAAAGCTTCCTGCCACACCAGCACATCAGAGTTTGGGGGACAGAAATCAGGTTTCTAGTCAGGGAATACATATTAAGGCTGGATGGAAAGAAGGGTGGGATCAAGAGAGTGCACAGGACTGGGTACAGAGATGGGTTTTCATTTTTATCCAAGTTACACACGCACCATAGTTAGAAGAATGGAGCATTCAAAGGATGCTGATGGTCAGAGCTGACCGAGCTGGGCCGGTGGCTGTGTGTACTGGGTAGAGGTGTCTGCTGAAGCCCCACCCTGAGCGACTGGCCAGCCCAGCACAGGCTGATCCTCTGCCCTGAAGTCTGCAGCAGCCTGGGGTCCCATCTGAGCATTTAGTGCAGAAATCCTTCCCGTGTCACTCCTTTCCAGACCATCCACCTAACAGGCCAGGGTTCACACCTTCTCAAATACACACAAGGGCAAGGGCACCTTCTTCTCCCTGGATTCCATGCTGGGAAAGGTGGGGCTTATGGGGATCCTGGGCATCACCCTGCTGAAAATAAGCACATTGTATCTCCCCACAGGAGACACAGGGAGCTCAGAGCCACATACAAACTCTCAGCTTGAAGAAACGACACAGGTCTTAAATCATCTGATAATGTGCCTGTTCACTTTTCTTGGATTTACTCGTCATTTCCCCTTATTCTTTATTTTGTTTTAAATACATTCAGCCTTATTCCAAAAAGGAAACAGGAGTTGCTACAAAGTTCCATATGTAGAGGCTCAGCTGCACGCTTCCCTAGTAGCTCAGACGGTAATCTGCTTGCAATGCAGGAGACCTGGGTTTCATCCCTGGATCAGGAAGATCCCCTAGGGAAGGGAATGGCTACCCACTCCAGTATTCTTGCCTGGAGAATCCCATGGACAGACAAGCTTGACGGGCTACAATCCCCAAAAGAGTTGGACACGACTGAGGAACTAACACACACACAAGCTAATATTAAATTAGAATAAAAAGAGACCCAGGGCAAAGCTAACACGAGAGTGTGGAAGTCAGGTGACTCACTCTGTGTAGTCAGAGCATCACCTCTGCACAACCATTTGCTTACTCGGCACACCCCCTGCGTCCCCTACCGCCCAGTTCCAGGTGCCTGTAGGATCCTGGAGCAGCCTAGGAGGCAACAGCAGTGGATGGGCCCAGAGCCTTCCCTTCACAGACGTGGCAGGGGAGTAAGCGTGGGTGCCAGGGCTTTGATCAGAAGAGCACAGTCCGGCCCCAGACAGGGACGTGAGGGGTGACAACTCTGGCCAGCCAGCTCAGGAAAGACACAGAGTCCCCAGGGTGGAGTCAGCCCCCTGCGACACAGCCTCCCAAATGAGGCGGACTCATGCCCTGGGGCCCAGATCAAAGGCAGGGGGCATGGCCAGGCCAGGGGCGCAGAGGATGAACTTGATCCCAGGGCCAAGGAACAGCCTGCCAGTGCCCACCTGGCATACTCATTTATCTTTTCCCCTGGGTAATGATCTGTCTCTATTTTGTAATTACTGTATTGTATGAGTTCTTGTGAATTGTCTTGAATCCTCTGTGGAAAGGAGAGAGGCATTCACTAATTGACAAATTAATTAGCAAGTCCTTTTCCATCCATTCTTTACATCTGGGCCTGCCCATTCCCAGCACAGGATCTGCCTCGAGCATCCCGTAGCAGGAAGAGGTGGCATGCTGGCCGGCAAGGTGGTCCCACTTGGAGATCCTGGCAAACCACCCTGTCTCTCCTCACACCTGCGGGCAGCACACAGAGGCCCGGAGCCGGATGCTACCCTCAGGAGCAGGGCACCTAAGCCTGCCCCTCAGGCTCTGCCTACTAGTGGGTCAGGCCTGCTTCTCTCCTCCTCTCTGAGCGCCTCTCAGGGATTTGGGACCCCACCCTACACCAGCTCCACCACACGAACATCACTCCACCTGGGCCACAGCGGGGCTGCAGCTGGGCCAAGTTGCAGGCCCAGAGCAACGTCCCTAGCACCTTGAGCCTTAGCCTCCACAGGGGACCCCAGAGACACCCAAGCATCAGGCCTAGCCCTGGGACCTTGCTCCTCCCTGGTATCACCTGCCCTGGAGCTTCCTGTTGGGTATGGCCAACACGAGGCCTCGCCAGAAACCTGGAAGCAGAAGCAGGAAGGTCAAACCAGGCTGGCGCCCACCCCAGGGCACAGCAGGCAGGGCCGTGTCCTCCACACACAGCCACTGGCCCGTGAGCGGGTGCCTCCTCTAAGCACGGCTGCCCACCCCTTGGGCCTCAGGCCTCGCTGGCCATTGAGCCCGTGGTGGCTCTCTCTTTACGCTGCTCACTGGTTCCCTCCACAGCCACCCAGGTTGAGTGTGCCATTCCCTGCTGGGACCCCTTCTGGTGTATCTTTTTCATTCCAAGATGCCTCAGACAAGGCTCTTTTGCTTACAAGGGAGAGATATATGCATAAGCCACAGCCAACCTGTGTTGGATGTCCCCAAGAGCATCCTCAGGCCGGATAGTTAACTAGCAGACTCTCACTACTCAGAAAAATGTTGCTGTGCTCGCAGGGATGGTTTGTGCAGGGAGAAAGGCACCACCAGCAGCTCAGGGGACACAAACACCAGCCTCTGGGGGTCCCCACCAACACAGCTACATGAGGACACACCTAATTCCCCCAACAGTGTGAAAACAGGTGCAAAGTACTCCCAACCAGAGGCTCCCCTGAGCCCCGGTGACCAGAGTTTTTACTAGGGCTCAGTCAGTCACAGAAGCCTGCAGGACTGACTCCACTCCCCTAAGAAAACGCAGGCATTTACCAGCAATCACACTGTCCGGATAAACTTACCCGGTCAGACTGGTCCAGAGTGGTGCAAGGCCTCAGGCATGCAGAAACACTCCTGCCAGGCAGAATACTCTAAGATCTCTGAAGTCAGGCCTGCGTCTGGAATGGCCAGGGCCTGCCATTAAGCAAAATGAGGACAAAGCAGCTCCCAGAGCTGGGGCTGACAGCTGGCCTCCGAGAAAGCAGAGCTGGCAGGGAAGCCCCAGGAGTCCCTCCTCCTTCTCTCCTTCCTGCTGTTCCTGCCCTTCTCTGTTTCCTTGTCTTCCCTTCTCTTCTCTTCCTCTCTCCCTCCACCTCCTTCCCAGCATCCTCCTCTCCCATAGGCACATGGGCCAAAAGCAGAAGCCCCACGCCACCTGCCTCCCGCCTTTCAAGCAGTGGGGCTCCCACCCCACCCCGCCAGTGCTCAGCCCACACTCATCTCTGTACCACTCAGCACTCTAAACTCAGCCTCCCCAGGGGACCCCAGGGGACATCTCCACCTCAGACATAGGTGCAGGGACTACTGCAATCGCAACAGTATGAGGCCCAGTTCCCAATGACTGGGAGAAAAATCCATGGTTGGACTGGCTTGAGTCAGATGCTCACACCTGCTCCCACCAGCCATGGCCAGAGAGGCAGGGGCAGAGAAAAGTGGGGTGGGGTGGGAAGCTTCCCCAGAAGACATCCGCTCCATAGGCAGAGCACTCAGGGCCCACACCAACAGGTGAGATGAGGAATGGGGTCAGAGAAAGTACACACGTGGGACCAGGAGCCCGTGGAGGCCACACTCCCGTTTTAGCCAGAGTCCATCAGCACGGCATCCTGGAACCCTCTTTCTGGAGAAAGACCTGAAATGGTCAAAAATGATCACAGTCTGAGATGATCTGACCTCATTACCAAGTGCAGGACATTTGGGCCTGAGGCTAGGTCTCCTGCATGGACATGACTTGTCCCAGAGCCAGGGGACCAGTCAATTTGACCAGGGGCAAAAGCAGCAGCTTAACAGAAGGAACAGGCCTGCAGAGCCTTGTCTTTTGGCCCCACACTATTAAGTCACCTCTGATGGACTGGGTGGCCCTGAATGAGGTTTACAGAAGGACCCCCAACAGCATTCTCACCTAGAAGGGGGAAGAAGCCTGCTTAAGAACCCAGATCAAGGACCTGCGAGGAGAGCTGTGCTGGCCAAGTGGGGTAAGTCTGGAAGCAGGGCAGCTACTTTGGCCCACGTACAGTCAGAGGCGGGGAGCTTACTGCAAGGAGAGGAGACGCACAGCTCGTCAGTACCAGGACCCAGGTGCCAGGGCAGGTGTGAGTGTGCAAGAAGGGAGGCAAGAATGGACAGGCTGGGCAAGCCACCACCGGGTGGTAGGGACTGCTGTGTGGCCAGGCCAAGAATCTCGTGGTGCACTCGGAACTAGGACCAACTCCTCGAGTTGAGACAACCCCAGGACAGCCAAGGGGAAGGAAGTTCCCCTCCAAGTTAGGTGTGTATGAATGCAGTTGGAAAAATAAAAAATGATAACATATTTTCTGAAGAGGCAGGCACTGTGCTCACTCACCTAACACCCACCATGGAGGCCCCCTATCTCCTTTGTTCACTCCTCCTTCTTCACCATGGGAACCCTGCCTCAGGAATCACCCTGGTAGCTCTCACCAGGGGCTGCCGAGACTGGCACTGGGTTAAAGGTTATTACTTTCAAGAAAGGTACTGTTGAACATACAGAGGTCTCTGAGTGGACTGTCTGGACTTAGAAAATACAGGAGCAACACTGTGAGTCCGAGGGTCCTTCGCACTGCCCTGCTCCCACCCAGTCACAAAGCAGAAGGGATCGTACCTCCAGAGCACACTTGGGCATCACTTTCCCACTGGCTCCCGGGGCTCCTGTGGCCCCTGACCCAGCCCCTCCAGCGGGGATGCTGGGGACCCAGGAGCCAGGGCAGCACTTAGCAGGCATTTCTACCATCCCTATCTTTCTCTCCTCTCCCCCCAGATCAGGCATGTAACCCCCCCTGAGCTGCGGATGATCCATCAGTAAAATGGATAGAATAATATCAATCTCACCAGGGTGTTATTTAGACTTATTTATTAATGCTGGCAATATACTCAAAGCCCTCAAGATTAAAGCAATAGATCACTGGGAAATATTATTGCATCTTGTTGCCATAGTGATGGTTCCACTCTCTCAGCTCCTCCTCAGAGCCCCATGCCACATTAGGCTCTGAGGGTCTGGGGAGCAGAACTGCACCAACCAGGACATTAACACTAACAACGGTGATAATTAAATTACACAGATAGGAAGCCCATGAAATATGTATGGGAGAGAAATGGATTTGATTCATTTAGGCAAATGGGCATGTTTTCCCATTAGAAATGTCTCCCCGGAGCCTGGGGCTGGTTCCCCGCAGCACTCATCTCTTTAGACAAGGCCAGGGCCTGGGGGCCTGGGTAGGAGCCTAAGCTTGGGAGCAGGGTTGGGGCAGAGACCCAAGTGAAGCTTTCTGAGAGCAACAGCTCTGCCCGGGCCCTGAGCTGGAGGGCTAGCCTCTGAGGCACAGTGCCCCGCATAGGGCCCTCCCCTGCCACTCACTAGCGACTCCCCTGACTTTCCCTGCAGCCACCTCCTCTAGATGGAGAAGTACTGGGTGACCAGGTTTAAGGATTCAAGGAGGCAAAAGTGAGGCATGAATTGCCCTCAGGGGTCATCATCCCCCCTGCACCGAGAGGACTCTAGGCTTCAGAACTAGGTCAGGAGACTTCTCTACATGTGGATGGCTATCCAACTTACTGTACAACAGGAGCAAGCTGCTGCCACATGAACAGGGCCCCCGACCCAGAAGCATCAAAGCTAGCTGCCCCTCCCAGCTTACCCCCACCTGCCCCACTACCCTCCCAGCTGGCCAAGCCCAGGACGGCCCTTCCAGACAGCCACCCCATCCACCTCGAGTGGCCCTGCTCACACAGGCCCCAGACACTTCTGTCCTATGGACAGGGACCAGCTGTCTCTGCTGTGTCATGCTCCCTTCCTGCCCAGGATGGTAGTGAACCTCAGATGGGAGGGAACTCTCAGACCCCAGAAACATATCCCGCCCTGCCTGGACCAGGAGCCGGAAAGTCTGCTGCCGGAGCCCCAGGCCCCTGAAGGGAGCAGCTGCAGCCCCAGCTTGGAGCCAGACACAGGTGGCACCAGCTACTCCTTCACTGGCTCACCAGGGAAGGTGGCTGGATGTGTCTGGGGCCACAGCTCGCCTGTCTTGGCTGTGGTGTCCTTTCAAGGCCTCTCACCCCCTCCAGTGCCTATTGCTTGGGATGGATGTACCACAAGAGCCCCTTGCAGCAGGCACTGTTACTCTGCCCATTTCAGATAAAGAAACAGGCTCGGTGAGCTCAGCCATTAGCCCGCGGTCACAGAGCATGTCACTGGGGCAGGATTCAGACCCCAGCTCTCCCAGGAAGCTTTGTATTCCTGACCATGTTGCACATCATGGAGGGAAGGGCTCTGTGTCAGGGGTGGGTTGTGGGCAGGGACCCCGACTTTGTCCTTTGCTGCACCGCACCTCCCTCAGAAGTTCTACAGACGCTCCTCCACCTGTGTGCGCCCCGCTGAGGACCAGGGGAGAACAGCTCTGGCGCCCAGGGGCAATGTCAGTTAAAGCCCAGGCTCCCTAAGACACACAGAGAAGGCTCAGGGAGGGGCCCTGCCCAGGAACCAGCAAGCAACCCCCTGGAGTCCCCATGGGGTCTCCCCGCCCTGGGAGGTCACGCCTGAGCCTGGTTCTAATGCCAGCCTGGGTGGCTCTAAACACATCTCAGTTTAAGCCTCGCACTCCCCTCAGACCAGGAGCTCCTCACTGGCTGCGAGAGAGCCTGTCCACCACACACACACACACCTCACAAAGCCACGACAGATGGCATGCACGCAGCATTAGGCAGTGACCAGGGAGCCTCGCTGACAAGGTGGCACCAGGCAAACACCTAAGGAAGTTTAGGAGCTGCCCACAGAGTGCCAGGAAGAAGAGTGCTCCAGGCGAGGACACAGCACGTGCCAAGGCCTTCCCACTGCATTCATGTACATAAGAGCACCTTGTGGGGCTCCCAGGCCCAGGCATGAGCCTGGCACCTGCCAATTCCTCTGCAGTTACCATACCCCAGGGGCCCCAAAACCACCTGGCAAGGGGTACCTCATTCTGCTGTTTCAGAAACTGAGGCTCAGAGACCTTAGGTGGCTTTCTGAAGGTCACATGCTCATGTGTGCAACTTGACAACAGGTCTGCCTGGCTCCACGGCTTGGGTCTGTCCACATTCCCCACCCCTCCCCGCCCTATTTAATGCTGTGAGTCCAGCTTATTCAGCCTTAGTGTTGATATTCTTCACGCAGAAAGGATGAATGGATGAATGAATGAGTGAGCCAGCACCAAGAACCAAGACAGGCAGGGCAGCCTGAGTGGGCAGGGGCTGGTCCCGGGCCCTCTCCAGGGTAGGTCACAGCCAGCTGAGCCAGGCATCCACTGAAGAGGCCTGATGCCAGGCAGCCTCAGGCCAAGACTAAGGGGAGCAGAACCACGAGCACCACCAGGTCCCTCCAGGACTAGGGTGGCGTCTTAGGTTGACCAGCAGGAGCTGCACTCACACCCACTCTTGTCTCCAGAGGTGTTCTGACCCCACCTAGACAGTGCTGATGGGTGGCAGCAAGAAAAGGCATCAAGACCCCCGGCACTTCTCCTGCCCACTGCTCCAGCCACACTCTCACCTTCACCCCTGGATTCCAGCCACACCAGGCTCCCCTTGGTCCCTGAGGAAAGCACCTCAGTGGCCAGCCCTCAGCCATGATGTCCCTCTGCTCAGAAGGCTCTGTGTGGCTGCTCTGGGGCTTCTGAGACTGAGGTCAACCCTACCTCCCCCAGGTAGCCTCCTGACTGCCAGTGTCCATCAATATACCCCCCTGGAGACCCTGGCCCAAGGGTTGACTGCTTATTATGGCCGCAATACTCAACACAGACCTTGTCCCTGGAGCAGCCCTGACGGTGCATCCCGCAGCCCTCTGTCCCCAGCGAGCCACCAACAGACTCTCCAGAAAGCATCTGGGGACAGAACCAAGCCCTCTTTGCACATCTCAGGCAATCTGTTTTCTCTTTCTGAGAGAGCTGCAAATCCATTTCCCCAGCAGTGATGGGAATGGCTATTGTCAACGGTGGGGAGAGCACATTATGAATGTTTCCACTTGAGTCCATTTCTAAAAGGAGGAAATCAATATGCTCTTCCCAGCATGGCCTGCTCCCCTCCCCTGACCTCTTTGCTCAGGCCCCAGCTGCTCCCTGCGGACACCCTCTCTCCTTTTTCCTTCCCAGAAGGGGCGGGTCCTTTCTCAGAACCGCCCACAACCTCAGGAAACCAGGCTTCTCTTCCAGGGAAAGTGCACTCACTCCAGCAGGCCACCACGGGATAGGAGCTTGATCTGTGCTTAAGAAACCTCCATGGACCCAGCCTGGGGCCTCTGAGACCACAGTCAAGCGCAGGCCTGCCATGTACTGGGCACTGCTCAGCATTCACACACATTGCTTGTAAAACACGTGGAAACACCAGGACTTCCATCTCAGGATGGGCCCTAAGAGCTCTACCTAATGGGCAGGCAAGGAAGCCAAGGCTCAGAAAGTCACAGAGATTCCCCAGAGACACACAGCTCAAATGTGGGTGTGCTGAAATCTAGGTGCTAAGCTGCACCTCCATGGCTCGGCTCCAGGGACACAGGGTCAGACCCCAGCTTTGTCAACACAAGTTGCGTGAACCTGAACAAGTCACATAATACGTGAACGCCTCCTCCAGGACAGGCTGGTACGACTCCTCAGGGCAGCAACGCTAGTCTATCCAACGCTAGTCTAGTCTATCCTAGCCAGCTGCACCCTGAAGGAGGTGGCTTCCTGCCACACTCATCCCAGCCGACATGCAGCCTTCTCCCTTCCTGACAGACCCCAGGCCTGGCTGTGTGCTTCGGGAAGCGTAACCCTCTGCCCAAAGGAGTCCCGGACCTTGCCTGGCCACCCCGCTGCCAGGAAGCCTCAGGCTAGTGTCAGCGGCTGCACACACCCTCCTGGCCTCAGGGTAACGTTGATACTGAGTGTCCGGTGAGCATTCTTCTCACTTTACTGACTCTCCCTCACCCCAAAGTCAGGCCATCCATGCTTCTGTTCTGCTTTGGAAGCATTTCCACAAATTCACTTTCTGGAGGCAACACGATTCATCAAAAAGAGGCTGATGCAAGAGGCAGAGACTGGGTTCCAGCTATGCCACCCACTGGCTGAGAGGCCTGAGATGCCACCCTAAGTTTCCCCCTCTGTAAAATGGGAGGCTTGAGCTAGACGTATTGCAAGAAGGGGGATCCCTTCCAGGCGCCCTCCTTGGGGCAGTGGGCTCTTGCCTAACACTCGGAAATGAATTGTGCTGACAACCCAAGAGACTTCACTAGGAAGGGGTGCCTGGGTGGAGAGCAGGAGGGTGAGGGAACCCAGGAGAACTGCTCTGCCACGTGGCTGGCAGTCTTGAGTTTCACTGTAATTGGGTTAGTTTCCGGGCTGTCTCTGGCCACTCACTCTGACTCAGGTTCCCTCCTGAGGGAGGTGCACGCATCTCTCAGGATGATTCCAGTGAGAAAGATCTGGTAGTTGATAAGACTTATGGACTGGCATCTCCTCTCTCCTTTTGACCTTTCAAAAGTCTTCACAGGTGGTGGCAGCTTGTTAGTTCTGCATTCCTTACCAGGATCTCGTGTTTAAGATAATCACTCCAGCGGTTACAACAGTGCCTGTGTGGGGCCAGTGGCTCCAATCAGTGGTTCCCCTAAAGGATGCATTACCAGGGCCCCTCCAGTTAGGGGCCCCTCCAGTTAGGGGCATCTCCTCTTTTCTGGGCAAGGTGAGCTGACACAAGGCATCACCTGGCCTGCCTCAGCCAACAACCCACTGTTAGTCATTTAGAATCAAAGAGATTAGCTGTGCAAACACCGCCAAACCCAGACGAGCACTCTTCTGGGTGTTCCCTCACTCCAAGACTCAGATGGAGTTAGGGCTGCTGTCTGGAGATCAGCTGGTCCCTGCAAGAGGCAGCAGGATCTCTGAAGAGCCTGACATCAGAGAGGAAATGCCCAGCCTGGAGGTGTCACTTCTGCTCACAACGAAGCTGGAGTTAGTCCCTGGTCCCCACCCAACCATGAGGAAACCAGGAGATTTCCCCACCCACCAACCCGGAAGGTCACAAGCTGGGCATCCTGGGAGGCAGCCCACTGAAGCCCACCCAAACCTGCATTTCCCAGACAGGAGCTCAGGTGGGGCTGCCTGGGTGAGAGCCGCCTGGTCCCTAAAAGGCTCTGAGCCCTGTGCAAAGAGGAAGGCAAGCCCCAGACAGAGAGGCTCGCAGTGGTAGCTCTGAGGGCCTGTGGTGGGGAGGGCCTGGGCGGGGATATTCCAAGATTGGAAGCTGGGACCCTCCTCACGCCCTGCCTCTGAACACCCTCACTAGGGCACAGTGCATAAGGGAGGCTTCAGGGGGACAGAACAGGAAAGGGAAGACCACATGGGCAGGGACGTGGGATCCCAGAAATACAGTAGTTTAAGGCTGGGGAGATTAGAAAGACAGGGGAGGGAGGAAGCAGAATTAAACCTGGATACTGCTGGTCATGTAGCTTCATCCTCGCACCTGCCAGGACCCAGAGCAGCTAGGGGAGGGCTTCTTGACAGAGCTGCAGGAACACAGTGACCATTCTAGGGCTGTGTTAACTGCATCTTCCAGCAATGCCAGCCCTAGGCAGAAACAAAATTCTGCCAAGACTCCAGCCCTGTTCACTCACAGCGCATTCATCCAACAAGCCAGGGGCCAGATGTGAGCAACAGCAGCCCTGCCCCCAGACACTGGACGCAGGGTCACTGCTGAGCTCTGACCCCAGGCCTGCTCTGACTCTGCACCGCTTTCCCTCCCCGAGTCCTATGTTTCCCAGGGTTCTGCCAGCACATCCTGGGATGGAGTGGATGGAGCCCATGCTGACCTGCTGCTCACCAGCCCAGCAGGACACGCGTGTCCCGGGAGCGTCTGCAGGAGCGCAGCACACTGAGGCCATTGGCAGCAGGCAGGTTACTACTCTGACTATACAAGCAAGACAACACAGGCCCACAAAAGCTTTGACTTCACCTTGCTGGCAAGTTGCCCACTGCAGACTTGCCCCACCAGCCCACCTCAGGAGAAAAGTGAAGGCATAGCAGTAGCAGCTCACCTGTGTCCTTCAGGGAAACTGAAAAACACACATGCCCCCCACCCCGGCCAGATCATTCTGGAACTTCTGAGAAGCTTTATCTTCACCCCAGGGCCCCTCAGACCCTCTCCCCTTCACCAGAGCCAGAAGGCCCGGTCCTCCATCAGCTGCCCCCAATATACATGGGTCCCCAAGGGCCAGGACCCAGTGTCACCCCCTGGGACCTCTAAGCCCAACACAGTTTCAGCCTCAGCAAGATCAGGATGTTCACGGGACAGGATGGATGAACTCACTGATACTCACCTCATACAAACATGATAACAGCATTTCCCCTTCTCTTCATTTTTTAAAATAACTTTTGTCCTGATGGAAAATATGCCAAAACATTAAAAAGAAAAAAACTCATGACATATTCACATATTTCCTTCCAGGCTTTTTAGCTCCTATTTGTTTACAAAGCAAAATTGCAAGGATTGGGAATGGTTTTGTTGCCTGCTTTTTGTACTCAAGGTCATGTGGCAAGCATTTTTTTGAGTGTTAATTCATATGTTTGGTAAATTTTTTAATGACTGCACCACATTCACTTTAACCACTTCATGATTTAGATACTCATCCCGCTAACAGGTTCATTAAGTAGCTGCCAATTTTAGGCCACAGAAACATGGCCACAGGGCCTCACTCCAAGCATAAGCCAAGGTCTGCACATGTGATGTGCCCGGCACAGATTCTCACCTGGCCTCCCTGCCCCCTGTCCTTAGTAAGGCTTTGACCCGGATGCCAATGGCTTTCCAGCAACTATGGCTGGTTCCATAAGAGCAGGCCCAGGAATCGCATCCTCTGAGGGTCCCCCTCGGCAGCCCCTGGTCCTTCTCACCTCCAGCCAGAAGGAAGAGGGTTTCTTCCCAGCCCTGGCTCTCCCCCTGGACTCCTCAGTCTCTTGGCCCCTCACACCCTCCAGACAGGGCTGATCGAGGCCAGCCTCCACTGCTTATCTATGAAACATGCCAGATGATAACCTGGTTGTGTGTGTGCAAAATCACTCCCATCGTGTGCAACGCATCACAACCCCATGGACTATAGCCTGCCAGGTTTCTCTGTCCATGGGACTCTCCAGGAGAATACTGGAGTGGGTTGCCATGCCTCCTCCAAGGGAACTTCCTGACCCAGCGATAGAACCCAGGTCTCTTAAGTCTCCTCTATTGGCAGGTGGGTTCTTTACCACAAGCGCCACCTGGGGAGCCTGATGACTTGGTTACTAGTCTGGAAATAAACATAGAATGGGGAGGTGGCCTTGGTCTGGAACGGAGCCCTTGCTGCCCCTGGAGGCCTGGGGTGCTCCACCTGCCCCTAAAGAGGGGCCTGGGATGCCCTTGCTGAAAGTAAGTCCAGCCAGAATGGCCACGGCAGGAGCCAGACTACCTCAAGTCATGTCACCATGGCCTCAGGCCCCAGAGAGTGGGGCTCCCTGAGTGAGCGCCCCCTCCCACTGTGTGGGTGCCTTCCTGCACCTCTGCTCGCTGGCCCCTTCTCCTCTCCCAACCAATCCCTGCCAGCAGCACGCAGCTGCCTCCTGCCCACAGGCTCTGCTGGCCTTCCCAGTTCCCACGGCCTCTGCCTCCAGAATCCGACTGGCCCAGCTCAGGCCCTAGTGGCTTCTCTCGGGGCACAGGTGGCTGCTTGGCCACAAACAGGTTTCTTCGCCCAAGCAGCCTGCTCTGGTCTCTTGGCTCAGACAGGGGAGAGAAGCAGCCCTGACCGCAGGCACCTGGAGCAGCAGATGCCCTCAAGGAGGGGCCGGGAGACAGCAATGAGCACAGGTGTGACAGGAGAACCTGGGCTCCAGGGCCAGCACCTGAAGACACGCCTGCCTGCCAAGGATGGTCAGGCACTGAGCGGCCCCTGTGTGGGCAGATCACAGGGCGGGGTGGCACTCCTGGAATGCAGGGCCGCCTCAGAAGAACCCACAGCATCCGTGATAGCACCAAATATGTGACATTAGCCAAGAGCTGGCCCCAGCAGCTCCCGGGCACCTCCAGAGCTAGCCAGGGCCTGGGGGCAGGAGGAAAAGGCAAAGGGAGGAGATGCCAGACAAGGATTAGGGACCCAGGTGCCAGCGGCCGTGAGATGTCCCCTGGGGATCCCTGCTTCTGGGGGGATGGAAGGTTGGGAGGTGGCTGCTGGGGCAGAGGGGGAAAGACAGGAAAGCCTAAATGGATGTTGGCGGGGAATTGGGGAGGAGGGGCGGACCCCAGCTGCAGGGGCCACACCCTTCCAGGCAGCCAGGCCCAATGGCTGGTGGAGGCAGGAGCACAGAGGCCTGGCCATCTCAGCCCACTGTCCCCGTGGGACATCTCTCTGAAGGCCACTCCAGCCCAGCAGTTGGCCTGTGTGGCAGCCCCAGTGCTCGCTACCTGCTCTTGCTTTATCCCAAGATCACTCTCGAAAAATCATCCTGTCCAGTCCACTCTCTCTGATCCTGCCTCCAGGAAGCCAGTGTGGACCCTAGCTGAAAAGCCCCAGGGATGCTGCAGCGGTACTTCCTGAGGAAGCTGGATGCAGTCACCTGGGCCTCAGGCTTCTTCAGCCCGTGCCCTTCCCCTGGGGCTCACAGCTGCTCCCGTGACCCGGTGTCCGTCACCACACTGCCAAAGCTGCTGGCCCTGTTCCTGACCCTCGCTGCACCTTCTGTCTCCCACACGCTCCCTCCCGCAGCCTTGCCCTCCGCCAGTTGCTCCCCACCGCAGCCGCCCTCACGGCCTGCTCAGAGCCCCGCCACGCTTCATGCTGCTGTTCCTCGGAGGTTGCCCACTGGGAGCCCCAGTCCTGCCTCAGCGTCGGGTTCGGCAATCACAGTCAGGACAACTGTGCCAGGCGGGAGCAGGCCTGGAGCAAACGGGGCGGCCTTATGCTCCTGCCTAGACCAGCCATTGGACCTGGCAGCCTGGGGGCGTGGCCTCTGCAGCTGGGCTCCGCCCCCCACCCCTCCCAACCCCCAGTATTGACAGCATCTCCTAGAGACTATTTGGGCTTTCCTGTCTTTGCCCCTCTGCCCCAGGTACACTGGGTCCAAATGTGCAAAGTCAGGGACAGCTTGGGGTCAGATCACTGAGAGTTGCCCATGGAGCTTTGACAGAGAATGTACCAGGCTGTCCCACCTTGGGGGCTTCTCATCCATGAGACACAGAAGTGGAGGGACCAAGGACCCAGCTGGAGGGCCGATGCTGGTTGTCCCCACTGTGGGACCCCTCACATCAGCAAAGCCACAGAGAGACGAAGCCACAGATGTGATGTAAGGGCCTTTGGGAAGAGTGCCGTGTGGTGCTGCGAGCATCAGCTTGGAAACGAACACAGTCACATTTGGGAAGGGCTTGAGGACCCACCTCACGGAGGCCATGGAGACACCGTGATGGTGAGGGGATGGGTGTCCAAACAGGGGGCCCCGGAATCCAGGCCAGCACACACGGCAGGTGTGACTGTGACCAGCACCCACACGTACGAGTGTATTCATCCACAAGGCCCACCATAACAGAATGACACAGCCCGGAGGCTTAAACAACAGACATTATGATGTCACGGCTCTGAAGGCCAGAAGTCCAAAATCAAGATGTCGGCAGGGCTGGTTCCATCTGAGGCGGTGGGGAAGGGCCCCGCCCAGGCCTCGCTCGCTGGCTCACAGACTCCCCAGGTCTCCACAGGGCCCTCCCTCTGTGCCCGTCTGCATGTAATCTGCCCTTCTTAGAAGGGGTCCAGTCCCCCTGCATCAGGGCCCATCCAGGGACCTCTTTCTAAGTTGACTGCCTCTGAAAGGACCCTACGTCCGAGTAAGGTCAGATGCTGAGGGGCTGAGGGTTAGGACTCCAACATATGAACAGAGGAACACAGTGGCTCTGCTGGACTCTTGCTGCCTCGTCACATAAAAGGGCCCACTGGAAGCTCTGCACACCTCTGCAGGCTCTCACAGGCTGTGAGCCACAGGGGCCATTGGCCATGGCTCCCCACTGCCACCCTGGAGACAAGAGCAGGGAGGAGGGCAGCCCAGAGCCAGCCAGAGCCCCCACACCCCTGTCGCCAGTCATCAGACAGCTCTCTGCTCTGCACTGGGCTCCAAAATAACCTATCGATTTTTGAGCCAAGGCTAACTTTAGTTACCAGTGATGCCACTAAGAAGGGAAAATAAGTAATCATCATTAGAACTGCATCCAAATGAATGAACTAGCAAGGGTCTCACTGGGATTTGGACTATTGCTTTACTTTTTTTAACTGTCACGGTTTGCTGACATAGTTCTTCCTAAACTGAAGCAGCATGAAAGAAACCTTTTACCAAACATGACACATTATCATTTGTGAAATATTAAGACATTGATTAGTCTGATTATCTACAGCTGTTTTACAAACCATCCCAAGATTTAGTGACTTAATGCAACACACTTTATTATCTCTCACTGCCTTGTGGATCAGGGCATGGGGCAGAACGCGGCTGAGTGACGTTCCTATTCTGCCTGACGCTGACGGCGGTTGCTCCACCATGCCCGCTGGTTCAGGGTGTCAGTACCCCGGATGTCTACCTGCCCCTCGGTCTTGGTCTCAGGGCCTCCCACACGGCCTTCCCCACAGGACCACCTGGGCTTGGTGTGGGGATGCAGGGCCCCAGGGGCAAGCCATCTGGGCAGAGATGCTAGGAGCCCACACCAGAGAGGGGAAAGCAACCTGGAGAGGAGCATGGGTGCCCAGCAGGCAGGGCAACCCCTGACTCACAGCTGCCCACTCACACACTCTCCCACACGCACACCTGCCCACATGTACATAATCCCACACTAGCCCATACTCACACCTGCCCACTCACACACTCTCCCACATGCACACCTGCCCACATGTACA
>SJYF01000069.1:416648-427216 GCA_006410515.1 Procapra przewalskii
TTGGGAGAATATATTTGAAAACCACATATTTGAAAAGGAACTAATATCTAGAATATATAAAGAATTATCAAAACTCAACACTAAAAAAAATAAATCAATCTGAAGACCAGCAAAAGATATGAGAAGACATTTCACTGAACAGGATATACAGATGGGAAGTAAGCACATGAAAAGATAGTTACCATCATCAGCTTCCAGGTAAATGAAAATTAAAATCACAATGAGAGATCACGATAACCAATGAAATTGGTTAAAATAAAAACTAGTGGCACACCAGCTACTGGGGGAGCATGCAGAGAACCCAGATCACTCACTCATCCAGACCAATCCAGAACTGGTACAGCCTCTCAGGAAAGCTAGGTGACAGCTCCTTTAAAAAACCAAACATGCAATTACCATATGACTCTCTACTCTATCCTAGAGAAATGAAAACTCATGTTCCCACAAAAAATATGTATATGGCTTTATTTGCAATAGCCTAAACTGGAATCAGCCCAGGTTAACAGTCCTTCACAGTGAAGGTGAAGGTGAAGGACCTATTGAAAATGTCCTTCGACAAGTGTATGGTTAATCAAAAGGTAATACTTCACACCATCGGACAATACAGTCCAATACACAGAGCCTGCATGAATCTCCAGAGAGTTATGCTGGGCACAAAAAGTCAGTTGCAAAGGGTTATACAATTTCATTCACATAACACTGTTGAAACGACAATTCCTTAGAAATCAGAGACAAACTAGTGGTCCCCAGGGGTTAGGGATTGGAGGCGGGGCAGGTGGTGGCAAGTGGTGGGCTGAGAACGCCACCAGGACAGGAGTTTGGGTGTCTGCACTGTGCAGTGTCTTGCTGTGTAGCAGAAACATGGACTTACACAGGGGGAAAGCTGCATACACACTCAAGCATGTGCACACACGAGCATGCACACACACTAAATTACATACATGGGCCAAAGATGGCCTGTGTGCATTGGCTTCCAGCTTGCTTATTTCTTCACAGAAGGCTGAGACCCATTAGGTCAAAAGCCCACAGACACCAAACTCCAATTTTCACACTTTAAATTACTTTTAAAATAGCTCAAAGCAGCAGTGATTTAGCCATTTAGAAACTGCTTGCGTTATAAGCTGTAGGTGTTACCTACTGGTAAGATAAGGCCCAAAGCCACTGCTGCCCTTCTGAGCTCTCTGGCCCAGGGACAGTGACATCATGCAGACAAACAGACCCATCTCAGGCCCCCTTCTCTCCAGGAAGCTCTACTGCTCACCC
The DNA here is from genome assembly GCA_006410515.1 of Procapra przewalskii. Lineage (NCBI taxonomy): Eukaryota > Metazoa > Chordata > Mammalia > Artiodactyla > Bovidae > Procapra > Procapra przewalskii. Next base: position 417,912 of record SJYF01000069.1, read on the forward strand.
CTCCTGCCAAGTACTGAACCTCTATCACAGCCTCAGCACAGATTTCTGCTGGGAGGGACTTCTTCCACATGCAGCCCCATCCCAGTGCCACCCATCACAAAGGACTACAAGCGACCGGAAATCCGAGCCAGTGGGTCATAGCGATTCTAACTCACACTGTGTGATACTATCCTATTGTTTCGGAAAATGTTGCCCTTGAAGAAAATTGGGTAGAGAGTACAAAGGATGATTATTATTTCTTATAAATTCATGTAAATTTATAATTATAAAAAAAATTTCACTTAAAGAAATTTCTGGCTCTTAGCAAGCTCTGCCCACCCTACTGCCACTGAGGTAAGTGACAGGATGAGCTGGCCTTTCCTCAGCTGGTGAGATGGACACACATCCTCAGGAGAGCAGCCTGGCATGGACTGCACACACAGGTACACACTCACACACATACACACCTCAACAGCCCCTCGCCAGGGCCCTCTGTCCTCACCTGGTAGGGAAACGTCAGCTCAGAGTCCCAGAGCTCTGTGTTTGGGTCTCGGCTCTGTTCCCAAAGTAAGCCCCTCTGAGCCCCAAGTCTCCTCTGCGAAATGGGGCTATGGTCTGGAACACCAGAGACAAGACCTGTGAAGCAGGTAACAGCATCCCCACTTCACAGATGAGCAACTTGGGGCCAGTAAATCTTATTATTATTAAAACACCAAGCCACACTCATGTGAGAAGAAGGTCTGAAAGTGGAGGGCCAGGGAAGTGGAGGGAGCCAAGGTGGGCGGTCCGCATCCCTGCCCTGGCAGGTTCGCCCTTTGTGATTCTTCTCCTCTGATTGCCTGGGGCATCAGTAACCTCCTTGTGGAACCCATGTATGTCAGAACACACTTACTTGCATGTGCAAACAATCAGCACAGATTGAGTTCAAGCCTTGTCTTTGTTAAACAAATGTTTCATTTTTCAAGACCCCAGTTCCACAGTCTACAGGGGGCAGAGTTCCCTGAGCTGTCAGAGAGGTCAAGAGCTAGAAAGGGTCTAGGGTGGACCAGTGAGGCTGGGAAACAGTGGAGGGGGCGGGACAGCAGGGCTGGGGCTCACCAGTCATCCCCATCCCTGGCACACTGTGCCACACCAGAGACCTGCAAGGCACCATGAGCAGAACAGCTGCGCTCTGTGTGCCCAGGACTAGTCAGTGCAGGCGAGTGGAGACGGCGGGGGTGGGGGGAACAAGAGGAAGCTGCAGGAGGCCAGCTCCAAAGACTCTCCAAGCCATGGAGGCAGCAAGCAGCGCAAGGGAGGTGGCAGGCAACAGGCACCTCCAGCAAAGGCGTGGTAGAGCTAGACCTCTTTCTAGAACTGAGTCCAATCCCTTCCCCTGGGCAACAGTCAAGCAGGGCTCAGCACAGGAAGATGGGAAAGCAGAGCTCCCAGGGTAGGGCGGGAACTGACCCCAGGGCGTTCTTTATGCCAGAAGCAGGGCAAAATAATCAGAAGCCCAAGCAGCCCAGGTAACACTGCCCTCATGCACTGACTGAGGGATTGTGTTAAAAATTCTTAGCAAGATGCCCCCATGCCCCTCTCACCAACCCACCATCTTCTTCCTTTAGAGAGAACTTGGGAGGATCGATACTGGGTCATGGTACCACCCCCCGGGAGTGCCCAGAGCTGCACACACAGACAGGAAGCAGCTCAGAGAGACAGGCTTGGAGAGCCACCCTCATCTATATGCTAATTAGCCCATACAAGAATTACGGGGTTAATTAAGCATCTTGGCCCTCCCTCCATTTTATCTGCCCCTGACACCAGGGCTAGAGGAGGCGATCTCAACCTCGGATCAAATTAGCTGTCCGCCTGCTGCTCCACAAGGCGGAGGAGCCAGCTCCCAGAGTTAATCATGTTTATTTCACAAGGCACCGGGGATTTAAAAAATGATTAGGAATCAAACCCAGGAGCAAACAGCCCCTGAACCTTGTGCTCTCAATTTCCTCCTTGCAAAGAGTGTTTTCTTGCTGCATCCAGGCCACACACCTCCTGCCTGAAGTAGGGTGACCAGCTCCTGGGGACATGACATCAAGGTGGCAGGCTGGTGGAGACTTGGGGTGGGCAGGGGAGGCAGAGACTTCCTCTCACTTTCCTGTGCCTTAGATCCTGCACCCAAATGCCTAATACTGTCAGAGGGTTATGGTTTCTTTATGTTTCCTCCCCACTGTGTGGCCTCGGGTAAATGATTTTAATTCTCTGAGCCTCAAGTTTCTTATTTGTTAAAGAATACAGTATCCACCTAGACAAACTATAGGCCATGGATGGCCTAGGTAGTAGGCATCAGGGCATAATGGGCATTATGTCAGTTTTATTCCTTTCCATTTCTCCCCTTGCACCCTAGTCTTGAGTTCCTGTCATTCCACCCATCAAAGTCCAGCTCAAAGCTCCCTCCACCAAGCACCTCCCTGATATCTCTATGTAACTCAGCAACAGCCCATGCAAGAGCATGCATCAGTAAATATGTGTTGGAAAAAAAAGGTGGAAGAAAAGGTGTGACGAAGATGATAAGAGCAGGAAGACCCTGAACTCACCTCCTCCCACAGGCACACCAAAATCACACCTATTTACAGACAAACTATAGATGAGAACAATCTGAAGACTAGCAGAGAAGATCTCCTACAGCTAAAAATACAACGGAACTACAAGATAGTTAAGAAGGGTGGAGACACAGGATAGTCAAGGCCCTTATCCCCAGGTTGCAAGCCACAGACAGGAAGACAATTACAACTGCCGAGCTTCTCCCCAAGGAACAAGGGGCCCAAGCCCCACATCGGGCTCCCCAGCCCAGGGGTGAACCCCCAGAGCATTTGACTTTAAAGGTCAGCAGGGCTCACATACCAGGGACCCAGAGGGTCATAGAAAACAGAGACTCCACTCTTACAGGGTGCACACAAATCTCACGTGCTCCAGGACCCAGGGCAGGAGCAGCAATTTGAAAGGAACCTGGGTCAGACCTGCCTGCTGATCTTGAAAGATCTCATGGAGAAGCAGGAGGCAACTTCAGCTCACTGTGGGGACACAGACGCTGGTGGCAGCCTTGGAGGGAGCTCATTCTACCACCAGAGAATCGTGGCTGACAAGTGCCACTGAGCAGTTCTTCTAGCTTATGAGCTCCAGGGGTTACCTGCCCACCAGCAGGTTGGCACAAATCACTGGACCCCCCAGGCCAAACAGTTAGCTGTTTGGGGATGCAGCCCTGTCTGTGAACAGGCCAGCACCAGGCCCCAGCCCCACTGCACCCACTCAGGGCCTTACAACCAGCCACTCTGGGACCCAGCCACCCTACCAGACGGCTGCTGTTAATCCCTAGACTCCTAAAGAATAAATTCAACCAAAAATCTGTACTTGGAAAGCTGCAAGTCATTAAAGAAAGAAATTAAAGACAACACAAACAAATAAAAAAAGTACCATAATCATGCATTAGAAGAATTAATATTGTTAAAATGACAATATCACCCAAGGCAATCTACAGATTTCATGCTTCTTCTTGTTGTTCAATTGCTACATTGTGTCCAACTCTTTGCAACTCCATGGACTGCAGCACACCAGGCTGCCCTGTCCTTCACTATCTTCTTGAGTTTTCTCAAACTCATGTCCATTGAGTGGGTGATGCCATTCAACCATCTCATCCTCTGTAGGCCTCTTCTCCTCCTGCCTTCAGTCTTTCCCAGCATCAGGGTCTTTTCCAATGAGTGGGCTCTTTGCATCTGGTGGCAAAAGTACTGGAGCTTTGGTCTGATCTCCTTGCAGTCCAAGGGACTTATTAGAGTGGTATCACTTGCATATTTGAAGTTGTTGATATTTCTCCCAGCGATTTGGATTCCAGCTTGTGATTTATCCAACCCAGCATTTCGCATGATGAAAGCTGTATATAAGTTAAATAAGCAGGGTGACAGTATACCGCCTCGACATACAGCTTTCCCAATTTGGAACCGGTCCATTGTTTCATGTACTAACTGTTGCTTCTTGACCTGCACACAGGTTTCTCAGGAGGCAGGTAAGGTGGTCTGGTATTTGCATTTCTTTAAGAATTTTCCACAGTTTGTTGTGATCCACACAGTCAGAGGCTTGAGCTTAGCCAATGAAGCAAAGTAGATTTTTTTTCTGGAATTCCCTTGCTTTTTCTATGATCTACCAGATGTTGGCAATTTGATCTCTGGTTTCCCTGCCTTTCCTAAATCCAATTTGTACATCTGGAAATTCTGGGTTCACATACTGCTGAACCTTAGCTTGAAGGATTTTGAGTATTACCTTGCTAGCATATGAAATGAGCACAATTTTACAGAAATTTGAACATACTTTGGCATGGCCTTTCTTTGGGTTTGGAATGAAAACTGACCTTTTCTGGTCTTATGGCCACTGCTGAGTTTTCCAAAATTTTTCTGACATATTGAATGCAGCACTCTCCCACCATTATCTTTTAGAATTTGAAATTGCTTAGCTGGAATTCCATCACCTCCACTAGCCTTGTTTGTAGTGATGCTTCATAAGGCCCACTTGACTTCACACTCCAGGATGTCTGGCCCTAGGTGAGTGACCACATCATCATGGCTATCCAGGTCATTAGGACCTTTTTTTTTTTTTTAAATAGCTCTTCTGTGTATCCTTGTGACCTCGTCTTAATCTTTTCTGCTTCTATTAGGTCCTTTCTGTCCTTTATTGTGTCCTTCTTTGTGTGAAATTTTCCCTTGGTATCTCCAATTTTTATGACAAGATCTCTAGTCTTTCCCATTCTATTGTTTTCTTCTATTTCTTTGCACTGTTCATTGAAGAAAGCTTCCTTATCTCTCCTTGCTATTCTCTGGACCTCTGCATTCAGCTGGTTATCTCGTTCCCTTTCTCCTTTGCCTTTCACTTCTTTACTCAGCTCTTTGTAAGGCCTTCTCAGACAACCACTTTGCCTTGTTGCATTTCTTTTTCCTTCAATTCAGTGCAATCTCTATCAAAATACCAATGGTATTTTTCACAGAACTAGAACAAATAATTCTAAAATTTGCATGGAAACACAAACATCCCAAATAATCAAACCAATCTGAGAAAGAACAGAGCTGGAGGTGTCATGCTCCCTGACTTCAGACTACAAAGCTACAGTAATCAAAACAGTATGATACTGACACAAAAACAGAAAATTAGGTCAGTGGAACAGAATAGGGAGCCCAGAAATAAACCCACACTTATATGGTTAATTAATCTACAACAAAGGAGCAAGAATATAGAATGGAGAAAAGACAGTCTCTTCAACAAGTGGTGCAGGGAAAACTGGACAGCTACATGCAAAAGAATCACACAGGACTATTTTCTCATACCATAGATAAAAATAATCTCAAAATGGATTAAAAAACTGAAATGTAAGACCTGAAACCATAAAAATTCTAGAAGAAAACATAGACAATACACTGTTTGACACTGGTCTTGGCAATATTTTTTGGCTGTCTCCTCAGGTAAGGGTAACAAAAACAAAAATAAATGAATGGGACTACATCAAGCTAAAAAGTTTTTGCACCCTGAAGAAGACTGCCAACAAAATAGAAAGGCCGCCTAGTGAAGGGGAAAAGATATTTGCAAACGATACATTAATAGGGGTTAAAATACAAAACATACAAGGAATACATAAAACTCACCATCAAAAAAATAAACAGCCCAATCAAAACACGAGCAAAGGACCTGAATGGGCATTCTTCCAGAGAAGACATACAGATGGCCAACAGGCACATGAGCAGATGGCCAGCTAATCATCAGGGAAACGCAAAGCAAAACCACAAAGAGATGTCACTCAGCCCTGTCAGATTAGCAATTGTCAAAAAGACAACAAATAAGTGTTGGTGAAGATACGGAGGAAAGGGAGACTTCGTGCCCTGTTGGTGGAATGTGAATTGGTATAGCTACTATGGAAAGGAGCACGGAGCTTCTTCACCATTTTTAAAATACAACTACTATACAATCTAGCAATCCCACTTCTGCGTATTTTTCCAAAGAAAACAAAAAGACTAATTCAAAAAGATATATGCACCCCTAAGTCCAAGGCAGCATTATTTACAATAGCCAAGATGAGGAAGCCATCTAAGTATCTATCAATAGATGAATGGATAAAAAAGATGTGATATATGCACACACACATAGTAGAATATTAGCCATAAAAAAGAGTAAAATCTTACCTTTTGTAACTACATAGTTGGATTTAGAGGGTATTGCCCTAGCGAAATAAGTCAGACAGAGAAAGATAAGTACAGCATGATTTCACTTAAGAACGGAATCCAAAAAAACAAACCAAATGAATAAACATAACAAAACAGAAACAGATTCCTAGATACAGAGAGCAAACAGGTGGTTGCTGAGGTGGTGTGGGGAGGCAGACAATGAAAAGGAAAAAAACGTTAACTGCACGAGGTGATGATTGCTAATTAACTTCTTGTGGCAATCATTTCACAGTGTATATTTATATGAAACCATCATGTTGTACACTTTAAATATATACAATTTTGTCAACTATATCATATCTCTTTGAAGCTGAGAAAAGGTTTTTCCAAATGAGCTAAAGGGGCTTAGAGAGAAGACTGTAAGTCATAAGGGCCCACTGAACATCCTTGACAGACACCAATCACCACGGAGCCCATCAGTCAAGCCCAATTTGTCCATTTATAAATGCAGCCTTGGGGAGAGGCAGCTTGGGAGTGACAGCAACGAAAGCAGATGGAACATGGATCCCTGACACTCTCCACAGTCCAGACTGAGTTCATCTGCGTCAGCCTCAGGTCCACCGTAGAGAGTAGCTGTGAAGAGCAGAGATAAGCCCCTCCTCATAGGAGACTGACTCAGGCCATGTGGCAGGCAGAATTCTCACATGGCCCCCAATATTTTCACTCCCCAGGTGTATCTGCCCTCTGGATATAATGGGTATTACTTCCATGATTCAGTTCAGTTCAGTCGCTCAGTCATGTCTGACTCTTTGCAACCCCATGAATCGCAGCACGCCAGGCCTCCCTGTTCATTAGGTTATGTTATTTGGCATAACTGACTTCAAGACTGGGAGATTATCCAGGTTGGACTAAGCTAATCCCATGAGCCCTTTAAAAACTGGCGGCAGAAAAGGAAGTCAGAAATTCCAAGCATGAGAAGGATGTCATACACCTTTGCTGGCTTGAAGATGAAGGAGAAAAGATGGCAAAGAGCACAGGTGCCCTTTAGCAGCCCAGAACAGCTGGAACAGCTGACGCCAGGAGGGGAGTGGACCTCAGTCCCGTTCTACCAACAAGATAAATGAGTGAGCAAAGGCCCTAAACAGACGCTTCTCCAAAGAAGACATTCAAATGGCCAACAGCTATGTGAAAAGGTGTTCAACATCACCAATCTTCAGGGAAGCGTAAATCAAAGCCACAGTGAGCTGTCACCTTACGTCTGCTAGAACGGCTGTTATCAAAAAGACAAAAGGCAAGTGTTAGCAGGGACGTGGGGAAGAGAGAAATCTTGTGCACTATTGATTGGAATGTAAATTAGTACCACCACCGTGGAAAATAGTATGGAACTACCATATGACCCAGTGACCCCACTTCTATGTACACATCTAAAGACAGTGAAATCAGGGCTTTAAGAGCTTTTGCACTCCCACACTCACTGCAACATTATTTGCAACAGACGCAACATGGAGACCATATAATATCCTTCAACAGAAAAGGAAGATATACATATTTACAATGGAATATTATTTAGCCTTTAAAAAGAAGGAAATCCTGCCCTTTGTTACAAAATGGGTAAACCCGGAAAACATGATGCCTCATAAAATAGGCCAGATACAGGAAAACAAATACTGCGTGGTCTCACTTACGTATGGAATCAAAAATAAATTCATAGAAACAGAGAGTAGAATGGGGATTGGCAGAGTCTAGCAGGGTATGGGAAATGGAGAGAATGTTGGTCAAAGGATACAAAGTTTAAGTCCTTCAGGATGAATAATTATGGACATCTAATGTAGAGCATCGGTGGAGAAGGCAATGTCACCCCACTCCAGTACTCTTGCCTGGAAAATCCCATGGACGGAGGAGCCTGGTAGGCTGCAGTCCATAGGGTCACTAAGAGTCGGATACGACTGAGCGACTTCACTTTCACTTTTCACTTTCATGCATTGGAGAAGGAAATGGCAACCCACTCCAGGGTTCTTGCCTGGAGAATCCCAGGGACAGAGGAGCCTGGTGGGCTGCTGTCTATGGGGTTGCAGAGTTGGACACCACTGAAGCGACTCAGCAGCAGCAGCAATGTAGAGAGCATGGTGAGTGCATGCTCAGTCGCTCCAGTCGTGTCCGACTCTGCAGCCTATGGACTGTAGTCAACAGGGTCTTCTGTCTGCAGGATTCTCCAGGCAAAAATACTGAAGTGGGTTGCTGTGGCCTTCTCCAGGGATCTTCCCAACCCGTGTCTCCTGGGGCTCTTGCACGGAAAGTGAATAATTTACCACTGACCCGCTGGGGAAGCCCACATGTAGCATGGTGCCTGTAGTTAAAAATACTATATTGCATTGTTGAAATTGACTGAGGATAGATCTTAAATCAAACTATACACATACACAAACGATAACTAAAGGAGGTGATAGATGGGTTGGCTTGATTGTGGAGATCATTTAACCAAATGTTAGTAGCTCAGTCTATTCGACTCTGCTACCCCATGGACTGTAGCCCACCAGGCTCCTCTGTCCATGGGATTCTCCAGGCAAGAATACTGGAGCATGTAGCCATTACCTTCTCCAGGGGATCTTCCTGACCCAGAGACTGAATCCAGGTATCCTGCACTGAAGGCAGATTGCTTACCGTCTGAGCCACCAGGGAAACCCCCATTTAACTATATATGTATAGTTAAAGTATAACATGATAATATAATTCATGTGACAATGTAATAATATAATTAATATAATAATTATATAGTAATTTAGCTATATGGTTATTCTTTATTCAGTTCAGTTCAGTCACTCAGTCGTGTCCGATTCTTTGCGACCCCATGAATTGCAGCACACCAGGCCTCCTTGTTCATTAACATCTCTCGGACATCACTCAGACTCACGCCCATCAAGTCCGTGATGCCATCCAGCCATCTCATCCTCTGTCATCCCCTTCTCCTCCTGCCCCCAATCCCTTCCAGCATCAGAGTCTTTTCCAATGAGTCAACTCTTTACATGAGGTGACCAAGTACTGGAGTTTCAGCTTTAGCATCGTTCCTTCCAAAGAAATCCCAGGGTTGATCTCCTTCAGAATGGACTGGTTGGATCTCCTTGCAGTCCAAGGGACTCTCAAGAGTCT
>SJYF01000069.1:444987-455938 GCA_006410515.1 Procapra przewalskii
GTCACCATCTGCAGTGATTTTGGAGCCCAAAAAAATAAAGTCTGACACTGTTTCCACTGTTTCCCCATCTATTTCCCATGAAGTGATGGGACTGGATACCATGATCTTCATTTTCTGAATGTTGAGCTTTAAGCCGTTTTTCACTTTCCTCTTTCATCAAGAGGCTTTTTAGCTCCTCTTCACTTTCTGCCATAAAGGTGGTGAAATTAGCATATCTGAGGTTATTGATATTTCTCCCGGCAATCTTGATTCCAGCTTGTGTTTCTTCCATTCCAGCATTTCTCATGATGTACTCTGCGTAGAAGTTAAATAAGCAGGGTGACAATATACAGCCTTGATGTATTCCTTTTCCTATTCGGAACTAGTCTGTTGTTCCGTGTCCAGTTCTAACTGTTGCTTCCTGACCTGCATACAGGTTTCTCAAGAGGCAGATAAGTGGGACCTAATTAAACTTAAAAGCTTTTGCACAACGAAGGAAACTATAACCAAGGTGAAAAGACAGCCTTCAGAATGGGAGAAAATAATAGAAAATGAAGCAACTGACAGAGAATTAATCTCAAAAATTTACAAGCAGCTCCCACAGCTCAATTCCAGAAAAATAAACGACTCAATCAAAAAGTGGTCCAAAGAACTAACAGTTCTCCGAAGACATATAGATGGCTAACAAACACATGAAAAGATGCTCAACATCATTCATTATCAGAGAAATGCAAATCAAAAGCACAGTGAGGTACCATCACACACCAGTCATCACTGCTATCAAAACATCTACAAACAATAAATGCTGGAGAGGGTGTGGAGAAAAGAGAACCCTCTTATACTGTTGGTGGGAATGCAAACTAGTATAGCCACTATGGAAAACAGTGTGGAGATTCCTTAAAAATCTTGAAATAGAACTGCCATATGACTCAGCAATCCCATTACTGGGCATACACACTGAGGAAACCAGAAGTGAAAGTGACACTTGTACCCCAATGTTCATCGCAGCACTGTTTACAATAGCCAGGACAGGAAGCAACCTAGACATCCATCAGCAGACAAATGGATAAGAAAGTTGTGGTACATATATACAATGAATATTATTCAGCTATTGAAAAGAATGCATTTGAATCAGTTCTAATGAAGTAGATAAAACTGGGGCCTATTATACGAAGTGAAGTAAGTCAGAAAGAAAAACACCCATACAGTATATTAACGCATATATACAGAATTTAGAAAGATGGTAACAATGATCCTATATGCAAGACAGCAAAAGAGACACAGACATAAAGAACATACTTTTGGACTCTGTGGGAGAAGGCAAGGGTGGGATGATTTGAGAGAATAGCATTGAAACATGTATATTACCGTGTGTGAAATAGATGACCAGTCCAAGTTTGATGAATAAAACAGAGCACTCAAAGCTGGGGCACTGGGACAACCCAGAGGGTCGGGATGGGGAGGGAGGCGGGAGGGGGTTCAGGATGGGGGACACATGTACACCCATGGCTGACTCCTGTCAATGTATGGCAAAAACAACTTCAATATTGTGAAGTAATAGCCTCCAATTAAAATAAATTAATTAAATTTAAAAAATAAAAATAACAGGATCAGCACATTATTTAGAAATAGGAAAGTAAAAAACCACTGTGAGCATTACAAGCAGAAATCCATTTGACATGAATTCATCTACGACCTATTACATCCAAAAGATAACACACAGCTTCTGATGGAAGACACACAAACATACATACACACCCCACACAACAAAATGAGGATGGAGGGATAAAACCAGAGCCATGGATGAAGTGGAGTGGGGGCTGGTTCATTGGGCACAGAGGCAGGTATAGACGCCCTTTCCTGGGGGGCCACCAGAGTCTGAGAGTCACAGCCATGGAGGACTCAGCAGACATACAACTATGAATATGTTCCATACTCAGCAATTTTTAAAAGCTCACCATCCAACTCCAGACTCCCACCCACTATCAGTCAGCCACTGCAGCCCAAAAGTCCACACTACAGATTCATTTATCTGAATTGAGCATTGGTCTCTCTTTAAGAACGGAGGTTCCCTGTCAGGGATACACACCACACAGAGTATAGGAAAGGCACAGTCTACACGCCCTGGGCAAGCTGCTTAAAGCCCAGGAAACTTAACTTCTTGGTGGAGTCCAAAAATGGCTGCAATCCTTTGCATCTCCTCCCATCTTTCTGGGCTGGGCTTGTGGTTTGCTTTAACCAACTGGAAGCAGCAGAACTGAAATTGTGCTGTTCGGTTCAGTCAGTTCAGTCGCTCAGTTGTGTCCGACACTTTGTGACCCCATGAATCGCAGCACGCCAGGCCTCCCTGTCCATCACCAACTCCTGGTGTTCACCCAAACTCATGTGCATCGAGTCGGTGATGCCATCCAGCCATCTCATCCTCTGTCGTCCCCTTCTCCTCCTGCCCAGCAGCATCAGAGTTTTTTCCAATGAGCCAACCTCTTCGCATGAGGTGGCCAAAGTACTGGAGTTTCAGCTTTAGCATCAGTCCTTCCAATTGTTCTGTACTGAAGCTGAAAAAGCTAAAAGAAGCCTTTCACCTTCCATCCTTGCTGCTCTCAGAACCCTCCACTGACACAGGCACATGCCCAGGCTAGCCTGTGAGAGATACAGAGAACATGAGAGATACAGTCACTCCCATCACCCCAGCCAATTGCCAGTAGACTTCCAGACCAGAACAAGATCACTCAGGACCAACAAGATCCACTCAGCCCACCAGCTGCATGCAAGCCCCACCAAAATTAGTCCATCCCAGCCCAAACTTCAAGAGCCACAGAGCAGAACCGCAGGATAAACAGATGGCAAGAGTGTGTGTGTGTGTGTGTGTGTGTGTGTGTGTGTATGTGCGCATGTGTGTGTTTATTTAAGCCACTAAGTGTTTAGTAGGTTTACTCTGTAATAAGGAAAACTGATGGACTTCCTATGTGAAATGATGATACCCAGGCTTAGTTCACAGGGGTAAGATGTAATGGTATCATATGAAGTTACTAGAGGTGCTCAAAAATATTCCTTAGCATCTACCCAATTTCCAACACCTAAATGCAAAAGAGTTTTTAGCAACAGCTACATTTACTGAGGAGGCCAAAGAGTAGGGGCAGGGCTCCCAGAGGAAGAGAAGAAGCCTCTAGTGGAGGCCACACCCACCTTCCAGCCCCACTGTTGAGCCACATGGCCACCTGATGTGACAACAAGCAATTCAACTTTGCAAGCAGGTCTGAAAAGGCAAAGATTTAACCACTGTAATTGGCTTAATCTACCAGAGAAGGCAATGGCAACCCACTTCAGTACTCTTGCTGGGAAAATCCCATGGATGGAGGAACATGGTAGGCTGCAGTCCACGGGGTCGTGAAGAGTCAGACACGACTGAGCGACTTCACTTTCACTGTTCACTTTCATGCATTGGAGAAGGCAATGGCAACCCACTCCATTGTTCTTGCCTGGAGCATCCCAGGGATGGGGCAGCCTGCTGTCTATGGGGTCGCCCAGAGTCGGACACAACTGAAGCAACTTAGCAGCAGCAGCAGCACCATCATCTACACCAGCCATTACAGAACCCTTCCAGGGGAGTCTTATCTCTACCACCTGCGGGCCAGACCTCACACCTGGAGGCACAGAAAATGACTCTCCCTAATCCTACCAGAATCATAGCAAGCACAGCGAGGGACAGGCCTCAAGCAAATCCAATACCTCTCTGCACTGACCCTGAGAGGCTTATCAACTCACTTATGAGTGGCTAATTAGATGTTTGTCTCATTAACTCTGACCTTTACAGGAACCTCCCTTTTGTGCTGAAACTCAGTCTCTGTACACTAGCACCAAATAAATCTCTGAGACAGAGTTTGGGGTGAAGTAGAAAAGAATAACTTCATTGCTTTGCCAGGCAACGGGGGTCACAGAAGGCTAACACCCTCAAAACTGTGTCCCAGCCTGGAGTGGGCAGTGAGTTTTGTAATGGTTCAAAGAGGAGGGCATGATAAGCTCATGGACATTCTTCTGATTGGTTGGTGATGAGATAAGTGGAAGTCAGCATCATCAACTTTCTGGTTTCAACCAGTCTGGGGTCTACTGCTGGTGGGCAGCATATAGTTCATTTCTCCTACCTGGTGGGAGTTCATGTATCTGAAAAGTAGCTCAAATATATTGTCAGGTGCGCCCTCTGAGGAGAAACCAGGACTCTGCCCCCAGGCCGCACTACTGTTTCTTGGTTGCTCCTCCCTGTCTCTGCATCCCCTCCCTTCCCTGATTAGCAACTGTTTGAATTCTACCAGTTGGAACTCAGGGAAGGCTATGGGGGCTAAATGAACCCTATTTCCTACACACAAGAAATGGGGAACACAGAAGGGTTTTTTTTGCCCAGGAGCCCCACAGGGTCCCACTCGGTTTCATTTCTCCCTGGCATAGGCCCTGGGATGCCACAAGAAGAACACTGGGTTTGGAGTCTGAACACTTGAGTTGAGTCAGTCGCTCTACACGCCCACAAAACACACATGCCCTACGGAGCACACTGCAGCGCCCACATCATCTGTTGTCTGCTGAAGACCAGAGCCCCACCAGGAAAGCAGGTTTGTGTGCTCTTCACCCAGGCCTCCACCAGGGAGCCAGCAGGTTTCCTGAGTCTGCTAAGAGTCTTCCAAGTATCCGGCTATCCCTAAGGAGATGTGATTCCCCAGCACTCAGAGGAACTTCCGGAAGTGAGGTGTTTCAAACCTATGAGGCCCATAAGGCTCATTGAATCCACACAAGCCCCCTATTTCACGGGAGAGCGGTCACCCAGAGAGGGGCACTGGCCTGTCCAAGGACCCTCAACTTCGAAGCCCACTCTACCCACACTGGGATCCGTAAACTTGATTCTAGGTGATATCTGTCCAGAGGGCTTTTAAACTCAAGATCAGGTTAACCAGGGAGTTAGTTTGCATTGCTTGGAGACACATTACCAGCTGATCTATGAACAGTTATGGCAGCAGCCATGAAGAGCAAACAGAAGATTTACAGAAGAGTGTGAGCTACCTGCCCATGACCTTCTTTCTAGGTTAGAAAACATGGTCGGGACGTCTTGCAGCGCTGTCCAGGGAGAAGGGACACACCTGTGCAGACCTCCCTCCTACTGTCCCAGGGCCAGCCTACTCACTCACTCAGGAGGGGCTGCACTGGATGCGCAGTCTCTGCCCCCACCCTCTCCCTGTGGCTCCACCAAACCTACCTCTATATCCTGGGCAGGAGGGGCCACTTTCTATTTGGAGGACCAGCCAAAGTGAACACTTATTTGCCAAGGGCCATGATGCTCCGTGGGAAATAGCATTAATTATCCAAACCCCTAGCAGTTGTTCTTGTCACTACTGCTTGAAAACTTTATGCCTTATACTGAGTAGACCACATGAACACATTAAAATCTGTCCTGTTCTATAAAATAAGTAAATTCCTGGATAAAGAAGGTGTAGTGTGTGTGTATGTGTGTGCGTGTGTGTGTGTATAAAATGAAATATTACTCAGCCATAAAAAAGAACAAAATAATGCCACTTTCAGCTACAGATTGTCATACTGAGTGAAATGTAGACATAGAAAGACAAATACCATACGACATCACTCATATGTGGAATCTAAAATATGTCACAGATGAACTTATTTACAAAATAGAAATAGAGTCACAGATGTAGGAAACAAGCTTACGGTTACCGAAGTGGAAAGAGGCGGGAGAGGGATAAACTGAGAGATGGGGAATGACAGTTACTTACATCTGTATATAAAATAAAGACCTACCTAATGTATAGATAGGGTTATGTGTATACATGGACTTCCCTGGTGGCTCAGATGGTTAACTGTCTGCCTACAGTGCAGGAGACCTGGGTTCAATCCCTGGGTCGGGAAGATCCTCTGGAGAAGGAAACGGCAACCCACTCCAGTACTTTTGCCTGGAAAATCCCATGGATGGAGGAGCCTGGTAAGCTACAGTCCATGGGGTCACAAAGAACTGGACACTACTGAGCGACTTCACTTTCACTTAATGTATAGATAAAATATAAAACAGATTTAAAATAGATAGATAGATGAAATAGATAAGAGCCTACTGTATAGCACAAGGAACTCTACTCAATATTCTGTAATGACCTATATGGAAAAAGAATATTAAAAAGAATGGTTATCCCCAGGGGCCCTTCACTGTGAATATGGGCGATTTATCAGCCACAACCATATAGGCCCCTACTTGACACCTTGAGAAATGTCACTCACGCTTCATAACCAGAGGGCAGCCAGGTGACCTCTGGGCTCTTCGTCTCAGCCCCTCCCATGGCGTCATATACTGTGCACCGTCTATCTCCCCTGCCCAGTCTGTGGGGCTGGAGACAGAGGCAGGCTCTCACCTCTCCAACCCGAGCGCCCACAGTGCGCCTGGTGCATGGTAAGCCCATGATAAATGTCAGGTGAGTAGACGGCTGAGTTAATGAGCAAAAATGGAATAAATCCTATATGCAGAATAAGCTTCCAGGGGGTAAAACAAATCCCAATTAACACAGTAAGTGGCATTTTGTTTTCTCTATTTCAGGACACACAAAATAATTAGTGCATAGCGCAGAGAGAGCTCTGAGTGTGAAGCTGGATGTAATCAGGTGTCAAAACACAGAAACCTGAGGAGATGAGCACAAATACCTGAGGAGACGAGCTCGGTTAGGAAGGAGCGACTGCTCAGGGTGAGTTTTCTCCTCAAGAGGGGCACTTTCTTGCAGGATTTTAAGGCTGTGTTACCATACAAGAGAGCCTCCTCAGGAGGGGTGCTGGAAAATGCGATGGTCCTGGTTCAGGTGGATGGAGCAGCCCTGTCCACCCCTAGTGATGAGGTGTCCACAATGGACCCCCTAGATTCACAAAACTCTCATGAAACAACCCACTCACTGTCTCCATCCAATCAGCATGGAAATCCCAGAGAGGTTAAGCAGTTATGTAATTTGCTCAAGAATTCACTCGGTCTGTCTCAGTCTAAGATGTGAACACTCGCACATCCTCTGACAAGGAGACTTGGGCTCCCCTCTCCCAGCCAAAGCCTGTGGCACCCCTTCACCCTCAGGCCACATGGCAGCTTCCAGGACACCTTCTCAGACCCTCTTGGCCCCCGTCCTCTTGATCCTCCACCTCCGTCTCCTTGAGACTGGGCTCACACACAAACAACCTGCATCTCCACAGCCTGCAGCCTGCCTGCACACTCCTGCAGGCCCTGGTTCCTCCCACCTCATCCAGGCTTAGAGATGAGATGTTTCCCTAGACCAGGAATCGCAGCCTCGCATGGAGGCTCCCTCTGCCCAGGCGCCATCCGTTCCTCCCATCCATCCTCCCTAATAAAGCACTGGTACTCAGTCCTTCCTGGGGAACTCAGACTCACACACTGTTCTGATTTTTGTCTTTATTTTTCCCTCTTTATCCACTCCATCCTTCTTCCCATGGAGTATAACTTCTCCCGTATGTGGATAGACTTCCTAGAATGTGGAGGCATCCTGTAATCTGCACTTTGTCTGCATTTTGCGTTTCATAAATGGAACTGGCTCACACATTTCACTCCTGTGTTTATTTTGCTCTCAAGCCCTGGTTCTCAGTCTACTCTGCTGCAGGTCACTGACCCACTTCCCTGGGGCCAAGTTCCCTGGGGACCCATGTGGGAGAGATCAGGTGTGGGCCCCCCAGATCCTATGATGCACACGAAGACCACTCTGCACCAACAGAACACAAGGGGCCCGCTTCCCTACACCTTAACTAAAATGTAGTGTGGTCTTATGTTCTCATGCCAGCAGTCCTGCTGGGCGGAAAGTGTTGTTGCTCTGTGTATCTCCCTTCTGGCTGCTCGGCAGCTCTTCCTCTTCTTGCCGGCCACCTGAGAGCCATCAGGCCCTCCCCAGGATTTTACCTGTGAGCTCATGTTGAACCCCCTCCCCCATCCCCACCTCGGTCCTCTTGGCCATTACCTTCAGAGGGAGTTTAGGAAGTTTAGGGAGGAGGAGGCAGGCCCTGGTGGCTCAGATGGTAAAGAGTCTGCCTGCATTGGGTTCAATCCCTGGGTCAGGAAGAGCCCCTGGAGAAGGAAATGGCAATCCCTTTATTAGGTATAAAGTGTGTCAAGCCAAGCTCTGATTGTCCCCATGTGCCACCAGCCTTCTGGGCTTGAAGTAGCAGCCAGCACCTCCCATACCTCCCCACCCACACAGCTACTCTTCTCGGCCCATCCAAAAACTGCTTGGAGTTACAGATTCAAGGCTCCCAGGAAAGTCACTCTCCAGGAGACATGGATCCCAGCTAATCACAGAGAACTTGTCCACCTCCCACTGCTTGTCAGCCTGCGTCAGGGGGTACATCCCCAAATGCCAGTGCTCTCTCAGTCCCTCTCCTGGCCTCAGGAGCTTCCATGCACCCTACTCACCCTTCATACTCAACTCAAAGTTCTCTCTTTCCAGAAGCCTCTCCAACTTCCCTGGGCAGTCAGGCCCTTCTACCCTGGGCCTTGGCAGCCCTGCTAACATGCAGGCCTTTCTCCCGTGGGGCTTGCTCCCATGCTGTGAATTAGACATGTAGCAATGGATTCATTAAGAGACTCAGGGTGCATTCCTTCCAAGGCTCTGATAAAGCACAGCAGAGATGGAGCCCCAGGTACACACAGGGGGTGACACAAGGGGTGCTGGGACCAGGACTTTCCTTGACATGCCTGAGAGCTCAGGCTGCTGGCACACCTTTGGTTGGTGGGTATTGTTGTAAACTGTGCTACAGTGTATTTTGATTCTCTAGGAACTACAATTTTAAATTGCAAAATACACTTATAGCTATGAAGACACTAGTAACAGGTGAAAAAATAGCTTTATTCCTACAAGCAAATTCTCTAGCTCCAAAGAATGGCCTTTCCAGGGTCCTGTGGCCACCACTGTGGAGGCCTCAGTCCAGAGTGCCCTGNNNGCCCACCCACCCTTTTTCACTCATGGAGTGATTGCATGTGCAAGCACACACATAAATACACGCATTCACATGTGTGTGTGCACATGCACTGCACACAGCATATGATAAAACAATTGTTGCAGAAAAGGGGGCCCCTTCCAGGGCCTGAGAGTGGACTCCTGTCTAACACTCAACAGTGAATTGTCCAAGGAGACACATGTGCTGACAAAGCAAGAGACTTTGTCGGGAAGGGGCACCCTGGACTGAGAGTAGGAGCGCAAGGGAAACCGAAGGACTGCTCTGCCACGTGGCTCACAGTCTTGGGTTTTATGGTGATGCGTTAGTTTCCAGGTTTTCTCTGGCCAGTCATTCTGACTTAGGGTCATTCCTGGTGGTGCACACATCACCCAGCCAAGATGGATTCCAGTGAGGAGGATCCTGGGGGGTTGGTACGACAAGTGGCGTCTCTTTTTAAGCTTTCCCAAATTCTTCCGGTTGGTGGTAGCTTGTTGGTTCTACTTTCCTTGCCAGCACTTCCTGTCCTAAAATAACCCATGCAAATGGTTGCTATGGTGCCTGGCCAGGGCGGGAGGTTTCAGTCAGTGTTTCCTCTAACAGAACTACATAAATCCCAGCCAGAGGCCCAGACCTTCTAGCCATCCCACCCCTAACCGAGGGCGGCTCAGGAGCTACCTGAGCCCCCAGGACACAGAGCTCTCCCCCAAGGCCACAGCTCCTCTGGGCACCCCCAGGCCCTGCATTCAGGGTCCCCAGTCTCATTTGGAGCACAGAGGTCTCTCTAGAGCTGCCCTGCACACAGGATGGTAAGTTTAGGGATGCAGACCCACAGGTTTGCTTAAACTGAATTTGGCCAGCTCAGGAGCCTTCTGCCATTCAATCCCTCGCCATGGTTTTTAAGGGCTGGGAACCAAAACATGCTCCCTGCCCATTTGGCTGCAGCACCTCCTCAAACAAGCTCCTGGGTGGGGCTACCTGGACCTTCATTAGGCCTATAAAGATGTGACTAATCATCCTGGGGCCCTGCATAGAAGCTGAGGTGCAGGGAGGTGCAGGGTCTTGCATGGACCAAGCCGGACCGCACTGTGGTAGCAGAGCCAGCCGGCTGGCCTCTGGCTGCTTCTCCACCCCTCACTCTGCCTCCCAGCACCCAGTCACACGCCCCAGCCCCAGGGCTGAAGTTAGACCTCTGCACACTAGAACAGGCTCTTTCCTTTATTGCATCTCAAGGATGGGGGGAGATAATGCCTCACCACTTCCTGATGCATTATTTATCAGGAACGCATTAACTGTGGGTGACATCACAGGCATTTGAAGGTAATTTGTGGAAAGTATTGTTAAAGCAATTGATTTGCAAATTCCTTGACAGGGAAAAAGAAGCACCCAGCAGGCGGAGATGTGACACTGAGATGGGTTTTTTTATGTATTGGGGGATAATTGATTGAAAGCTAAGCTCTGTAGCCAGTGAGAAAATGAGATTATTCTGTCTGTTATGCAAAGATATTGTATATTGTGCAAAACAGCAGGATGAGGAGCTGTTAGGGCTGCTGAGAGGCATTTGCTCCTTCTGGGGAAAGTAGCGGGTAATGTCTTTCTTTCCAAATTTAAATCAAGTCCTTTCACTCCTCTTACCCCTCCCCACCACCACCACCTCCGCCTCCCTTTGGGCCTTCCTTTCCTTGCAGCCCCACTGGGTTTGCTGGGTCAGTAAATGAGTCATTTATCCAACAGTATCATTCCATCAACAATCTGTGGCATCCAAGGCATGCCAAGGACCAGGCTGACCTAGGCAGACCCACAGCGGCAGAGAGGCCACCTGGGGAGTGTTGCAGGGCCAGGGAAGGGGCAGAGATTGGATCCTTGCTCTGCTCTGCTCTCTACATCTGAACCTTTTCAGTCCCCCACTATCCTTAACTGCACCTCCCTAGCCAACAAAACTGGCTGCCACCTGCTCTTCAGAAGTCTCTAAGAACTGCTCATGGCCTCCACGATGACCGCAGCCCAC
>SJYF01000069.1:512749-523794 GCA_006410515.1 Procapra przewalskii
CATTGATCGCTGAAGAAGGCTTTCTTATCTCTTCTTGCTATTCTTTGGAACTCTGCATTCAGATGCTTATATCTTTCCTTTTCTCCTTTGCTTTTTGCCTCTCTTCTTTTCACGGTTATTTGGAAGGCCTCCCCAGACAGCCATTTTGCTTTTTTCTATTTCTTTTCCATGGGGATGGTCTTGATCCCTGTCTCCTGCACAATGTCACGAACCTCATTCCATAGTTCATCAGGCACTCTATCAGATCTAGGCCCTTAAATCTATTTCTCACTTCCACTGTATAATCATAAGGGATTTGATTTAGGTCATACCTAAGTGGTCTAGCGGTTTTCCCTACTTTCTTCAATTTCAGTTTGAATTTGGCAATAAGGAGTTCATGATCTGAGCCACAGTCAGCTCCTGGTCCTGTTTTTGTTGACTGTATAGAGCTTCTCCATCTTTGGCTGCAAAGAATATAATCAGTCTGATTTTGGTGTTGACCATCTGGTGATGTCCATGTGTAGAGTCTTCTCTTGTGTTTTTGGAAGAGGCTGTTTGCTATGACCAGTGCATTTTCTTGGCAAAACTCTATTAGTCTTTGCCCTGCTTCATTCCATATTCCAAGGCCAAATTTTCCTGTTACTCCAGGTGTTTCTTGACTTCATTCTTTTGCATTCCAGGCCCTATAATGAAAAGGACATCTTTTGGGGGTGTTAGTTCTAAAAGGTCTTGTAGGTCTTCATAAAATTGTTCAATTTCAGCTTCTTCAGCGTTACTGGTTGGGACATAGACTTGGATAACTGTGGTATTGAATGGTTTGCCTTGGAGTCGAACAGAGATAATTCTGTCTTTTGGGGGATTGCATCCAAGTACTGCATTTCAGACTCTTTTGTTGACCATGATGGCTACTCCTTTTCTTCTGAGGGATTCCTGCCCACAGTAGTAGATATAATGGTCATTTGAATTAAATTTATCCATTCCAGTCCATTTTAGTTCGTTGATTCCTAGAATGTCAACGATCACCCTTGCCATCTCTTGTTTGACCACTTCCAATTTGCCTTGATTCCTGGACCTGACATTCCCGGTTCCTGTGCAATATTGCTCTTTACAGCATCGGATCTTGCTTCTATCACCAGTCACATCCACAACTGGGTACTGTTTTTGCTTTAGCTCCATCCCTTCATTCCTTCTGGAGTTATTTCTCCACTGATCTCCAGTAGCATATTGGGCACCTAATGGCCTGGGGAGTTCCTCTTTTGGTATCCTATCATTTTGCCTTTCACACTGTTCATGGGGTTCTCAAGGCAAGAATACTGAAGTGGCTTGCCATTCCCTTCTCCAGTGGACCACGCTGTCAGACCTCTCTACCATGACACCACCCACCCCCAGCCTTGGGCTGCCCCGCAGGCATGGCTTAGTTTCATTGAGTTAGACAAGGCTGTGGTCCTAGTGTGATTAGATTGACTAGTTTCTGTGAGTATGGTTTCAGTGTGTCTGCCCTCTGATGCCCTCTTGCAACACCTACCATCTTCCTTGGCTTTCTCTTACCTTGGGCGTGGGGTATCTCTTCACAGCTGCTCCAGCAAAGCACAGCCGCTGCTCCTTTCCTTGGACGAGGGGTATCTCCTTACCTCAGCCATTCCTGACCTTCAGTGTGGGACAGCTCCTCTAGGCCCTCCTGCGCCTGTGCAGCCACTGCTCCTCAGGTTGCTCCTCCCGGCCGCTGGCCCTGGCCTCGGCTTCAGTCAAAGGCGCATTATTCATGGAGGACTGCCCACAGAACACACATTCCTTGGGCTCCTGGTGATCATATCCTTCAGAGAGCTGCAGGCCTGGTTGTGTGGTTC
The DNA here is from genome assembly GCA_006410515.1 of Procapra przewalskii. Classification (NCBI taxonomy): domain Eukaryota; kingdom Metazoa; phylum Chordata; class Mammalia; order Artiodactyla; family Bovidae; genus Procapra; species Procapra przewalskii. The sequence continues at coordinate 514,576 of SJYF01000069.1, forward strand.
GGCCCATCAGCATTGTCTGCTAAGGGCTGTTAAGACAGGCCCAGGAGAACAGGATTCTGTTGTTATTATGCTGCTGATTTGTTAAGGGTTTTCAATCTTTATTAAAGTATGCATTCACACAAAAAAAGAACAGAAAAAAAGTGTGCAGACAGTGAATAAACACCCATGTAACAACCACCCAGAGAAGGACAGAATACATTGCCAACTCCTCAGAAGTCCTGAGGCCTTCACCTCACCAAAGATAACTTCATTTAAGTGGAATTATACAATTTGCTGGAAGGAAAGTTATGACCAACCTAGACAGCTATTCAAAAGCAGAGATATTACTTTGCCAACAAAGGTCCTTCTAGTCAAGGCTATGGTTTTTCCTGTGGTCATGTATGGATGCGAGAGTTGGACTGTGAAGAAAGCTGAGAGCCAAAGAGCTGATGCTTTTGAACTGTGGTGTTGGAGAAGACTCTGGAGAGTCCCTTGGACTGCAAGAAGGTCCAATCAGTCCATCCTAAAGGATATCAGTCCTGGGTGTTCCTTGGAAGGACTGATGCTGAAACTGAAACTCTAATACTTTGGCCACCTCTTGAGACGAGTTGACTCATTGGAAAAGACCCTGATGCTGGGAGGGATTAGGGGCAAGAGGAGAAGGGGCCGACAGAGGATGAGATGGCTGGATGGCATCACCAACTCAATGGACATGAGTTTGAGTTCACTCCAGGAGTTGGTGATGGACAGGGAGGCCTGGCGTGTTGCGATTCATGGGGTTGCAAAGAGTCGGACATGACTGAGCTAAACTGAACTGAACTGATACAATTTGTACTTTTGTGTCAGGCTACTTTCACCCAAAGTTAAGCTTATGAGTTCTATTCATGTTACTGCATGCATCCATAATTCATGTTTTTTGATAGCTTAAGTATTCCACTGTGAGAATGAACTATGAATTGACTATTGGATCCTTTTCCCACTGGGGGCTATAAAGAGTGCTGTCAGGAATGTTCTGGACATGCAGCCTGATGTGCATATATATATACATTTTTGTTGGGTATATTCCTATAAATGGAATTGCTAGGTCATTGAAAATGGTGGCCTTCAATTATGTGAAAATAATAGAAATAGAAATAATTCCAAAGTATTTTCTAAAATAGTTGCACCCATTCACACTCCCATCAGCAGTGTGAGTTCCAGTTACTCCACGTTCTCACTAGGACTTGGTATTGTCAGTCTGTGTTAACTATTCTGGTGAGTGAAGGTGCTATATTAGTTAGCTACAGCCACATAACAAAGTACATTAAAACAGTGAGCATTTATGACCTCAAGGTTTCTCTGAGTCAGGGTGTCAGGGGTGGCTTGTCTAGGTAGCTCTTGTTTAGAGTCTCTCAGGAGGCTGCAGTCAGAACATCAGCCGGGGCTGTGGTCATCAAAGGCTTGACTGGGCTGGAGGACCTGCTTCTAAGACGTCCATCCGCGTCAGAGCAGGATACCTTGGTTCCCCACCACCTTTACCTCAGTGCTGCCTGACGGTCCTCAGGACATGGCATCAGGCTTCCCCAGCAAGAGATCTGGGAGAGGGGGGCATAGAGAGGCTACAGTGTCTTTTATGACCTGGTGTTGAAGGCAATATGCCATTACTTCACCATATCCTATCATTAAAAGTGAGCCATCATAATGGATAAGGATATGAACAATATACATGTGTATAACTGAATCTCTTTGCTGTGCAGCAGAAATTAAAACAACATTGTAAATCAACTATACCTCAATAAAATTAAAAAAAATGAATTTTTAAAATTAACTATTATTGGCATATAGTTGCTTTACAATATTGCGTTAGTTTCTGCTATACAGCAAAGTGAATCAGTTGCACCTATACGTATATCCCCTCTTTTTTGGATTTCCTTCCCATGTAGATCACCACAGAGCACTGAGTAGGGTTCCCTGTCCTGTACAGCAGGTTCTCATTTGTTATCTCTTTCATACATGTTGTTGTTGCTGTGCTGTGCTCAGCCATGTCCAACTATTTGTGACCCCATGGACAATGGGGCCTACCAGGCTCCTCTGTCCATGGGATTTTCCAGGCAAGAATAGGAGTGGGTTGAGCAAGAACCCAGGAGTAGGTTGCCACTTCCTCCTCCAGGGGATCTTCCAGACCCAGGGATCGAATCCATGTCTCCCGCACTGGCAGGCGGATTCTTTACCACTGAGCCATCTAGGTATCCATTTATACATCGTAGTATATTTTTTTTAAGTGAGTCACTTAGGTCCAGCCTACACTCAAGGGCAGAGGAATTAAGTTCTACCTATCGAAAAGAGGAGTATTCAAGAATTTGCAGGCAGATTTGAAAACTACCAGAGGCATTTCTTTGTGGTTTTAACCTGCATTTCTCTGACTTTAAGAGGCTGAATACATTTTCATGTGCTTACTGGCCATAAGGATTAACTCTTTTACAAAGAACCTATTCAAGTCCCTTTCCCGGTTTCTTATTATGGTGTTCATGTTTTCTTACTGATTTGTAAGAGTTCTTTGTATATGCTGGATATGAGCCCCTTTCAGCTATGTCCCACAAATGTATAAACTGTGTTTTAAATCCATACAGTCCACATGTATGGGACCCCTTACTGGTTCTGCTTCTCTGGTTGAGTCCTGACTGACACATCTCGATTATTTTGCCTTCCCTGTCGACATGTAAACCCATATAGAGTTGACTTTTGTATTTATGATACAAGATGGGGGTCAAGGACTTTATTTTTTACTTGTTTGTTTGTTCTCCGTTTAGATACTCAATGATCAGCACTGTTTATTTAAATAACCTTCTTCTCCTACTACTTTGCTAGCTTTGTCACAAATCAAGAATACATATACTTGCAGGTCTGTGTTTTCTAATCTGATCCACTTTGACCCTCAAGAAATTCAGTTTCAAATTTGCTGCCCACTTTTAATAATGCATGAGACTCTATGACATGATTTCCGATGCTAATTTACCACTGACTTCACCCTGTAATTCAGTCCTTATTTTCCTTCATGCTGGTGCACAGTTAGATGCTTATTAAATCTTGGTTTCCTCCCTTTTCTCTGCTTAGGAAAACCAAGAGCCCAAGAACTGAGCTACAGGATGGCTGTTTTCGTGAGGGGCACAAAGGGTGAAAAGGGCCCATAAGCTGCACTGTCACTGATGGCAGAAGGGCAGGTGTTGGAGCGAACGTCTGACCATGAAGAGACCTAGCCGAGAAGCCCAGCACGCAGACATGGGCCTGTGGGCCCGGGCAGGGACAGCCCCCAGCCTACAGGGATGGAGGGGTCAAGAGGGTGGGCCATTACATTTGTAAATGCAATCTGTTAAAATTACACACCTCCTATGGAAACACTTCTTTGCCGTTGACAACATTGCTCTTAAGAAAGTGGATAAGAGGATTTCCCCACTGGCACAGTGGATAGGAATTCATCCACCAGTGCAGGGGACACAGGTTCAATCCCTGGTTCAGGAAAATGCCACATGCCACAGAGCAACTGAGCCTCAGGGCAACAGTTACGGAGCGTGTGATCTACAGCCTGCAAGCAGCAACTTCAGAGTGCACGAAACACAGCTGCCGAGCCCACGCAACGCAGCTACTGATGCCTGCATGCCTAGAGCTTGCACTCTGCAGCAAAAGCCACCATGGTGAGAAGCCAGGGGGGCACAACAGGGAGGAGCCCCCACTCTCACCCTGCCCCCCACCCCCTCACCACCAGCGGAGAAAGTCTGCATGCAGCAACAAAGACTCAGTGCAAACAAAAATAAATAAATAACATTTTTAAAACAAAAATGGGTAAGAGCAACCCCCTACCTAACCCAGCATTGCTTCCCACCTTTCCTGTGCCCGTGTGACCATGGGATCTTCCCCACACAGCGTTCTCTCTTCTTCACAAAATGATATCACCAGTGGCCTGTGGGCTCCCGCCTCCTTCTGGACCCATCGCAGCAGCTGGGCTCACGATGGGAGCTGCACACAGGCGTTTGGAAAACTAGGGACAAGCCCGTTTCAGTTCATCATGATTTCTCCACTCTGTGAACAAGGATGGAACTCCAAAAATAATAAGGAATCTCCACATTACGTCCTGACACAGCGCAGGCTCCTCTGTAAAAGCAGCACAGAGGGCAGTGTGTGGACTGGCTGCCTTTTCCGCAAAAATTGGGAGAAACAAAAATGTACACTATATTTGCTTAAACATGCAAAGAACACCGCTGGGAGGAGACACAGAAATGTGTGATGTCAGTTCCAGTAGGGAGGTAGATGGTGTCAGAGGAACAAGGCCAGAGCGGCCTTTCACTGGAGCCTTCCACAGTGCCCAGCATTTCAGCTAATGAATACCCTGCCTAGTCACAGGCGAAACAATTGTTTTAAGAAAGAAAGGAAAGAAGGAATGAGGCACCTCAGGGTGCACGCCCCCCCAGCTGAGTCAGGACTGTGGGGCCTAAGAAGTGGGCCTGCTCCCCCTGGAAGGAGGTTGTATCCCACCAGCTCACCAGCCCCACCAGCCCCGGCTGCCATTCCTGCAAGCTCCTCCCTTGCAGATGCTGCTCTGGCTGGAGCCCCCATCAGAGGCTGCAGAAGCCAGGCCTGCCAGGTTGCATAACCTCCCTGGTATTCCTCTGCCCTGCAGCTTCTGGCAAGACATCTCTTTTTCTTGGCACACTTTGTGAAAACGTGGTGGCCACAGGGCTGCCCCTGCAGACAATGGCTTGGACACAGTTCGAATTGGGAAAAATCTCTCTTAATCCTTGCGTTTTCAATCCCCGCTCCCTGACAAAGCCAAGCCAGACACCAAGGGGCAGAGCAAGGAACAGGCTCTGGGGAAGGACTCTGAGGCAACACCTGAGGCAGAGGTGGCAACTGGGAGCGAGCGCAGGTGCCCAGAGAACAGAGCCCTGGAAGGCGGGCCGGGATGGGGAGTCCACAGGCATACGTGTGAACAGACAGCCCTGGTGAGTGTGCGTGCCAGTATGTGCACATCTGGGCACATGCACGTGTGCAGGCCAGGCCCAGTACATGTCAGAGAAGCCGAGTCTTGCAACAGGACACGCATCTGGGGGCCCTCCATTCGGGCTGAGGCAAGCGTGACATGAGTCCAACACCTGCTTCACCACATGCCTGCTGGATCTCTGGAAAATTCTGCTAGTTTTTAACTCTAGTTGCTTTATCTATAGTAAGGAGTAGTGATGAGGACTCAAGAAATAACTTGTATGAAGGCCCCGCACAATTGATGGCCACTGATGTAGGACGAGCAGTGCCTCCATCCCCCACCTCTTCACCAAGGCTGCCTCAGTTCACCTGGATCCCGCCTCACATCCCACACCAGAGGGCCGGGGGCTCCAGGAGGCCATCCCTCACAGCAGAAGTAGCCTCAACACAGAGTCCAGAGGCAGCCCAGATACATGGCATGTTCATGTTGAGATGGTCTTAGAGGAAAAGAAAAACAGAAAATGTCAATAGGCAGCAATCTGGTAGCCACAGCCTGGCCTTTGGGCCTTGTTTTTGACTTTGACTCTAGAGCCCATTGATGGGCCTTTTTGGTCCTAAAAGCACACAGTCTTCCACCCAGGCCAGCCGAGGCCAGGGCTTGGAGTCCAGGGCCCAAGGCAGGGCTTGGCGTGGGGCAGGCGGAGAGGCACCAAGGTGAGGGGTCAATGGACCAAGCAATGCCCCCTGGATTTGCCCACACCTGCCAAGCATGACTGACCCCACAAAAGGCTCACTTTGTGAAAGGGGCCAAGGGCTCCAGTCACTCCTCAAGATGTAGCAGGCTGAACAAATGGCTAGGACACCTGCCTCCTTCTGTACATAAATACAGAAGCCAAGGGTCCAGCCTACAGGCCCCAACTGAGAGAAGACAAGTCTGGAAAGGACCTACAGAGAAAGCAGAGAAAAAGAAACAAGGCTTGAGCCAGACCACAACTCCAGATGCGTTGCCCGTGCGCCAGCCTCTTCTGTCTGCCCTCCTGGCCACCCTCCTCCACCTACGGGACTGGCTTGGAGGGCTCCTTGCCCCTAGGCCCTCTGTCACCACTAGCAGATCAGGCAGAGGTCTGACATTGATTCCAGCAGCCCTTTCCCTGCTGGACCACAGCAGACAAGGTCCAGTGATGAGTGCACGGCACCCAGACAGCTGATGGCCTGTGGGATTGTCCCAGGCAAGCAGGCATGTGCGCTTTACCATCACCACCCCCACCCCCACTTCCAGCTCTGTACCCCCACCACCACAATTACCACCACTGCCATCACCTCTACCACCACCATCCTCACAACTGCCCCTAACAGAAAGAAGTCTTAGCTTGTGCCCCACTGGCATTAACCATGACTTGCATTCATCACTGACTCCAAGGAGGCTGGGAAAGAGTATGTCACCTGAGCCCAGCATACCTTGGACCCTAACAACACTGAGTTTCTCTTTAAGGAAAGATAAAAATGGGAGGATGTTGTTGAGTAAGCAGCTGGCATGGCCCCACAGCCCTCAGCTCTGACTGCTAACCACACACACCATTTCTTCTTCTGGTGATTTAGGTGGAGGAAAGAAGCATGTGGGCCATATCAACATTTTAGGGGGAGTTTTTCAAAGTAGTTTCCTTACCCCCTCAACATCCAGGCTTCTACAATATCCACCGAGGTGTGTCCCCAAGCCCTTGAATCACTGACATCCTGAATATGTGGGGTATCCCCCAGATGTTGCAGAGTTCTAGTCAAGTCTAAAGGAGAAGGGTGTGGGAAAGGGACATTTAAAGACCTTGGGATTGGCATGTACACACTGCTATATTTAAAATAGATAACCAACAGGAACCTACTATATAGCACTGGGAGCTCTGCTCAATATCCTGTAACAGCCCAAGTGGGAAAAGCATCTGAAAAAGAGTAGCGCTGGTGCAGTGGCTGCGTGGAGCTGGAGCAACTTTGAGGAGATACCCCATGTCCAAGGGCAGAGAAGTCCCAGCACGATGGTAGGAGGGGTGAAATCACATTTAGCATCAAACCCCATACCCACCAGAGACGCTCAGAGGGCTCAAATAAACCGCGTGTGCACCAGGACCCAGAGACCCCAGGGAGACTGAGACAGAACTGTGTTTGAGTGTCTCCTGTGGAGTTACGGGTCAGCAGTGGACTGCTGCAGGGGCAGGAGCTCTGGGTGCAGCAGACCTGAGTATGGCATAAGCCCTCTTGGAGAAAGTCGCTGTTAACCCCACAATAGAGTCACCAGAACTTACACAGCACTGGGGAAACAGACTCTTGGAGGGCACAAACAAAACCTTGTGTGCACCAGGACCCAGGAGAAAGGAGCAGTGACGCCACAAGAGACTGACCCAGATTTGCCCGTGAGTGTCCAGGAGTCTCCAGCAGAGGTGTGGGTCCGTGGTGGCCTGCTGCAGGGTTGGGGGCACTGAGCACAGAGGTGCGTGCATGGGACCTTTTGAAGGAGGTCTCTTTCATTATCTTCATTACCTCCACCATAGTTTGGCCTCAGATCAAACAAGAGGGAGGGAACACAGCCCCACCCATCAACAGAAAATTGGATTAAAGATTTACTGAGCATGGTTCCACCCATCAGAACAAGACCTAGTTTCCCCCAGTCTCTCCCATGAGGAAGCATCCATAAACCTCTTATCCTTCTCCATCAGCTGGCATACAGAATGAAAACTACAGTCATGGAAAACTAACCAATCTGATCACACCCTTATCTAACTCAGTGAAACTATGAGCCAAAGCGTGTAGGGCCACCCAAGACAGACAGGTTAGGATGGAGAGTTCTGACAAAATGTGGTCCACTGGAGAAGGTAATAGGAAACCACTTCAGTATTCCTGCCTTGAGAACCCCATGAACAATATGACAAGGCAAAAAGGTAGGACACTGAAAGATGAACTCCCCAGGTCAGTAGGTGCCCAATGTGCTACTGGAGATCAGTGGAGAAATAACTCCAGAAAGAATGAAGGGATGGGGCCGAAGCAAAAACAACACCCAGTTGTGGATGTGACTGCTGATGGAAGTAAAGTCCAATGCTGTAAAGTGCATGGGAATCTGGAATGTTAGGTCCATGAATCAAGGTAAATTGGAAGTGGTCAAAGAGGAGATGTCAAGAGTGAACATCAACACTTTAGGAATCAGCAGACTAAAAGTGACCAGAATGGGTGAATTTAACTCAGATGACCAATATATCTACTACTGTGGGCAGAATCCCTTAGAAGAAATGGAGTAGCCATCATGGTCAACAAAAGAGTCCGAAATGCAGTCAGTTCAGTCACTCAGTTGTCCGACTCTTTGTGACCCCATGAATTGCAGCACACCAGACCTTCCTGTCCATCAACAACTCCCAGAGTTTACCCAAACTCACATCCATCAAGTCAGTGATGCCATCCAGCCATCTCATCCTCTGTCGTCCCCTTCTCCTCCTGCCCCCAATCGCTCAACTGTATAGAGCTTTCATCAGGGTCTTTTCCAATGAGTCCTCACCTTATGAGGTGGCCAAAGTATTGGAGTTTCAGCTTCAGCATCAGTCTTTCCAATGAACACCCAGGACTGATCTCATTTAGGATGGACTGGTTGGATTTCCTTGCAGTCCAAGGGACTCTTGAATGCAATCTTAAAAATGCCAGAAGGATCTCTGTTTGTTTCCAAGGCAAACCATTCAATATCACAGTAATCCAAGTCTATGCCCCGACCAGTAATGCTAAAGACACTGAAGTTGAACGTTTCTATGAAGACCTACAAGACCTAGAATGAACACCCAAGAAAGATGTACTTTTCATTATAGGGGCATGGGATGCAAAAGTAGGAAGTTAAGAGATAGCTGGAGTAACAGAATTTGGCCTTGGAGTACAAAATGAAGAAGGGAAAAGACTAACAAGAGTTTTGCCAAGAAAATGCACTGATCATAGCAAACACCATCTTCCAATAACACAAGAGAAGACTCTACACATGGACATCACCAGATGGTCAATACCAAAATCAGATTTATTATATTCTTTGGAGCCAAAGATGGAGAAGCTCTATACAGTCAGGAAAAACAAGACTGGGAGCTCAGATCATGACTCCTTATTGCAAAATTCAGACTTAAATTGAAAAAATAGGGAAAACCACTAGACCATTCAGTTCAGTTCAGTTCAGTAGCTCAGTCATGTCCAACTCTTTATGATCCCATGAATCACAGCACGCTAGGCTTCCCTGTCCATCACCAATTCCCAGAGTTCACTCAGGTTCATGTC
>SJYF01000069.1:552564-564686 GCA_006410515.1 Procapra przewalskii
GAGAATCTCAGGGTCAGCAGGTGGGCCCAGGAAGGAGGCGTTCAGCCCCTGAGGACCACACACACCCTGTCCCAGCCTCCTTGTCGACCTGGGGCCTGTTTTCCTTGATGGGGACACAGAAACTATCCCGGGCCGCCCTGTGCTCCCACCACCATCAACAGCCCCCAGCCAGCCTCCCAGCTGGCTCTGGGTGCTGGGAGCTTTGCTGAGGCCATGCAGCTCCCCAGCTGGCCAGCGGCCTTTCTTGCAGCACTGCCCATGTGCATCTCTCTCGAGGCTTCCCCGGGACAGCTGGACCATTTGGAGGCCCTGTCCCCACCCCAGCTGTTGGCCTCTTCAGTCACTCAGCCAGCTACCCAGGGTCCGGAGCCTCGGTTCACCAGGGCTACCTGCAGGGACTGACACACCCCAAGTTCTGCAAGGCCGCCCTCTCTGTGTGCCCCGGGGCTCAGGCTCCAGGGCCTGAGGTATGTGGGGACTCAGCCCTCGGGTTCCTTTCAGGAAGCCCAGCCCATAGCTCTGGGCCCCAGCAGCCCAGACTGGGCCCCAGAGGAGGAGAGAGGAGCCCCAGGATGCTCTCTAACCTGGTGCCTGGAGCTGGTGGGTCTTATGGGCACAGAGAAACAACCATCTGAGGCTCAGTTTCCCCATCTCTAAAACAGGGATGGGAGCTTATCATTTGAGTCTGTAGAGGAGCCAGCAGCCTGTCACCCATGGCCCCTGGGCCCTCCAGCCCCAGATCGTGTGTGTCCTGTTGAAGCCACAGCCACTGGTAACCCCATAGAATTCTTCAGCCCAGGGATGCGTGCTAGCCTCAGTGCCCGGGAGCAAGGTCCAGGCCCTCAGTTGTGCAGGGCGCTGCCAGCGGCTTCCCGCTGCACGAGTGTGGAGAGGGGATGGGCCTGGGGCCCTGTGGGAGCGTCCGGCTGTCTGTGAGAGTCCCCTGTGAGCAGCGCAGTAGCCTCTTTTATGTGGAGAACTTTAAAAGGCCCCAGGGGGTCCGGGGCGGGGGATCTGAGCAAATCAGTAATTGTCTGGAAATGTGTTAATTGTAACTAAAAAAATAAAAACTCTGGAGTTAGCAGTTTATAAAGGTGTAGAGTTGAAGCGGGTCAGTGGTGTGGGAGATGCACATTGCCCGTTGGTCACAGGCAGGAGCTGGGCCCCCGGCCTCTCTGCAGGCCATGCCTCTCCATGGAAGCCTGCGCTGGCCCCAGTGCGCCAGGTGGACATGACCTGAGTCAGACCAGTGTGGGCTCCAGGTCTGGCCCCGCTCCCCTCCTGGGTCCTCATGCAGCTCTGAGCATCATTTTCTTGACCCGCCTAGTGGAGCCGTGGAGGACTCAGTGGAGTGTGCTGTTCCCCGGCAGGCTGTCAGCTCCATCAGCTTATCTCTGCCATCCAGGACAGGGAAGGACACAGGTCGTCCCTGGGCTGCCCACCAGTGGGGGAGCGGGAGCAGCCGGTGGCCAGGCCCTGCCTCCACCAGGGAACTCCAGCTCCATACCAGGGGTGGTGGCAGGGCTGGGGGCCCAGGCTTGGAGCCATAGTAGCTAGGTTCTGTCACCTGCCAACTCTTGTGACTTCTGTGCCTTGATTTTCCCATCTGTAACATGGGTCTGCTGACAGTGCCTGCCTTATAGGTAAGGACTTGGAACTGTGCCTATTGCTGGGGGCTCTGTTATTTTTTACAAGAGGCTATAGCATATCCCTTCTCTCTGGGGACAGGAAAGAGCCCTTCAGAAGCAGCCGGGAACTTGGCTCCTGTCCCCATCGGGGACGGCTTAGGGACCAGCTGCTAAAGTCTGGGCAGTTGTCTGGGCTGTCCACAGGCATCAGTGGCCTTCTAACAGGATGACCTGGGCATGCTCTGCTTCTGCCATAGGGGTCTCCTGCCCACCCAGGCTGTGGCACTGGGCACCTCTCTGCCTGTGCCCTCTTAACAAAAGGGTTTGTTCTCTCCCTGGATCGCCACAGAGCCCCCACCTGCCTGTAATGACGGCCTATGGGGACAGTGGGCGCGGACATCGACAGGAGCGGAGCGGCAGGCTCTGCGTTCCCGTGGCGACTGCCGTGCGCCGTGCCCCCACCGCTGCCCTTCCGCCACTCTGCTGCCTGAGTCCCGTGTCCTGCCTGCGCCCCCTCCCACGCGTTCACTGGGAGTGGGCACGGTCCTGTGGAGAGCGCAGGCACCGCTGGCTGTACACCCTCTGGGGCCTGTGTCAGGCAGTGCTCGGCCTGCCCCTTGCCCCCTTCACGCAGTCTTGCTGGTGCGGCTTGTCTGGGTGGCCCCATGACGCGCGTGCATGGTGCACCGACGCCCAGCTTTGTCTAGACACGTCCTCTTCCTTGTGCTTTGCTCCAAGAGGAGATGGGGGCGTGTTTCGCAGACCAGGTGACCGCGACCAGACTTGCCCACCCTCCGTGTCCCCAGGAGAGAGGCAAGGGAAGGCGGCCCATCCTCGGCGCTGCAGGACGTGGCTAGCACTCCCCAGATGGGCCCCGCGGACACACCACCCCACTCCCTACTCCAGCCGTGCCAGAGGTCCGCACCATTTGGCTTGTGAGGCGTTGCCATTTCTGCCAGACCAGTGAGATGGTCCACTGTGGTCTTAGCACACGTTTATTTTCCCATGACAGGCGAGATGGGCATCCCCTTGTGTGGTTGCTGGCCGCAGAGCTTCCCTCCAGCCGCTCACCTACTCACGTCTCTGGGCTGTATCTCCCCGGGAGGTGGCTCGTCCCCTTTGTGTGTCCTGGTACGAAGTCCTGTGTGTGCTGTGCTGGCTGGGCCTCTCCTCCTGACCAGCCTGAGGGTCTGGGCCTTTGGTTTACTGGTGCTTGGACCCGAAGGGGCCCAATGGACCAGACGTGTCCTTGTCCTCATGCCGACGTCCCCAAGTACCCCTGCCGGGGAGGGAGGAGCATGTTCCTGCCGACCTGAGAACTCCTCCAGGACTCCTCTGTGGTGGAGACCCAGCCAGAGGCCCGGAAGGGTGAGTGGGCAGACAGGTGCCCGGCTGACCAGCCGTCCTCCCTGCAGCAGGGAGGCCCCGGCCCCTCATCTGAGTCCGTCCTCAGCAGCACCCAGAGCAGCAGCTGCACAAGCCCAGAAAGCCAAACAGGCGGTTTTCCTGCCGTATCTCCCACCCTTCAGCTCTGCTTTGTGAGGGCCCGGCGAGAACAGGCTAGAAGAAGGATCCTGCTGCCAGAACCAGAGCTGGAGCCCAGTGCTCTGAGGCTGTGGCACCTCCCTCCCCTCCTGATGGAAATCTGGGCAGGGCTTTCCCAGGGGCCTTACTCCAGCACCCCCCAGCCTACGATACCTCCAGCTGGGTGCCTGGTCCCCCATCTGCAGCAGCCACACCCCAGGACCTAACCCCAGCATGACCCTCCTAGAACAGAGCTTCCCACATCCTCCTGTAAAGGCACTTGGGGCAGGGCAGCCTTAGCATGCAACCCCCAACTTGGCCACCGCCTGGACCACCTCCCACGCCATTCATCTAAGAGTTAGCTCCAGCCACCACGGGGCTTATAGGGCCTGAGAACAAGTACAGCAGGCATTTGTGGCCTGTGGGCAGTAGGCAAGCATCTCCCCTCGGAGTTACGCGCTTGAAAGGCTCACGTGTAAATATTTACCTCCCTGGAGCGTTGGTGTCCTTGGAAAAGGAGGACCTGTGCACATGGAGGCTTTGTGTTTGCATCACCGCTGCAGGAGGTGGGGTCGGCTGGCTCACTGTCTCAAAGCAGTGAGGGTTTCCTGCAAGCCCTGGGTGAAGCAGGATCCTCTGGGGTCCTACTCAGCGGGAAAAAGTCCTCCAGCCACACCGTGGTCAGGGAGGCAGGGGCTGGGGAAAGCCCCGTTCCCTGTGCGCCCCGCTTATTCAGGGTGCTGTGCTGAGCAGGTGTCCTCGCCCAGAGGGCACAGTCTGGGGACAGAGAGTGGCTGTGACGACAGGCAGCCTGGGCGCCAGGCCTGCCTCACTCCCACCTCCCCATTAGGGCCCTCCCCTTGCAGATGAGGAAACCAACACATCACAGGGCTGGGACTCATACTCGGCCTGTGGCCCCAGGGTTTCCTCTTAACCTCTCCCCAGTGGCAGGGAGAGGGGAGGGTCCCTCGAGAGGGGAGAGCCAGGCATCACCCAGGCATATAGGGCTCAAACTCACCACAGTGCCTGCCTGTCATGGAGGAAGACGTGACTGCTTTGAGGGTGGGCTTTCTCAGCAGTGCAAGATAGTTCAGGGTCCTGGGGGAGACCTCTGGTGACTTTTGACCCCCTCCTCTGGCCCAGCCAGGTGAGTAGCCGCCCTCTAGAAGCAGCTGAGCCATGAGGTCTGATGTGTTGCTCCCCAAAGGTTGCAGGCAGGTGGAATGGAAGCAGGTGGAACAGAGCAAGCAGAACACATGGGCTCCAGGGGTTTGGAGGTTTCTGATGTCACCTGTGAGGAGGGCCCCTGCCAGGCAAGCACACAGCATGGGAGCACAGTTCCCACCTGCCTGGGGCATCACAGCCTCACAGCCTGGCCACTCTGAGTCCTCTTCCCCCGGTTGCTATAGCGCTCCAGCCTCTGTCCCGAGGGAGAGACCATAGGTTGGACACAGGTGCCAGCCCCATTCCCGTAGCAAGCAGGTCAGCAGACAGGCAGATCCAGGCAGTGTGCTCCGCTCAGACAAGCCCAGGCAGAAGGCTGCTCGTCGGCCCGTGGTCTGAACCCTGCAGAAGCTCAAGGCCTCGTGCTTTCAGACCATCTCTCCGTCAGGAAGCCCAGGCCTGTAAGGAGAGGTCTGTCCCTTGCTTTCCTGGAAGCCTGGCTGGCAGAGTGCCCAGCGGAAAATACTGTTTTATCAAGTCAAATGTGGTCACATTTCAGACCTGTGGGTCAGATACAGGCAGTGGGATGGTGGGGGTGGGAGGGCTGCCCCAGAGCCGAAGTGGACCCCCAACCCCAATCACTGGATCAAAAGGGGGGCCCAGTGGGCATCAGACAGGACTTGCCTCAGGGCATGGGCTGCACACCACATGGCAGGGCCAGGGTGGTGTACCAGTCTCTGTCGGCCTCCCCCAGCCAGAGCCCTGCTGTCTTTGGCCAGAGGCAGCCTGAGGTGGTACCAGGCATGGAGGGGCAGTCACAGAGCTGCTGGGCGGGGAGGGGCACTGACTGAGCACAGCCCCCACCGTGGGCCAGAGCCGGGGTGGCAGGCAGGGGTGGGTCTCCTGCAGAGCTGCCGGAGCAGCCAGCACAGCACACAAGCAGAGCATCTGCAGAGGAACTGCCCTTCAGAGGGTCAGTGTGTTAGCACAGAGCCCAGGGTGATGGCCTGTGCTGTGTGTGGCACTCGGGCGCTCCCCCGCCCAGTCCACCCCAGCTCTGACCCCTGACCCCGGAGTCCGCTGGCACAGGATCTGAGATGTGTGGGCCCGCTGCTGTCACCTCGGCCGCCTGGGGCTCTGTGCATGGACATCTCTGAATCCTTAAATTCCTTTAGGAAGTTTTGACTGAGCGCTCACTCCATGCAGTCTCCAGAAGGGTGCCGGTGTGGAATCCTGGCCCCCAGCCATCCCTGCCAGGGCTGCCCAGCTATGTCTGATGGGCATCCAGAAGTAGGAGGCCCCAGGCTTCACGGCATCCAGCACCACCGTCGGATAGTGCTTGCAGCCCCCCTCCAGTTCCGGGGCAGCACGAGGGCCTTGGCCCCTCAGGTGCTGACTGCCAGCCTACACTCCGGTTTTCTCCAAGTGACACCCAGTCAGGGTCCCTGCACACGCACAGCCTGCACCCCCAGTGGCTCTGCTGGACTCTGGGCACTTGGGCCTGGCCTGTAGGGACCCACAGGCACTGCCCCAGGTGGACCGTGAGATGCCTCCGTGGTTCTCCTGTTAGCAGTGAGCAGTCAGGGAGCTGCTGAGGCCCCCAGGCTCAGCCCCGAGTGTCCAGATGGGTGTGATTCCATCTTTCCCATCCACACCCGTGGCTGCAGCCCCTTCGCAGCTGTCATTCAGCAGGGCCGTGCCCAGATGGCCTGCCAGGCCTGCCCGGGCAGCAGCAAGCAAGGGCGAGGCCATCCCAGGGCGGCAGCTGGCGTCCTGGTGGGGCCTGAGGGTGCCTGGAGCCAGTCCACTCTGTCCCACGTACAGCAAAAGGGAAGCTCGGGGTTGTGGAAAATTTTGGTTTGGGCCTGAAAACTAGTTTTTTTTAATATTTACTTTCCATTTTTCTCCCTAAAACAGCAACATGTACCATAGCTCAGGAATTGCCTGGGAGTCGTGGGGCCCCGACAGGGCCTCCTTCTCACTGCCTCTCTGGGGAGGCCTCTGCACTGTGGCCACACTGCGTGCGGCGAGGGGCCAGGCAGGAGT
The DNA here is from genome assembly GCA_006410515.1 of Procapra przewalskii. Classification (NCBI taxonomy): domain Eukaryota; kingdom Metazoa; phylum Chordata; class Mammalia; order Artiodactyla; family Bovidae; genus Procapra; species Procapra przewalskii. Next base: position 558,927 of record SJYF01000069.1, read on the forward strand.
CTTTTCTGACTGACTGGAAATCGACTTTACCCAGGGAGAGGATGGTGGGCACATGGACGGGCTGGCACTCTGCCCCGCCTCCACCCTCAGGCCCAACTGGGTCCTCAGTGGGTCTGGCTGGGGAGACGCAGGGAGCTGAATCCCAAGGGCACCCAGCACCGCAGTTTCCACAGGAGCTGAAGGACGCTGGGGGCCAGGGCCACAGCCTTGGACCTGCATACTGGTGTTCCTGAGGTCAGAACCAACACCTCCCCCACGTCCTGTGCACATACCCGGCAGCTCCTGGGCTGATCCTTCTGGGTCTGCACCCGGCTCCGAGCCCCACACCTGCCCTGCACACTTCCAGGGTAAGCACCGACGGGCGCAGCTGTGGGGTGCATGGTATGGCCCCTGCTCTAGTTCGGAGGCCCTTTTTGTGATGTCTGCTCCAACTCATGGAGCAGCGACCTCGGGCTGGGGCCGGAATTCCTCAAGGACACGCACCCCTCCGCAGGGAGAGGGCAGGGTAAGGGACTGGGAGCCTGGCAGGACTGACCACAGGCTGTGCAGGGCACCCAGACATGCAGGCGGTCACACAGCCGCCCACGCGCCCGGCCGCAGCTTGTGCTCAGGGCCAGTGGTGACTCAGAAACACCCTGGAACAAGAATTCCCCTTTCCTTCCAAGTGCTTGGCACTTTGAGACATTTCCTCCCATTTGATTCCTTCCCGCTAGCCATGCTTAAGAGCTGAGTGGTTTTTCCACTCCGTGGCTGGGCCACCCCTTCATCCCTGCCACCTCAGAACAGGCCAGAACATTAAGGAAACAGGGTGTTCATGGAAAATTCGCTCTTGTCGTAAAAGTAGGGCCAAGCCCTCAGCCCCCTGCCCCCAGAGACCTGGGCCTGGGCTTGGCAGGAGGCCCTCTAGGGGTGAAAGGCCAGACTCCTCAACAGCTGGGCCTCGGAGCTCCTTGCCTCTCTCCTGCCTCCCAGGAGTTGGGCCCCTGGCTGATGACATCTGTCCTGGTTTCAGGCAAGTGTGAACGGGGTGAGGGGCCTATGAATTAGCTGTGAGAACTCAGGGTCACAGTTTACTTGAAGGAGCCCTAGAGTCCGTTTGCCAGGCAGAGCCCGGCAGCCCCCGCCTGGCTGGGCTCTGATATCCGTCGCTGCCCTGGCCTGGTTCATGATGAAATGGAAATGTGGGGGTTGCGTGTGGAGGGCATGAAGAGGCCAGCAGGACCCCTGGCCCCAGGGTGGGGTGTGCAGCCCCCTGCAGCAGCCCCCCAGCCTCTGCCTGGCAGTTGGGCGGTGTTTGCAGAGCCAGAGGTTGGGAATAGGCCGTGGGCTTCTCTCCACCATAGCCCCCTGCCTGTTGGCCTCTGTCCCACTACAGCCGGGCTTCCTCAAGTCAGGCCCAGGCCACCGGAATGCTTCTGTGGGTCCCAGCTCTGGCTGAGGACCTGAGCACAGAGTAGTTCACGACCTTAGAGGCGCCCTAGCTCAAGGACTCTGTTCCTCACCAGGTGCACTCTCAGGTAAGTGTGATGAGTCTGTGCCTCAGTTTCTCCATCTGCCAGGGCTGCTCTTCGATACCCCTGAGGGCAGGAAGCGTGGCCTGCTGGGGTACCTGGCACCCAGGGAGGGTCCCAGAGGAGAGGGCATTGCCCGCCATCCCTTCTGTCCACCCCTGTGTCATAGGTTTGAGACCAGGGAACCCTGAAAGGGCTACCAGTTGTCTCCCTGCCGCCCTGGGCTGAGCTTGAGGTCTGTGCCATGTTGGCGTTGAGAGTGCTGGCCACCCAGCGGGGCAGAGGCCTGGAGCCCCAGTTGGTTTGTCAGGAGGGTGGGACAGCAGAGCCCCACCTCACAGGCAGTCGGGGTTAGGGACCCCATCGTTGGCGTGGTGTGCAGAGGGTGGCTGTGTGCCCCTGTCCCCACCAGACGAGGCCATGCTTGCTGCCCCCTCGCTCTGTTCAGCCAAAGAACAGAAGTGGGATTCTCAGCAAGGTCACGCCCTGGGCTCATCTTGGTCCTGTGCACCCCCCTCCAGGAGAGCTGAGGACGTGCCCTGGCAACCATGGTTGGGGGCAGATTTAGACGAGGCGAGTTCCACTTGTCACCCCGTCGCTGAGGCTTTCCGGAGTGGCTGTACAGAGAGCAGGGCTGCCTTCTTTCCTGAGAAGCCTGGTCTGGTTTTGCCTGAAACTTGCCCAGCCAGGACTGGCTGCAGACACTCCACTGGAGGAGAGCTGTGTGCGTGTGCGTGTGCGTGAGTGTGGTGATATACACGGCACATAAAATTTGCCATTCTAACAGTTGTTAAGTGTGTGTGACTCAGCGGCATTAAGTGCAGGCACACTCTTGTACAGCCATCAGCGCCCCCATCCGCCTCCAGAACTTCCCTGGCTCCCCCAGCTGAAGCTCCACCCATGAAGCAGACTCCCCGCTCCCGGCAGACTCCCCCAGCCCTGACGGCCCCCCTTCTGCTCTCTGTTTCTCTGAACTCCACTCCTCAAGGGCCTTCATGTCAGTGGAATCAGATGGCATCTGTCCTTTTGTGACTGGCTTATTTCACTGAAGATGGTGTCCTCAAGGTCCGTCCATGTGTGGCAGGTGGCACAATTTCTCTCCTTTTTCAGGTTGACCAGCACACCACTGCATGTGTATACCATGCTTTGCTTTTCCACTTACTGTTTGATGGACACTTGGCTTACTTCCACCTCTTGTTCCTGGGAATGGTTGCAGAAGTATCTGTCCGCATCTCTGCTTTCCATTGTTTCGGTGGAACTGCTGGGCCACAGGATAATTATATGTCTAATATTTTTAGGGAGCTGCCTTCCTGCCTCACTTTCCCATCAAGAATGCACATACATAAAGGTTCAGTTTCTCCACATCCTTGCCAACATGTCTTCTGCTGCTGCCTGGTGGTGACTGGCTGGCCGTGACCTAGGGCAGGACGGTCTAGAACGTGGTGCAGAATGATGGCGCGGGAGTTGCTTACGGCCTCAGGAGGAATCTGGCAAAGCCAAGCTCCTGGAAGTTGGGGCAGGCTGGAGGGTGGGGGGACAGTGCTGTGTGGAGTTGGGGGCAGGTGTCTAGCAGAGGGTCTGTGTAGGTGCAGAGAGGAGGGGGCACGTCCCCCCTCACTGGCTCCAGCACCGAGCTGAGGACTGGCAGCTGCGTGGTGTGCGTGGCCCGGTGGTGATCTCCGTGTGAACCCGCGGCGGGGCCAGGCGCACACCCTGGGAATCCCAGCGTGGCTAGTCCACTTCTGCCGGGCTCAGCGAGGCCGTCTGGTCGTCTAAGGACAGCTGGAAGACTAAGCAGGCCCCGTCCTGGCCATGGACCCCTGCCCTGTGTGGCAGGCAGGCCCCAGCCCACTCCGGGAGGTGGCTGTGTCTTTGCTCCGGTGGGTGGCCTGCACTCTCCCAGCGACCTTCCCAGTGACCTGCAGTCGCGCACACGTGGGCTTCTTGAGTCAGGCCACCCCAGTGTCCTCTCTGCCCGTCTGTCCCTGGGGCGCCATGCTGGCCAGGTTCGAGGGTGCTGGGGACCCTGGGCTCACACGGCGTTGCTGCAGAGCGCTGTCCGTGGCTCGGGGGCCTCAGGCCTCCGCGCTGTTGCTCCTCTCCTGGGTGCAGGGCTTTGAATGGCAGTCAGAATACTTATGGCGCCTCTGGCGCCTCCCGCAGGCTTGTTGCCTTCACATTCCTGCTTCCCGCCAGGACTCGCACCCCGTCAGGGCAGCGCAGTGGCCTTTGCCTCTGAGGCTGTCACTAGGCAGCTGAGGCCCTGGATGCACAGAGGCGGGATGGCAGCGCCCTAGAAGCCTGGAGGCCGCAGCCCTTTGGCTAACCATCCAGACACAGTTCGGGCCATGGTTCTCTCCTTCCTCGTGAGACGTCGCATACCCACTTCTGAGTCCTCCTGGGGCCTGGCAAGCTTTCCAGGCAGTGAGGCCCCCTAATGGGTCCCCAGCCCTATCTCCAGAGCCCCTGTGGGGTCCACTGTCATGTACAGAAGGCGGGGGTGCCAGAGCCCGTGCAGGGGCCGTGGTCCTGCCCTTCAGGACGCACTCAGACCCCATCTTGCAGCACCCTCGTCTGGGTCCCATGGGTGCCATCCACCCCCAGGCCCACCCTGCTTCTCCATGCAGGCTGACATGTACTCTTGGCCAGCAGGGAGTCCACCCCCAGGGCCTGGGGCCCGTGGTTTTCCTTCTGCTGACACTCTTCGGCCTCCAGGCTCCTTCCTCTCTAGCAGTCAGAGAGCGTGGTTTCTGGGAAGTCCGGGATCCTCTGTCCTGACCGCCGCCTCTGTACACAGAATCTACCTGACGGGTGAACAATGGTGGCAGAGCCCACCACAACTCACTGCTCTTGTTCAGGGCCTCAGGGAGTGAGTGTCAGGCTCCCTGATCACTTTCATTTCCAGCCTTGGAGCCTGAGTCATTCTCTGAATCCTTGCTCTGCCCAGGCCCCATGCTGGCCCTGGGGACTAGGGCAGATGGGCCAGGCTAGTGGGAGACAGGCCAGGAGAAGGAAAAAACCACACCATGGCTGAGAGGTGGGCAAGGGCAGGGAGGGTCTGAGGGGAAAGGAGGGTCCCTGGAACAAGACTGGGGAGCAGCGCTTCTTGGCACGGAGGTGCACGTGCAGCTGGGGGCTGGGTGCCTGGTTCATGCAGGGTCTCTGCTGCACACACAGGGCTTGCCTACTGGGACAGAAGGACACAGCAGGGCAGGTTACTGAGCAGGGGAGCAGTTCAGCCAGGACCCCTGAGACAGAAAACTTCAGGCCGCGCATGCACAGCTAGGAACCTGCAGCCACACAAAGGACCCAGACTTGGGCCTGGATGTCCCCAGGGTCGTCTGGGGTAGTCTCCAGGGACCGTTTGGAGCAGGAGTGGGGTCAGAGCTGGGAAGCAGAGGCAGGTCGTGTCACAGTGGGTGAAAAGCACGGGGCCAGAGAGGAAGGAGGCGAGCCTGCACTCCGATCCCTGAGGGCGCCCCTCCCCAGGGCCCTGGTGCAAAGAAGGCAGCCATCAGCCACGTTCGTTGCGGCAGGCATGTGGGACTTGCCCTTGATCTGTCAGCCCAGCTCTGAGGGTGGTGATGGGCTGAGTGGGCTCCCACGGCACAGGGACCTTGGTCCTATAAAAGACCTGTGTCTCCAGAGGACTCACAGGGCCCGAGTCCTTTGGAAGCGCTGGAAAGACCTGGGCTGGGATGGGCTTAGGTCGACAGCAGCGGGGATGGCTCCCTATAGCCCCGCCTCAAGCGCCTCGCCTAGTGGGCCCAGCAGGCAGGCCTTGGCCGTGGGCTTTGCCCGCCCTGAACCTGGGGGAGACAGACATGACCAGAGGGGAACGCTGGCATGACCATGCGTGTCTGGGGGAGGCAGATAAGGTGGCCTGCCCTCCGCGGGTGGGGGGTGGATAACCCTGTGCTGCAGCCCCTTGGACTTGTCTAGAGAGGCCCTGAAGGGGTGGGCTCCCTACAGTCAGGGCCCCCCAGTGCCCTGATCTCTAGGCATGAGCTATGACCTCTCCCTCCTCACATCCCTCGTGCAAGCCGTGCCCTGCCTCTGAGCCAGGAGGGGGGGCCCTCAGGTCCTGCCTGCTGCCACAGTGGGACGGTGGGCAGCCTGTCAGTGCCAGAACATGTCCACTACTGCAGGAGCGGAGCACCGGTGACCAGAGGCATTGGCGGGCCAGGCAGAGCCCTGACCACAGCCCCACTGCCAGGCTGCCTCCCTCGCACACTTTTTTCGATCTGTG